>JAZKJV010001292.1:2207477-2779171 GCA_037367405.1 Ottelia alismoides
TGCTCCAAATTCTTTCAGAGAATAGATAGAGAATCAATGACGCAGCACATACAAGGACTCATCGCCAAAAGGGATAGTGAAACATCCGTTCAAGTTCCCGATGAAGAAGGCAAAGAAAAGCTCGACGTCGTCAACAATACGCCTGTTGTCCAGGAGGTTTCAGACCTGCCGCCACCGCCGACATCACCCCCGATGACAGTTCCAACCCTGCTGCCGCCCGACCTTGACAGCCCCGCGCCCTCGGGCCCCATGCTCGCAACCCCTGCGGCTCCGACCCAGCCCTCTCCCCCGGCCATGGCCCCTCCCCTGCCCGTTGTACCCGCACCGACCCCAGCAAGTCCTGCTGCCATCCCCGAAACCCCGGCCCCGGCAGCCCAGGCACCCGCCACCCCCTTACCCATGATCCTCCCAGCCCTGCCAGCCGTCCCCTACCCCGACACCCACCACGCCCTCGGCCAACCCAACCCCGCATCATCAGGCCCTCTCCTAACAGCCCCACCCCCAACCCCACCAGCCCCCGCCTACCCCTCTCCCAACCCCTCCCCAAAGCTCTGCAACCGCCGCCCACCCCAATTCCAACCCTCACCCTCGCCTCCTCTTCCCCGGTTCCAGCTCCCCGCCGCCACCCTCGGACCCCCTCCCATCACAAACCACGCGTCCCTAGCGGCCCCAGCCCTGGCCCCGCCTTCCCTCGCCCCCGCCCGTTCACTAATCCATCCCGGAAGCCCACGATTCCGCCTCGCCGCCCCCGCACAGGCACCCCGCCCTCGACGCATCCCTCCTCGCACACTCGTGCGCAGCCGTTTGGCCGCAAGTCGCCACCCTCGTCTCCCGGTTCGACACCGCCCCTGGAGCTCGCGCCTCCGCCACCGCCAGTGCCGAGAGGATGGAAAAGCCCTAGGCGTCCTGCCAAAAGGGGTCGAATCCCAACAGTTGAGGGATGGGAGATTAATTGGTGAAATTTACAAGAAAACCCCCCCTTGCAACAGCTTTTATTCAAAGGGCAAATTAACAAATGAAGGGATACGAAAATTGCAGAGATGCCCTCTAATTGGGAAAAACTACAAACGTAACGTTGAAAAGGATCTAATTGGGCGAATTTGAGGCTGCTATTTCAAGATCGAGTTCTCCAACTGCGTGTGAATATCAAGCAATTCGTCGGGAGATGAATTTTTAAAGCGGAGGAGAGTTGATGCAGCGTGGACTCGAATTATAGGGCCGTCTATTTATTTAAAATTGTAGCCGTCAATTTTATTTGCGTTTATTTACGTCGACGAATTTTTAATTAAATAAATGAGATCGCATGTGATCTCCAACAATTAGTTGTACATTTGATTTTTAAATTTGGTCGGTTAATTAGTTAGAGTCTAATTAGGATAATTAGTTGTCAATTTAAATTAGTTTACTATTTTTGTAATCACATCCCTCCTATATAAAGGGATGAGGGTCCATTGTTTTAGTGAGTTCAGTTTGATAATTAATAGAGAATTATTCTCTATCTCCTCTCTCTTCTCTCTTCCCCTCGCGGTCTACGCGTTCTTCCTCCTTCAACCTCGCGCAACATGCGTGTTCTTCTCCTTAACCCCTCCATTTTCTCCACCAAAATTCCACCGTTCATATATTACAACTTTTATCGTCGACGCCGAATCCTGTTTGCATCAGCGAGTGTAGAATTTTGGTAAAGATGGAACAAGTGGCGCATGGGACTCAGTAGTAGGAAGAAGAGGTGGAGGAGGGGTGGACGTGGAGACGTTGGTGGAGGTGGTGGAGGTGGAACAGCAGTCACGGGAGGAGGTAGCATGTAGACTTCATCATCTGAGTTTGATGAAGCTAGCCTATCACTTGTAGGAGAGAAGTACATCACAGACTCAAAAAATGTAACATCCGCATTGATATAGTATTTCTTGCGCAAAGGATCATAGCACCAGTATATCCCTTCTGAGTCCTTGAGTATCCAATAAACACACATTTGACAACTCTAGGAGTGAGCTTGTCAAGACCAGGAGTCAAGGTATCTAATTGCGGCCGAGAATATTGGGGATTTCTGCCCAATCTCAATGTCTAATGCCATATATCTAATTGTGGCCAAGGTGTTGGCTCGAAGGCTCGCTCAGGTCCTTGGATCGATTGTTTCTCCGATCCAGGCCGTTTTTATTTGGGGCAGGCAGATCTCTGATTGCATCGCGGTGGCCTCGGAGTTAGTTGCGGATTGGAAGAGCTCTGGGAAGCAGGGAGTGCCTTGGAAGATCGATTTTGCCAAAGCATATGACAGCATTGAGTGGAGCTTCTTGTGGTCGGTTCTGAGAAGACGTGGTTTCCCCGAGCTTTGGATTTCTTGGATGCGGAGGTGCGTGACCACTGTGTCCTTCTCTGTCTTGATTAACGGTCGTATGGAGGGGGGCTTCTTCTAGCTGAGGAGGGGGTTGCGCCAGGGGTGCCCCCTGGCCCCTCTCCTGTTTGTCGCGGTGGCTGATGTCTTGGCTCGTATGGCTGACCGGGTCATTGATGCCGGCCTTTCGAAGGGCTTGTCTAAGGGGAACCTTTCCGTGCCCTTGATTCAATTTGCGGATGACACCATTTGCTTCATTGAGGGAGGCGTTTCTGAGGTCTCTGGCATGGCGGTGACCCTTGATCTGTTTAGTGAGATGTCGGGTTTGTCTATGAATGGGAGTAAATCCAAGGTTATTCCTTTTGGAATGACGGAGGTGCTGGGGATCGAATGCGGCAGGATTCTGGGCTCTCCTCCGGGCGAGCTTCCTATTGGGTACCTTGGTCTTCCGCTGGTGGTTGGGAGGGCCAGGCTTCGGGATTAGCTTCCGGTCGTCGAAAGGGTGGAGGCGCGCCTTGCTGGGTGGCGTGCGACCCTGCTGTCGAAGGGGGGCCGGCTTGTTCTTCTCAAAGCGGTGCTTTCCTCTATCCCGGTGTTCTTCCTGTCAAATCGTCCTATGTCGGTTGGGATCCGCAGGCGTATTGAAAGTTGTATGCGTAGGTTTCTGTGGGGAAGAAATGGGGAGGTAGGGGTTGGGATTCACCTTGTGGCGTGGGATGAGGTGTCCAGGGGGAAGCAGGAAGGGGGGATGGGCGTGAGGCGTTTGGAGATTGTTAATGATGCCTTTTTTCTCAAGTGGGCGAGTAGGGTATGGGGCCAGGGTGGAACTTTCTTTACAGATATATTGCGGGAGATCCATGGGGTGGGCAGGGCGGGGGAGGAGCGGGTGGTTGGTGCTCGTACTCCGTTTTGGCGTGGGGTGCAGGAGGTCTTCGAAAGGCATAGATCGATGTTTAAGCCGGTGCTGGGGAATGGTGAGTCGTTTATTTTTTGGAAGGACAGTTGGTTGGGAGGGGATCCTTTGAGTGTTCGTTTCCCGCGCTTGTTTGCGCTGGCGGATGACAAGGATGCCTCTGTCGCTTCTTGCTGGGCGGATGGGTGTTGGTGTCCGCGCTTCGTGGCGAACTTCTCAGATCAAAGGCTGGAGGACTTTCTTTCCCTTCTCGACGCCCTCGATGCTGCTGGTAGACCTTCCGATGGGCGGGACCACTGGGTCTGGAGGGACGGCATCTTCTCGATGCGCAAGGCCTATGGGGTGCTGGCTCTTACACCACGGGTGCAATCGGACTTCTTGGTGCGGGATTGTTGGTTCTTCTGGGGGCTGAGGTTACCTGAGCGCCTTGGCTTTTTCTTATGGATTTTTCGCAGGACAAGGTTATTAACGAGAGATCGATGCGCTAGATTATTGGCCAATGTTTCCAACCTCTGTGGGCTCTGCATCTCGACGGTGGAATCCCTAGAGCACTTATTTTTCGACTGCCCCACGGTAAGAGAAGTGTGGGAGGAATCTGTTGTGGATTGGGTGAGAACGGATGACATGGAGGCATTCTGTGACTCCTTGGTTCGTAACAGAAACAGGGAAAGGAAAGAGCTATTGATTCCGGTGGCGAGACTATGGGCGATTTGGCTTGGGCGAAATGAGGTCATCTTCTCAAGTCAACGCTTTTACAAGGAGAACGTGCTTAATCACAGCGCGAGGTTGGTAGATGAGTGGGGCACGGTGTAGATCTCACCTCTTGTTTTGGGTTGGGTGGAGGTTGTGTTGCCTCTTTGTACAGTTTATTTTCCTTCTTCTTTTTGTACACTCGTTTTCTTTTCGCTTTGTCTAATATATTGGGGTGAACACCGCTGAGTGTCTCCCCTTTTTTTGGTGACTTCAAAAAAAAAAAGATCAGGAGTCAGTTGATGAACAAAGGCGACAGAACCGAACACACGAGGAGTGAGTGAGAATAACTCTTTCTCAGGAAACGCCACAGAGAAAGGAATCTTCTCACCCAAGACAGACAACGGCATACGATTCACCAAATAACATGCAGTTAGAACCGCATCACCCCAAAACGAACGTGGTGCAGGACTGTGAATGAGAAGAGTCCGAGTAACATCAAGAAGATGACGATGCTTCCTTTCGTCAACACCAATTTGCTGAGAGCGAGAGGTGTAAGGACACGATGTTTGATGAATAATCCCTCTGTATGAAAGAAAACGAAATAAATCACGAGTGCAGAATTCCAAAGCATTATCAGTTTGCACAAACTTCACACAAGTAGAGAAAACATTATTCACTTCAGTAAGTAAGAAAGGTTTTGATGACATCCCCCGCTTCCGATTTATTTTTCAAAAGAAAGACCCAAGACAATCTTGAAAAATCATCCACAACTACAAGATAAAATCTGTCCCTGGAGATCAGGCACACGACTCGGACCCCAAATGTCAATATGAATAACTCAAAAATAAAGCCACTGCTCCGACTCTGACGACTTGGGAAAGCAGACCGATGATGCTTTCCCAACTGACAAGCTTCACACTGAAAGGAAGAACTAGGCGAGATCTGCGGTAGCATATGACACATCTTCTGAAGAGCGAGATGATCAAACCGGAGGTGCCAAGTGAATGAAGAGACTGATCCAGACGAATAAGAAGAGATGCCTGCATAGGGAGTCCGAACCAGGCGATATAAACCACCCTACTCACGGCCACACCCAATCACTTTGCCCGTAAGAATGTCTTGAAAAACAAGAGACGATGGGTCAAAAATAGCTTGGCAGTACAAATCCTTGGTAATCTGACTAATAGAAAGCAAATTCATAGAGAAATCAGGAGCATGTAGCACATTCTGCAGACGCATCGAAGGCGTCAAAGTGATCTCCCCCTGTCCTGTGTTCGGGGAATGAGTCCCATCAGCTATCACGAATGTTCTCCCTGGCTGAACCTGTCTATATGACATAAGCTGATGTATGTCTCCACATAGATGATGTGTTGCACTGGAGTCCAGAATCCACTCTGTAAGGTCCGGTCCATGACAAGATGTAAAAGCATAAGTACCTGAGGTGTTGGCTGTAGCAGAGATATTGGCAGAGGCTGAAGCTGCTACATCTGAATGATCTCTTGACACTGGTGAAACGAAAGGAGGAATAATATCCCTCAGTCTGGCCACAAGATAATCAAACCTATGATCTAGAGTAGAAGCAGCATGAGACTCAATCTGCTCTGCAACACGAGCTGGCGCCGGGAATCCATGCTTGGAATAGCATGTCTCCTCAGTGTGACCTAGGCGATGACAGAAAGTATAGGACTGTCGAGTGCGACCTCCTCTTTCACGAGGTCCGCATCCACGAGAGAAAGAATGACCTCCCCTTCCTCGAGAGGCAGCCATGGCCGAGGAAGTCTGACTAGAGGCTGTGGAAGGAATAGTAATCATGCTAAGCCTGCAGAACGCTTCCTCCATGGGAGGGATAGTGGCATCCGCTAGAATCTGGGAACGAGCAGCATCATATTCAGGGTCAAGAGCTACTGGGAATACCCCTACCATGGTAGCATTCCTATATGTCTTCTGCTGCTCAGGAGTTGCCGTCAGAGACATGAAGCTGTGAAGCTTCTCAAACATCCCACGCAAGGATGTATATAGTGAATGCAGAGGACGTCCATTCTGCTTAACAGTAAATATGTCGTGCTGGAGTTGGAGGATCTTCGTCTCGTTCCTCGCTTGTGAATATGTTACCGTGAGGATATCCCACATCGCCTTAGCAGTAGGCTGATGTAGTACATCATTGGCGATCTCAATCGTCAATGTACCAAAGAGCCAAACTTTGGCATAAGCATCATCTGCCTCCCACGAGGCATTTACCCCAGTCTTCTCCACCGGTTGCTCCTCAGTAAGAATATGCTTCTTACTATTTAACTTCATCAGGCTCATGAACTGCATAGTCTACACAAACATATGTTGATTTGAGTGCATATGTAGACTTACGCACCCAAATCCATTATCCAACGGAAAGACGACTCGCAACTAGCGCAGGTGACGCACAAGACAACTGCGCACGCACGTGCAAGAGGCGGCTTACGCACGCGCAGGAGACGACTCGCACACGCGCGAGAGGCAGCGCGCGTACGTGCGCAGGCGGCTGTGCACGCGTAGGCGATGTTGCGCGGGCTGGCGGCGACGGTGGTGCCAGCGTGGACTGGCGGCGTTGCGCAGAGAAGAACGGTGCGCGCGGGCTGGGGCAGCGGCGCACGACAGGGAAGGGCTGGAGGGTAGGGTTACGATTTTGGGTTCGAGAGCTCCAGCCTAGGACCGTCGCTCTGATACCATGTTGGAAAAATGAAAAGAGATGTTCATTCATGTAACCCTGGGCTCTCTTATATAGGGCAGAGACCTATGGGTAAATTACATAAGATGACATAAAGAAAATAAAATAGCTAGAAATGTACGAAGGAATATAGAAATATCTCAAAAACAGCGATGCATCACCCTTTCGATCACCGACGCCCTCTCGGATCTCTGCCGCATCAGGCTTTGCGTCTTTAGGCGGCGCATATCTCCCCCAGGTGACTCCATCCTACCATGTCGACCACCTTCAAGCGTCGCTTAGCCACATATCCAGTAGGCGGCGATGCCTCCTTGTGGTCTTGCTGTGGTGGTAAGCATCTTCCAGGCTACTTCTAGCATGGTGCATCTCCAATACTCCTTCAACAGATCCTAGGAGGAGGCACCAACAAATCTCGAGCAGTAACGGAAACTCCATCGGGGGCAATTGGAGTTGGGTTCCCACGAGGGCAACCCTAAATAGCACCATGTCCTTGCATTTTTATTTTCATTGAAAATTTTGTAAATGCATAGTTGGGGCGAAATATAAATAAAGGGGGGAGAGAAAGGAGAGGGCCTAACAAACAAAAAAGAGGGTTCAGGTTTATTTTAGCCCAACAGTGAGTTGTTTAAAAAAAGGATCGTACAAAAAGAACATATACAAAAAATGTTTTAAAAAATGGAAGAAGAAATGCCGGAAAAAATTGGGATCGGCTTAAGTGATTTTTTTCTCCCCATCTTCTTGTCTTTCTCCAAATTTGGTCGACATCATTGTTTTCCGATCAGTATGGGAGAAAGGGGAGTATTGTGTAGAGTTCTATGGCTCATATTCAGATTCACCAGTCTAGATGCCAGGCCAGTTGCCAGACTCTACAGACAATTCAGATTCATACTCTATTTCAAAGTTTGTGGTTTGATGTGCGCATGTTTGCGATTAATTGAGAGGTCCCTATCTTTGATTTAATCGGCTCAGAGTTTTCATGTGACCCATAAGGACTCCACAGTAAAGAGCTCATTCTCTTTGTTTGTAGCTAGGATTTTCGTGTGGTTACATAGGGACTATATAGTAGAGATCCCATTCTCCGAACCGGTATGGGAGCGATCCATTTCTCCAACGAGGAGATTTTTAGATTCCATTCTCCAGTGACCGTGGACTCCGACGAGGATGTTTCTACGGCCTTTTTTCCAGTTCGACTTTTACAGAGATGGTGCAGTTGCGGACCAGAGTTCTCCAGGTGGAGACTCATTCCAGTTTCAGTGACTCTGACAGGCGCAGTACATAGCACATGTTCTCTGACAAGGAGACCAAGTTCAACTCACACTCCAACCCTTTGGTTCCTCCTCACCAGCATGGCATGAAAAACAACGTCCTTAACAGCAACCGACAGTGGAGTATGTGTTGAGTTGATATTGTATGTACTTCCTTGTATTGTGAGTTTGAGATTTCTTTCTATTTGTCCAAGTTGAGCATTGCATAACCAGCTTAAAGGGGAGTGTTGGAATATATATGTCACATGTAATGATGAGTAATTGTATCCCTCTAGGATCCAATTACCACATCCAGTGGTTGAGTCTCACATCTACTATTTATGGGACTTGGAGACTAAGTGGGGGCTATATAAGAAGCCCCTACACCCATTGTATCAGATGAGAAAAGTGAATAGAAAACACAAGTCCTTTGAGGCATTCTCTTGTGGTTTCATCCTACTCCTAACGGAGTAGGGTTACACATAAAATCATGGTATTCTTCATGTTTTATTCTTTATCTCGGATATTATGCTTCCGCATTCTCGATTTCTAACAATCATGTTCGACGAAAATATTATGTTAGTGCGGATATCACTTTCTTTAAGTCTATTATGTTTTTCTCTCCTACATGTGATAGGTTGACTCCTTCGGAGTTCGGATTCCAGAAAAGAGGTATACATACCTCTACCTCTGGTTTCTTCTACCACGCATACGACTACTACGCCGCTCACTCCATCCCCAGTTCCATCAGTCCCTTCATTTCCACCACCTTCACCATCATCACCACCACCTCCTCTGCCACCTCCACTAGCAACTTTCATCTTTTTACCACGAGGCTACACTCATCGACCTCGTGCTCATGGGCTTCCTCCATCATCCAGCACACCCAGGTATATTCAGAGCACTTGATTTCTAATAATGGCACTGGTGATTCGCATTTACCGCAAGATGAGCAGGTGGCTATAGACGTTCATGCCTCGATCACTGAAGAGGCTGAGGACCTTGACGTACATATTCTTTACGAAAGCATAGGCACACATGTGCTACATACCCTCTTGCTTCCTATGTTTCTTTTGCATGTCTCTCCAAAGAGTTTCAGAGGTTTGGTGTCGGACTATCTGCCATGGACATAGCACGAACATATCAGGAAGCATTACAGATTAGTCAATGGTGCCTTGCTATGGATGAGGAGATGGTTGTGTTACAGTCTCGTGACACGTGGAGTGTTGTTCCTGCTCCACCTGGTGTACCTGTTGTGGGGAGCAAGTGGGTTTTATAGTGAAACACCGTGCAGATAGTAGTGCAGATCGATACAAGGCCAGGCTAGTCGCTCGTGGGTTCACCCAGACATATGGGTATCAAGGTACGTTTTCTACTGTAGCTTGACATTCTATAGTGAGGATTCTTCTTTTTGTTGTGGTACGTGATTGGCCTCTCTTTCAACTGGATGTCAAGAATGTCTTCTTGTACGGTGACTTGCAGGAGGCAGTCTATATGCAACAGCCACCAGGTTTTGCTGATGAGGGGAAGTCTTATATGGTTTGTAGACTTTACAAGGCTATTCGTGGCCTTAAGCAGAGTCTGAGGGCTTGGTTCCTGAAGTTCTCTAAGGTTGATTGAGCAACAAGGTTTTGTCAGATCGACTGCAGATCACTAACTTTTCCTTCAGCAGAGATATATTGTCAATATTTTGGTTTATGTGGATGACATCATTATTACAGTGGATGATGAGCAGGGTATTCAGGTAGCTAAGGATTTTCCTGGACAGCAACCAAGAACCTTAGCAATCTTCGTTATTTTCTTGGTCTCGAATTTACAAGGAACTAGTATGGTATGGTGATGATGCAAAGGAAGTATGTTATTGATCTCCTAGCTGAGACGTGCATGACATGATTTAGGCAGGTAACTACTCCTATGGATCCGAGTATGAAACTCTATGATGATGACATTGAAGAGGTTGATAAGAGATGATACAGAGAGCTTGTAGGGAAGCTTTTATATGTCACCATTACCAAACCATATATATCCTTCGTAGTGAGCAGAGTTGGTCAATTTATAGAGTAGCTCAGACACGTATATATGGATGTAGTTCACATGATTTTGAGATATTTGAAAACTTCTCCAGACGCAGGACTCATGTTCAATAGAGACACATTCTTTGCAGTTACAGCATATGTTTTGATGCAAATTATGCAGGATGCCCCGAAGACAGGAAGTCTACCTCAGGCTTTGTTGTCTTTCTATGGAGTTCACTTGTTTCATGGAAGATCAAAAAACGGATGGTTGTTGCTAGATCTAGTAACGAATTAGAATATAGAACCATGGCACAAGGGAGTACAGAAATGATGTGGGCCAGATCTGTCATGACCGACCTGACTATTGAGATGCCATTTCCTATACACCTCCAATGCAACAATCAAACCGCCCTTTTCATAGCCAATAATCCAGCCTTCCATGAAAGAACCAAGCGCATCGAGGTAGACTGTCACTACACTCGAGATATGATTCAGAAAGGAATCTCCACTTCTCATGTTACTTTAGGAGATCAGACTGCATATATGTTCACAAAAGCACATGCTAGAGGTTTATTCTAGCATTGTTGTTTCAAGCTGAGCGTGATTGACATATATGCTCCAGTTTGAGGGGGGGTGTTAAAGTGGATGCTTTTTTTGCTATGTCTATTTTATGTAATTTTTCCTTAGGCTTTTTCTCCTATATAAGAGAGCCCTAGGGTTTCCCTTTCCACATTTCTAATTTTGTAATCATGTCCCTCTTAAATAAAGAGGAAGGTAGTATATTGTAAGTTGAGGTCATGTTATGAATTAAAAATGAATTTTTCCGGTTGGAGAGAGACTCCGCCATTATCCATCTTTCTCCCAATTTTCTAGGGTTTCACCTCTCAACCATGTTCCTCCCTCATCCCGCGAATCGCATCGCGATTTTCTTCTCTCCTCCCTCGTCCTCTCAATCTTCTGACAGCATCAGTGGAGGAGATGAAGGGAGTGGAGGTGATGTAAATACTGGTGGTGGTGGTTCCATAGGAGGAGGCACATATACCTCCTAGCCAGAGTCAAATGAAGTCAACATATCACTTATAAGAGAGAAATATGGGATCAACTCAAAGAAGGTGATATCATGACTAACATAGTACTTCCGTCGAACTGGATCGAAGCAACGGTACCCTTTCTGGGTACGAGAGTAGCCTACAAAGACATACATGACAACTCTCAGATGGTGAACAAAGGCAACAGAGCCAAACTCTCGTGGTGTAAGGGAGAACATGTCCTTGTTGGACATGTGAGCCCACGGCGAGCCATTATGCAATAAATGTTATTGCAAATATCATTCCCTGATCTGAAATGAAGAAAAATAATTTGCATAATAGGTCCCTCTGTACAATTAGGGTTATGTACCATGGCTGTCTTAATGATCAAACAGCTGTTGATTCAATAATTGAATCATAGAGGCTGGTGCTTGGATGAATATCTAAAGAGTTAGATTGAGGACTCATCAAGCATCGTCAAATGATTGTTAAGATGTGATCTCCAGCCTGAGTAGGAGATGGCAATCCTTTCTCACATAGGCTGATATCTGACCGACCTCTTGATGTAGGTCCTCTGCATAGGAATAGAGATTCGGAGGTGTCAGATTAGTTAGGTCAATGGGTTGACTTAACGAGATCGAGATAACCTAAGTCCTATGTTGAATGCTGTCACAGCATAGGCACGCATCCTCTGACCGGAGACAGATGTGTTACTATATGTCTGAGTGTGTACATTTGGCAGACCAATAGGTTGATGACCTAACCAAGGTCTATACACCGGCGCGCTGGTGTGCATGTAAGGGCATATGAGTAATACGATCTCTCAAAGGGATCATACAGGTTCATTACTGAACCGGAAGACATGAGCTCACTCATGAGATATTGGGAAGAATCAAATTCCGTGCACGGTTGTCTCGCTTTGGAAGCTTGACTGAATTTGTAGGTTTGATATATACTTTTGGAAAGTATATGATCAAGACCTAGGTATGATATATGCTTTTGGAAAGTATATGATCGATACCAAATCCCAATGATCAAATGAGAAACTTAGTGATCAAACCCTGAAGAAGACAGTGTAAAATTGATCTTGATCTTCGGGTTGACCATGGGTCTTCCAGTATGCAGGATGTACAGGTATTGGGAATACCTGAAGGGTGATGTGATCATAAACGATTGTATATCCATGACGCTTCCATTCCGAGGGAGTGATGAAACAGGTCTGGATTTTAGTGACTCCTCTCAGTAGAGAAGCAATATGATCTTAGTCCAAATATTGGACATTGGTCTGAATGAGATTCAGATGCAATGAGAAGATTAGATTTGCGGTCTTGATTTAATCAAGCATCTGTGGGAGGTCCGTAAGATCTGGATTTTGAGATAAGATCTCAATATCCAAGTCACTATACGTGGAATAATACAATCGCCCTGTCCTTATCTCCAAGTATCTGCGGAGAAAGCACATTATTCTTGAAAGGGTTCAAGAATAATTCTTTTGATGAAATATCCAAGCAAGGACTTGATGATTAAATGAGATTTAATTATCAAGCTTAATATGAATATGGTTCATATTGTGAAAATGATTATCTAAGATAATTAAATGGGATTTAATTATCAAGGATTAAGAGAATGTGGATAACACTATCCATGATATATGTGTATTATAAATATGATTTATGATATACATATATAAGAGAGAGAATTTATGTGAATAGCATTTGTTGATTAATAATGTGGATTAGATTCACATTTATTAATTAATTGGAAATGCAATTTACTAATTAGTTTGGGTTGTGAATGTGATTCACATATCTTCGATGGCATGATTGAAATATTCACAAATTAATTTGGAATTAATTTGGTGGATATTATTGCAATAATAGTTATTACAATTTATTAAGAAATAATAAGATAAAATAAAAGGAGACAAAATAACCCCCTATAATTTAGGATGGTTTGTTGCCTCCCTTTTTGTTATCACATTATCTCTTAATTAGTTAAATTAAATTATGTTGATAATGTTGCAACATTTTTTAATTTAAATTAATGTTGTTGGTTCTAACCAACAACAATCATAGCCATTGATTTAGCATGGACCAAGCATAGCCCTTGGATCCATGTGTCCCATGGATTGAGATCCATTGGATCCTAAACTAGTATAAAAGGAGGGCTAGGGTAGCCTTTCCAAGGAACAACATAATCAAGAGTTGTAAATGGTTGCAACTCTCTCTCTCTCTCTCATATTCTCGTCCTCTCTCTTTCTCTCCTCCAAAAGATGGCCGTCCATCTTGTGTTGAGAAAGGAGAGACTCTCGGTTTCTTCTTCGACGCTTGGATCTTCGTCAAGGATTGCGGGAAGGACGCGACTCATCATCGTGCCCGCAAGTGCATTCTTCGTGGGTCGGACTTGAAACAGGAGGATCTCTACTTTGGGATCTCACGATCGCAACCACGCTTCAAGAGGTATTCCTTATACTTGTGGCTTGATGAAACGATCCGAGAAGTGTTCTCGTGATCATGTGGTTTCATCTTTATTTTTGAAAAATTTTTTAATTTCCGCTGCATCTAGCATCTAGTACGACTAGTTGCTCCGATTGCATATGATGCGATCGACACGCTTCCGTGATGCGCTTAAGGATACTCAATATCCTTCAGTCCTCAAGAAACGCAATCGAGAAAGGAATCTTCTCTCCAGAGATGAAGATGGCATGCGGTTCACCAAGTAGCAAGCAGTATGGACCGCATCACCCCACAAAGAGTGAGGAGCACGACTCTGGATCAAAAGCGTCACGATCATATCAAGTAAATGGTGATGTTTGCGTTCGAAAAGACCATTCTGTTGCGAGGTGTAAGCACACAAGGTATGGTGTACGATGCCAAGAGACATGAAGAACTTAGATATTTGTAACGTGCATAACTCTAAGGCATTTGTTAAAGCAAATAAACTTGACAGTAGTAGAGAAAATGTTCTTTATTTCATTAATAAAAGATTTTATTATGGACCCAGCTTCAAACTTGTTTTTCAATTGAAAAACTCAAGAGCGCCTAGAATAATCATCCGCAACAACTAAATAAAAACAGTGTCCATATTGATCAGGAATACATCTGAGACCCCAAATATCTAAATGAGTAATCTCAAATAAGTAACTATTGCTACAACTCTGATGATCAGGGAAAGAAGAGCATGTCGACGATGCTTCCCAAGCTGGTAAGCCTCGTACTGGAAGTAATAGCACGTGGAAATCTGTGGGAGGACAGAACACAACTTCTGCATAGGAAGGTGGCCAAATCGAAGATGTTACAAGTAGAGTGAGAGATTGATCCAGTGGGAACTGTAAAAGCACCAGCACTAGGAGACTGGACCAGTCTGTAGAGTCTACATTGCTCATGACTAAATCCAATCACCCCGTCTGTGAGTATATCTTAAAACACAAGAGAAGAGGGGTCAAAATGGCACAACAATGCATATTCTTTGTGAACTGACTAATAGAAAGCAGATCCATTTAAAAATCAAGTGCATATAACACATTCTGTAGGCTCATGAAAGGTGTCAAATGAACCTCCCCTGTTTATAATAGGTTATTCGCAATGACGACACATCTACCAAGGAGTATAAATCTGTATGAACTGAACTATGTTTTTCTCCACATAGATAGTGACAAGCACCATAGTTCATGATCCATTATGTCATATCTTCTCGGCTACAACTGGTAAAAGCATAGGCTATACTTTAGGAGCTCAAAGAAGCTTTAGCAACGACCGCAACATCTGGGGAATATGTGGTGGTACAAGAGTCATTATTCCCTCAGACGAGAAACGATGTCATCAAGATGCAAATCTGGAGGAGGATCCGAATTGTCTGGAGGCTCAATCTACCAGACCACACGAGCAGATGCGGGACATCCATGCTTCTAATAGCATGTATCCTCAGAATGACCAGATGATGGCAATAGGTGCAAGGGCTACGCTGACGTCTGCCTCATCTACCCACAGGGATCATACCCTCTAAACTGAGTGGAGTCTCCTCTGTTGTGAGATGGGGCCATCGTTGAGGAGGTATGTATGGTAGCAAGAGGTGGGATAATAATCCTATTGAGGCGACCGTAGGCTTCATCCATGGGAGGTATTGTTCCACCTGTAAGAAGTTGTGTGTGTGATGTCTCATACTCAGGATCAAAAGCAGCCAAGAAAACTTCAACCATCATGGAATTCTTGTATATCATATGATGCTCAATTGACGTGGTTACTGGCATGAAGCTGTGAAGCTTCTCGAACAAGCCACGAAGGGAAGAGTAGAGAGTATGCAGATGATGACCATTCTGCTCGATCGTGTAGATGTCAAATTGTAGTTTAAGAATCTAGGCATTATTCTTCGCTTGGTCATAAGTGGACGCTACAATATCACACATCACCTTGGTTGTGGGCTGGTTCACAATGTCATTGACAATCTCCGTGGTAAGAGTACCAGAGAGCCAAATACGCGCATATGCATCATCTTGCTTTCATGAAGCGTTCTCCCTCGTCTTATACGTCGATTCTGGTTGTGTCAGAATGTGCCTCTTGTTATTGCACTATTTGAGGGTCAAGAATTGCATGGACCACAACTCATAGTTGATCACATCCATCTTTACGAAGGGAGTCGAGCCCATGCACCTGATGAAGAGAAGATGCCACCTTTGTTCTCTGACACGATGAATAAGGAGGCTGAAACAGAACTCAACTAAGGTAGTAGACCAATCCGAGTAAGCCTACACAATCATATAAAGGATTGGTTGTACGTGTAAACTCATACAACCATCCTCTTCAACCCTTGATCTGTGCTAGGGTTAAAAAGTGATTTATTTGTCTGAAATCGTCTTTTTCGATTAAAATCAGATCTTTTCAGATTGTTGGGCGGCACCGAAACGAACTAGGAGGGCCACAAAGGGCTGATGAAAATCCAACAGCATGTGGTAAGTTGGTTGGTGGCGATCAACGGCCCCCACAGAGGACCGAAGGAGGCCTGTGGCGGTCACAGGGTGGCTGAAAACGATAGGCGACGCCAACGGAGAACCGTCAAGGGCCTGCGGTGGTGCGGGAGCCCCCGAATGGGGAGCAGCAGCATGTGTGCAGCCCTTCGGAGGGCTGCAATAGCGTGATAGGATGCTGGAGGCGGCGTTGGCGACGTGCAGGGACCGATGGCGACGGCGGCACGCAAGTAGTGGGGGCGGGTAGGGTTAGGGCTTGGGGTATAAGAACTCCGTTATAGGACCGTCGTCTTGATATCATGTGAAGAAGAAATAATGAGATGCTTATCCATGATGCCCAAAGGTTCTCTTATATAGAGGAAACATATTTGGCAAATTACATAATGTCATAATGTAGACAGACAGAAAAAATACATAAAAGAGATAAAAGATACATAAAACAGATAAAAGATAGCAAATATCTCAACAGATCTCTCCATAAAAATAACTCCACATTCCCAGCTTCCCACACAGAACTATCAATCACCATTTTTTCCACGTTTTCTGAAGGTTCCTCCATCTCTCAGGAGCATACCTATTGGGACAATCAAGCTGACAATATCTTTCTGTCATAAAAATTGTCCAAAGATATTTATCATTCGCATACCTCCATGCCATTTTGACTCTTACAGCATTCAGCATATCTCCCATGATTCTAACATTCAAACCCCCTTCCTCATGGGGTTTACAAATTTGATTCCAGCTGATCCAATATTTAGTTGGCCATTGTTGTGAACTTCCCCGTAAAAAGTTGGAAGCATACTTTCCATCTTCTTTAAACCCCCCTGTTAGAGAATATTCTGTGGCTATTTGTTAAGAGAATATTCTATAGAGAATATTCTATAGAATATTCTCTTTTGAGCACCTATATAAGGACCCTCACACCCCCTGTACTCATTGAGAAATTCCAATAGAATATCTGCCCCTTTGAGGGCTTCTCCCGTGGTTTCATCCCGCTCCTTGGGTGAGGGTCATCATTGATTAGCTTTCGAAATCCTTTTTTTTTATTTTGTTAAGTTTATCCCAATTCATGATAGTTCAATATAATGATAATAAACTTGGTTGGTAAATATAATAGATGGAGTAGGGTTCCACGTTAAATCTCTGGTGTCCATGTTTACTATTTTGTTTGTCGATTCCGCTTCCGCTTCTCATATTTCAAAATGGTATCAGAGCGGGTCTGATTTTCGAGGCTTTCATGTTTTAATTCAAGATTTGATTGTCGATTATCCTTCTAAGGTTTTTTATTGAAACCCTAACTTCTGAAGTTGTGTTCATAATCATGCTCGTTCAAGATTCATAGCATCTTATTCATGGTTCCGGAGATCTGTCATTATCGAAGTTTTTTAAGAACGAGACGCAGGCGAATCGCTGCAAATCAGATCCGTGTGTGCATCTCCTGGTTGCTTTCTGGAGATAGCCGCAGCGTCTGCAATGTTTGTTCGGTTTCCAGATCGCCCCTGTTCTGTGGTTCTCCTGGCAAGCTGCATGATTCAAAAAAAATGGTGATATTCCACGGCAACATGGCGACGCTCCTCATCCAGGCGGAGCCGATGTGACCACTTGGCTCTGCCACCCTTCAGGCTTTCAGGCAACGCACCTCCCGCGCCCCTTGCGCGCACGCACCTCTCCTGGCGGCTCCTGGTGCAGTCAAGCCACCCGCATCCCCAAGCATCCAGGCGATGCGGTGCACCTCCTCCAAGCATCCCTCGCAACATGATCTGGCCTCCACAGGCTGCTCCAGATCGACGATCTCCATGGTGTCTCCATGGGTGAGATCTGTGTTATCTCCAAGGCGCAAGGGAGATCACCATACTCCAGACGATGAAACGCCCAGGTCGATAGCTCCTTGCCTCCTTGCGCGCCTTTCCGGACCTCCAGGAGCGATACCCATCGGCAGCGCACCTCTGCGCGCTTCCAGCTTCTCGCCAGGCGTTCCTCCCCGAGGACACACACACAACAGCCCTCGTTGCGCACGCTCGCGCAGCGCCTCGCCCTCCAGATTCTTTGAGCTTCCCCAAAATGCGCAAGAGGCGCGTCTTGATGCTCCATACCGGCGCCCTTCCTCGCGGCGCAGGCAGCCGCATCTTAAGGCTGGCAGCGCGCGATACCCCGTAGCGCCCTGGCGGAGCCATCTACATGCGCTAGCCTCCACGATCTGGCGGAGCTCCCACTTCTACGCGCACATCATCCCTCGCGCCAGCGCCGAGATCTCCTCCTTCCAGTCCGCAGTCTCCAAGCGGGGCTTGTGATCCCCGCGCATGACCTCCTTGTCGTGAGGTTGGAACCCTCACGATCCCAGGCGCAAGCCCAAACGGAGCTCCTGCAGGCAGAAGTCCCCGCTAATCGACCCTCCAGTGGCACGCGCACCCTCTAAGACCCAGGCGGCGGCGGGGTTTGTTTGCGGAAGTGGTTCCCATACGAGGAACCCTAAAGGGCTGGTTTATTTTTTAAAAAAATTAATATTCGTATCTGTTTGTAAGCATGAGGGACGTGACCTAGTAAAAAAAGGGGGGGAAGAAAAGAAATGATGTGAAGAGAGAAAAAAAAGCCATCTTGGGCTGTTGCATCTTTTTGGACCCAAGTGGGCCGAGTACTTTAAAAAAAAGAAGGAAGAAGAAATCTTTTGAGAAAAAAAAGGCGTGTACAAAAGAAAAGTTGTACGCAATCAAAAAATCAAAAAAAGGAAAGTAAAAAAATGCAAAGAGAAAAGCCAAAAAAAAATGTGATTGAACGGCTAAAAAAATGAATGTCTTGATTTCTCCCAACTTGATCAATGCTCCTATTCTATCAAGTATGGGAGAAAGGGGGAGTCACAGTTAAATTATTCATGACATCTGCACAACAGACCGACACTCCAGATTTCTACAAGATCGTCCGTCTTCATCGAGCATCAACTTCTTCGTCGAGGTGTATACTTCTTCTTTTACGACCCGATCAGTTCCCCGCGCTGGACATCTTCTGCAGCGATTCTTCTCCCAGGCACGACAGAGATATGTTCTGGTGACCTGATATCGCAGCGGTTCTACGTGCATGACAGAGATACGTTCCTATGACCTGAAAGCCGCAGACCCGTCCTCGTGTGTGGTCCTCTACCAGCAGCGGACATGTGTTCTTGTGATGTATCGCGTGAGGATGTGTTGTATACTTTCTTCTTGTTGCAAGCTGCAGCTTTCTCAGCTCCAGCTTGAAGGGGAGTGTTAGAGAATATTCTGTGGCTATTTGTTAAGAGAATATTCTATAGAGAATATTCTATAGAATATTCTCCTTTGAGCACCTATATAAGGACCCTCACATCCAGGGTTTAAAAAACCGGACCGGACCGGCCAGTCGGACCGGTTGGACCGGGAAACGGCCCCGACCCGGTCGGTTCGGCCGGTTTTAGGTAATTAATTTTTTTAAAAAAAGAAAATAAAAAACCGGGTCAGACCGGTGGTCGGATCGGGTTGACCCGGGCGGTTGAACCGGGTTGACCCGGATTAACCCGGATTTGATGGTTTAGTATATTTTTAAAAAATAAAGGTTTAAATAATGAAATAATAGGGTTTTTATCACGTGTACCCTTCTTAAATTCTACAATTTCAATTACGTCCCTCTCTTTTTTAGAATATAACTTGTGCCACTACTTTCTTGGGGTAATTTTCTAAAAGCAACTATAAATAAATTATTACAATATTATATTCATATATAATGCTAGAAAATGTGACTATCTTTGTACAGTTTTATTCAAAATAGACAATCATGTTTTTATATTGAAAGGTTTGACATTTTAAATAATTATTTCATTGATATATAAATACATATTTATATATATCTATCCGGTTTTATCGGTTCAAAAAATCGGTTCAACCGGTCGGACCAGTAAATTAAGCCCGGTCCGATTTTTTCCGAGTTGATATGAATGATGACGTCATGCTGACATCATCACCGGTCTGACCGGTTTGGACCGACGGTCTGACCCGGTTGGACCAAACCGAAGACTAGCCGGTTCAATGTCCGGTCCGATTTTTAAAACCTTGCTCACATCCCCTTGTACTCATTGAGAAATTCCAATAGAATATCTGCCCCTTTGAGGGCTTCTCCCGTGGTTTCATCCTGCTCCTTAGGGAGTAGGGTTCCGCGTTAAATCTCTGGTGTCCATGTTTACTATTTTGTTTGTCGATTCCGCTTCCGCTTCTCATATTTCAACACCCCCCTTGGAACATCACAAAAAAACAGCATGTGAACAGCTATGCTAGTAAGAACATGCCTTAGAAAAATGATGAACATGCCTTAGAGAAAATGATTTTCCCTCAAGGAGACAGCATTTTACTATTCCATCCAGCCAACTTGGATTGGATATCATTGATCAGCCTAATAGAAGAGTGCCTTTTAGCATTGCAGTAGTATTCTGTATGGTCTGTATTCTTATTCTTTGACATTTTGCTGAGACAGAGAAATTGTTTTTTGTTTTGTTCACTTTTTGGCTTAATTTCACCCAAATTGCTTGCCTTTTTCCGTTAATCGAATGCCCTTATACGATGATACAGTAAAATCAAAACAAAAGAGGATTCTAGAAATGTCCCATCCTATTGAACAAGAGTGGACAAGAACAATCTAAAGGAAATAAACATGGAGAGAAGAAAGAATGAACGGTAGATCTAACTCATTTTTCTCCCTAAATAAAGAAAAAACAAAACATTTTTTGCTTGTCTTTTTCCACTAATCAAATGCCCTTATGCGATGAGACAGTAAAATCAAACAAAAGAGTATTCTAGAAATGTCCTATCCTATTGAACAAGAGCGGATAAGAACAATCTAGAGGAAATAAACATGGAGAGAAGAAAGAGTGAAAGGCAGATCTAACTCATTTTTCTCCCTAAATCAAGAAAAAAATGAAATTACACACGAGAGCCCTCCAACATGTACAGTTAATAGTTAGGTCCTTAAAATCTTACATCTCATTAACTCACTGCATCAAATCTACAGCATGTTGTCCACACATTTTTATTAGTTTTGGGCTTTTGATAACATCTGTACTGAATGGGGCCGAAGTGCTGTTTTACAACATCAACAACTGCCACATCTTTTCCCATTTTAAGAGAGAAACCCAACAATTCAGGTTATGAAAATTGTTATCAACTTAGGACATTTGGGGCCAGTGGGATCCAATAGAACCAGTAAAAATGTGTGCATCGAAGTTCTCAAATAGTAAACCTTAGCACCTATAACACACCGAACTTTCTTCAACTTTTCTATATGAAACTATTCTTGGGTTGTTAGCACAGTCCAGTCATGAATTTTAAGAATGTCAGAAGTGGGATATAAATTTTAAGGCTGCCAAGTAACAGCATGGTTAAAGCATTTTTCTCAAACTTGCCAATCAATAGCATGGCTAGAGCATTATTCACAGTTGTACACGACCTAGTTGCATCCAAACGCAACAACTAAAACTGGGATTCAGATTTAAACAGTTAAATGTATACGCAGGCTTCTACTGTATGGTTACTTTAACTCCCATTTTGGACGAGATATGAGAAATATGGAGGAATGGGAAACAAGATATATTTATTCCTTATTATTGTTCGGTTGGTTTGAAGGATAAAAGAAGGTACATGTAATTCGCTATAGATATAATCCCAGAGGAATAGGAAATAGGAGATATTTATCCCTTATTCTTGTTTGGTTGTTTCAAAGGATAAAAGAAGGTACATGTAATTCGCTATAGATATAATCCCAGCGGAATAGGAAATGAGAGAGATTTATCCCTTATTCCTGTTCTGTTGGTTTGAAGGACGAAATAAGTGAGTACATGTAATTCACTGTCAATATATCCCATCTTTCTACTACTCTGACAACCTATAAATAAGAGATCGTATTGTGCCAAGGAATTCTAACAGCGAGCAATACCAAAAAAGAATTCAGTTACCAATGCTAGACCAGGGAATGGAACGGTAACAGTACCACTCTAAGAAGTCGACCTTCCGATCGAGACTTGATAGCCTCCTGATTGGCTGTCCGGAAGAGAGTGGTGAGATCCGCGGCACCACAAGGAGTATCAAGCACCTGAATTTGTCTGAGCGCCTTGAGGACGACAGCAGCCTCATTCGTGAACTCCTTCTTGATCTTCAATCGCAACTCATGAACATCACCATCAAGAGATGGAGTGGCAAATAAACTAGTTGGCTACAAACAAATCGAAGGAAACTAGATTACAGACCCAAAAGAAGGAAGAGGTGAGGACGGAGAGGGCAAAGCGGTGGTCGGGGTTGATGAAGAGCTTGGCGTGAACGAAGTGGCGGATGGCGGCCTCGACGGCGTGGAGGCGAGTGAAGGGTCGGGACTTGGCGGTGGGTTGCTTGAGCTCGGCGTGGGACTCCACGTCGACGTCGATGCAGAAGAGGATGTCCTCGTCGACGAAGCGGCACGGAGGGAGGGAGTAGAGGGGGAGGAGCGGGGCAGAAGGAAGAGGCCGATGGGGCGCCGTCGCGGGAGGTGGGCCAACCTCCGGCTTCGCGGCTTTCTCCATCCTTAGGCCTGTTTGCTGCTTCCCGTCTGCTCAGGAAAGCTCCGTTTTGTTCTTTTTTTTAGAACTAGGAATCGTTTCCATTAGTTAATGACAGTAGAGTACCACAAGCACCCGCCCAACCCCAGATAGCCCGACCCGAGCCTGCCAAATTTCCATGGGCCTTGGGCCGAGTCGAGGCCCGGATTTTTTATGATTACAAAGACCCGGGCCCGGCCCAAGGCCCATGATATCGGGGCCGGGTTCGGGCCGGGCTCAGCCCATCTCTAATTGATGTTCTCGGACCAACCTAAATCCATGACATAATAAATCAGATTTTCTTCCACTTATGCACCTTGAAAACAACCGCACTTGTATAATCGAGTACATGATTGAAAACAACTGCACTTGTATATTTGGATATTATTATACACCACACAACGTTTCAGACTTTAAACATATGGATATTTTTTGACGTGTTAAAGCTTTAGATTATACTAGCATTGGAATATTTTGATACTAAAAAAAACTCTGACAGTCTCACTTCCTCCGCCTGGAACTGATTTCGCGTGACAGCAACTAATCTAATACTTCGAGGGGTGAGGGGTGAGGAGGGGTCGCCATATCCGAGGAGGATCGCGGGGAGAGGATGGATTGGTGGTGGCGACAAAGACGCAACACTGGGGACAAGATCACAGGATGAGACATTGGCAAGACCGGAAGGTTGGGAGAGGACGTTCACAGTTCAAAATTGGGTGCATGACCCATGCTACAGAATTGCATATAGATATCGTGGGTCGGGTCGGGCTTTCTAGGGCCAAATCGGGTTCGGGCTGGACCCGGTCCGAGCTTGAAATTTTGACAGAATCAGGGCCCAGGCCCGACCCATATTTATATCGGGTCCGGGCCGGGTCCGGATTTTTGCGGGTCGGGTCAGGGTCGGGTCCGGGCCGGCCCGACCCAATGCTCCACCCTACCAATACTTAGTGCTGCAAGCTTGTGGGCAGAAGATACACTATTTTTGTGGTGAATATCAATTTGACTATCTTTACTTTATTGAGTTCTGCAGGGGAGTTTTCGTCTTCTAACCGTCTAAAATGAGGCATAAGTGCGATTGAACATGCATGCTATGACTTTACGGTCATGGTGGATTATAATAGCAATCCCATGTAATCGATCAGCGGTGTAAATTCTCGCCTTGGTAGTCAGGGCCTCTGCCTCCTCATGATTATAGGCACACAACCAACTCAAATTTTGTTAAAAGAAAGGGTATCGTGCTCTTTGGAAGAGATGATGGCGATGGTTGCTCTGTCGAATCTATAGGTCACATCAACTACGATGGTGGTGTGTGGTGTCTACTCTTCGATTTCAGCTGATGGTCTAGCGTGATTGGGCATGAATTTTGTTTATGTTATATGAGGGCTCGTGATGAATCCTTGGGGTTCGTTTGGTTGCAGGGTTGGGCAGGATTGGATTGGGTTGGGTGAATAGTAAACTGTGAGGAGAGGGTATCCCTGTGAATAGTACCCAACCCAACCCTGTCCAACCCTGCAACCAAACGAACCCTGAGGCTGAGTTCTCGGCTGCCAACTTCTTAGCTTATTGATAGCAAGCAACGAATTCGGAATCTAAACCTTGTATCTAGTTGCGCATCTATTTAGTTGTATGTGGTGTAGCATTCTGCATGGGTATGGAAAAAGTGATTTCTCACTCAGATCGTGAAGCAGGTCGAGGCACATATATGGCATTGGTTTTATTCGTTGTCACGTGTCCAATAGTGAATCATGAAGCATGCGTGAATGGGGGTGTGGAAAGTAAATGGCATCCATCCTCTTCAGAGGGTATGACATATAACACATATGTTATCATATCCATGTATCATGTGTGAAAGGTGAAAACTGGTAGGGATACAATTTTAAAGTAGTTTCCACATGAATAACCTTGCATGAGGGTCTAAATCAGCACAGGCCCTCATCTATTTGATTCGTTGTAGCCTCTGGTTATATTGAACCCGTCTGTAGTTTGATAGTTGTGGGTAAGCTAATTTAGTTGTGAATATGCCTCTTGGATGGGGCATCCATATGAGGTAGTCTAGCATGCTCGTTCTTGGTGTACTATATATGATATGTTGTATGGTTGTAGGCCTAAAAAAACCCTCATGTTTGTGATATCCCAATTACCATTGATGTCCATGAGTTGTGAGATCCAGGTAGGCGCATCTCCCCGTGCAAATTTTAAGTATAATGACATACTCGTTGTAGGTGAACCATCTATCTCTCCGTGTTAATGTAGAGGTCCCATTCCCAACAAGGGTGAGAGTGTTGGCGGATAACAAAGGACGTGCCTGCAAAAGGGCTTTCCATAGCGGGGAGAGTTTGATATGTCTGTGTCTCCCTAGAAGTCTTCTAGGACATAATATTTACCCTGAAAGATATTTGATGAATCCATGATTCTTCCACCTTATTTATCATTCTTAGCCCAATCCCCTTAATAAACCACTCAATAAAATCCATAGCTAACAAGCTAAAAAAACATTGCATACCTTGTACATAATTAGTGTTAATTACTTTATATCGAGTTCTCAATAAGACATAATTCTCTTCTTCTATGTATTGTGTATCTGCACATATTTCAATTGTTTTTCTCCCCGTAAAAATTAGATTAATTTGTATATATTTTTATATATAAACAGAGTCATTATTAAAAATTCAAAAAAATATAAATCATATATATGGGTATTCGATGTGTGTTAAATAACTACCAAAGACATAAGTACACATATATAAGGTATTTTGTGTTTTTATCCTATAAAAGTTACAGATGTCATTGAAATGAACATCTTTCATGTTGAAATTTTTTAACTTAAGTTTATTAATATTTCTTTCTTATTTTTTCCTTTGTTTTTTATTTTTAAATGTATCCTATTGGCAGCGTAGATGCTTCCGGACGAGCCAAGTGTCTCGACCTTTATTTCTCACTTGCCTTGCTTCTGGTCACTGACTCACTGGATTTATCTGATCCAACGGCACCCCCCTCGTTCTGAAGCATCGCTCCTGGCTATTGTTGGATCTCATCTGATCCAACAACCTCCACTCGCCCATCGCTTCACCTTCCTTGACAACCCTCGTTCCTTCATCAATGCGCCTAATCCAGCTACTGTCAATCCTTCTTCCACCTCAGATCGCCCTCTCTCTCCCATAAACTCTCATCGTCGGCACTACTTCCCCTTTCGTCCTTAGTCCACGTGTCCTTTAGCCATGAGTAAGTACCATTCGACAACCCATTCACCCCTCTCGCATACTAACCAACTCGTCGGAGTTGTCCGTGCACGCACACCCATCCCCACACTTTGCAAACCACTACCCACCCCCTCCCCCACTCCTCCCAACAACCCCCCCCCCCCTCTGGTCCCCCTCCCCACACCTCATCTCCATAAAACACCACCTTACATGGCCTTCTCCAATGATCCACCTTCAGACGAGATAAGGTCAATCACCCCTTTCACTTTAGTGACATAAAGAGGACTAAGGGTTGAACAAAGACCGCCTATAGCTCCGATGTGATCTAGTGGACCTCCTCTGCCTCCTCAACCCATCTCCAGTGTTGTTGGAGCTCCGTGCCCTCGCCAAGCACAACGATGCGAAGAACATGAGTCCTCCATGGTCCAACACATGCCTCGACTCTACTACAAGCCTCTTCTTCTCTGTCATGTAGTTTTCTAATCTTCCCCCTTTTCATTTTTCTCCATTTTTATTCGCCTTGCAGACGCACGTTCCGACCCACCCAAACATTCATGCACCTTCATTAAGGTGTCCTCACCTTCGATGACTCCTTGGATTACCACCTTCTCATCTCCAAACCTCCATCGATGATGCTCCTCCGTCCTCCTTGCACGGGATAAGGATCCATAGGGATCCCAGTTTCTCTGCGTCCCTGCGCCCTCCAGTTCACCTGCTCTTATCCCTCTTTATATCTCTAACCCTCGCATGCACCTCGAGCCTCCGTTGATCAAAGTTCGCACCAATACTCTGATCTCCAACTCTGCCTCTGATGACTATCCATTGTCTCACCCCGTCAAGCCATGCAACAACTCCGTCTCATCATCACCATCTTCGTTTTTGCCTCGTCAAGATTCCTGGTCCTTCGGCAGACGCATAGGACCACAGAGGAGCTCGAAAGGGTTCGCTAAAGCCTTGTCCTTACGCCACGACACTGAGGAGGATATAGGTACATGTACCATTGGATTGAGTCCCCCCACCTAATATAAGGACTCATTGGAGAGCCATCCGCAACCACCCGATCATGAGGACACGAATCATCTCAAGCACTAGCCACCGACGTGACTTGGACCGTTGGATCACCTTGATTTGATGGTTCGGGTCCTCGCTCCGAGGCTCCGAGCCACCCCACCACGTTAGGATCCTCGAAGCGCCTGAGGCATGCTCACCTGTCATGTTGCTTGATCCTCCGCCCATGCATCCAAAGTGGCACGTGCCTCGCAAGTGGGATGAGAATTTTTTGTGCCATACCCTCACATCTTTTATGGATTCATACCCAAGGTCTCGTCCATTAGAGAAATTCCACAAACCATGTAGTTTGTTTCGAAAATTACTTGCACATTTCTTTTGTTTATTTTCATTTATACCCCTTCTCATTTAGTGTCATTTATTAATTTTCAAAAAATGCATGTCGTTCATCAACTTATGTTATACACAATGGACATATATGGCAATTTTTTGAGTTTGCATTTATTTATAAATCAAAGAGTGTAATTTAGTGCAATTTTACCACTTTCATGCTTTGGATTTCTATAAAATCATCATTAACTTAGAAAACTCCATAAAAATTAGTGCTTGAGTGTTTAATGATGTATAGTATTGTATCCTAATTCCATTGGAAATACACGTGCTTATTGATTGAAATAAATTGTGGAATGCTCTGGGAAATTGATTTATATTTAAGTACACAGGATAGAATTTTGTCAAATTCATGTGTACTTGGATTCACCATTAAACTCTACACTTGAATAAATTTGTATTAACCATATATCGATTGTGAATTTACTTAGAAATTAATTACTAAAAACTGCTATGTTTCAGTAGAAATTTGTAAAAATTCATACATGGTCAAAATTCTTAAAAATACAGTAGACTTGTTTAGATTCATTTCATCATCTGCTAAAATTTCTACCTACCAAAATTTCATAATTTTTGGAGTCTGCTAGTTTGATAAATTGCACAAAACCCCCCTAAAAAGTGTATATTTTTCATGCACGCATATTCATCCGGAAAATTAAAAAATATATATCTTGGATTGGTCATGAAATAAGATTTGGCTCATCTGGATCATTTTTGCATTAAAATTTTAATTATCTAACTTGTATCGATTCTCCTTAAAACCTACTTCACTCTGCATTTTAAAACTGCATTTACATCCATATCTTACAGAGTAAAACATCAAAAAATTAATCATCTTGAGAAAGATAAGCTAAATAATCCAATTTGTGTTTAAGTCAATGTTGAACGTGAAAATTACCTCTTTAATAATCTAAAGTTGCAGCACAGGAGACGAAATCCGATCGATCAAAAACCATAATCTTTGAATGTTGTGGAGACGTGGAACGATGATTTTTAGTTGTGTGGTTTCAAATTAATTCAAATAATTAATTTAAATCTAAGTTAATATATATGTCAGGAAATAAAGTAAAAAAATAAAATAGATGCAATGTAATTTAAGCAGAATAAACAGAGGAAACATTGAAGCACTGCATCTGTGATCATGTCTATTTTCAACCCTCAGTTAAATTGATCAATTAATCTTCAAAAGAATTCATGGATCTAAAGAATAATTTCAATAAATATTTATCAAGATAACCAAGGCTGCAAGCAAAATATCATTGCAATGATTAAGATCAATGATGATCCTCAATATGAACTGGTATTTAATTTTCATGTGATTCAATCCTTAAAGAAATTCTTTTTAAACCAGAAACAAGTCAGATAATAATTTACGCAAGCCTCCTCTATATAGACCATGTCAAAAATGATTCTAAAAATATTCAATCAATCAAATCACGACTCTAAATATATCAAATTCAATATCCTCAAAATCAGATCCACAAGTCTCATAGAGATAAAGTATGAAATATGCTTTAAAATAATACCAAGTTTGTAAATCTTGGACATAAAATGAGCAAGTTCTTCAATGTTCAAGTAAGGACCAAAATGCACTAAAACCAAGTAATCGTTCCACATAAAGATCCTTGGAGCACTTATATGTCATTTGTCAAACTCCTAGAGTTCTATAGTTATTCCAAATGGCAGGGGTATGTCAGTTAAGTTATGTACTCGCAGAGGTATGGTTGCAATATTGTCGAATCATGTGATCGAAGTCGCGTGATTGATTCTTCTGTTCCTGATGGCTCAAATTCAACGACTGTGAATCCAAGATACTCCAACTACCTGGATGATGGTAGCCTTTTTGATCTAATTGTGGATGTAGCTTTGAAGCTCAATCACCTCCTCCTCTAGGTCTTGTACATGGAGGCCTCTGATGATACAGTTCCGACGAAGCTTGCAAGGTACATACACTCCACGATTGACCTGCAAGTGATGGGGATTTTTCTCGAGTTGCTTGTAAGGCGAGGGGGAATCTCACTAATGGAGATGGATCCGTGCAACTGTTGTATACCTACAATGCAAGACAGGTTGCTCAAGCATAAAGCTCAGTTCGTTGTTATGCAAATGGGAACGGGGAATAAGAGGATGTAGCTCCTACATGCGCATGCATTGATTCAAGTTTTCACGTACAGGTTTTCACTCATAAATACTAGAAATCAGACGTAATCAATATATTCAACGGGTATTATCAAGTCAAATCCTTGAATGCGACTCACGTTATTTTCGTAACTTTTAAGAAACATTCAAATCGTGATGGGGTATAATGCCATATACGAATGTCTTACCTCAAATCCAAGTTCCTAGATTATTTTAAATAGTAGCGCAAAAATAGATTAGAATCCAAACTTGGTAAAAAAACTTGAAGTGGATCCGACTTTGGAAGGACATGCAATATGTGGCTATGTTGTTCGAGCAAGAGTTCATCTCAACGGGTTAGGCAGATCCTCATTGAGAAGATATAGGAGGTGTGGGATCCTACGACGAGCAGAGGAATGGAGCCAATGCTTCGGGTGTGAATCATCGGAGGTGAAAGTTTTGAAGAGGATAAAGGGAGAACACGACAGGGGTCTGAATGTGGTTTTGAATTTGTCGAGCATATTGGGTTTATATCTATGAGCGAATGCATGGGAGTGATGAGAGTGAGTTGTGAGTACAGGCAACAATAGGTAGTGGTTTTGGTGCATGAAAAGATGGTTATGGAAGTTGAAGGAGATGGGGTATATGAAAGAAGAAGAAGAAGAAGTTTTGGTGGTGCAAGGAACCGAAGAAAGGAGGAGAAGGGAGGAGAGATGAGAGAGGACATCGAGGAATTGGTGCAGAGGAGTCCCCTGTTGAAACAGGGGATTTCTTTGCATTTCTTTAGCACCCTTAAATTTTTTATTATGGTTCACGAAAATTCAACCAAAAAATAAGTAAAAATCATTATTAGATCAAGAATGGGCGACTTATCAGTAGAAATGCAAGAAAATGCGATTTGATGGACGGATGGATGGGTGTGTATTTCAGAGAGAGAGAAAATACGAAGGAATATGAAGATGATAAAAAACAGAGGAAGAAGAAGCATGAGAAATGAGAAGAGGAAGGAAGGGGAAGAAGGCTTTACATGATAAGTGTCACTAGGAGTGTGCTGGATCTCGGAGAGCTTCGGTGTTCTTCACCTCGGCCTGGGTTGGCTAAATGTCCCGGAGAAGCTCGAGCAGCATTCGATCTGATGCAACAATGTGTCATGAGGACCCCTTGGATCACACTCCTTCCACGTTCCACTCATCTTCACTCTACACTGATCAGGATGTTGTCACCATCCTTGACATGAGGCTGGAGATGGAAGCAAAGATATGGCGGATGGTGAAGAGCAGTGTGAGGGGTGTGATTATATAGGGGTCAACAGAAGCGAAATGGATGGGCGTGAAGGATGAGGTTAATGAATGACAATGGGGGTTACATGCAAGAGACAAAATGGTTGGAATCTGAGGTGGAGTGTGGTTGATTTCGTATGTGATGACTGGGGGTTGGTTGAGTTGACCAGTGGTCAACGGGGGAATATTGGTTTGGAAAAGAGGAGAGAGAGAAAAGAGGTCATGTGTGGATTGGAGAATGAAGTGAAGAGAGAGAGAGGATGGAGAGAGAATAAATTTAAAATTTAAAAAGTAAATAATAAAAATTAAAAAATAAAAATATTTAAAAATAAAATAAATTTAGAAAATAAAATAAAAAAGAAACAGCAAATGAAGTCAAATCAAAAAGCAGACAACGTGAAAATTGTTTGTCTCGATGAGATTTACAAATTTCATAAAGGATCCAAAAGAAAAGAGATAAGTTGTACAGAAAATATTTTTAGAGGTGCTCTACAGATAATAAAATACTACATTATTTGCATCTTGTGATTTTTTTATTTTAAGTTGTTTTTAACTAGTGTGTTAATTTATATATAATGTATACATACTCTAACTTTTATGAATTTTTTATAAGTTAGAAAAGGATAAAATAAAATTTACAAAGATAAGATATGTACAATTCATACAAAGTCAGAATTCATACAAAAGGAAACAAACTTCTCTAATTATCAAACTCTCTATTTGTACATATAATATAAGAATATGACTTTTAGTGTACTGCATTCATGAGAGTCGAGTCGAAATGTCACCACAGGTTCCGATCTAGGAGATTCTCCTCTAGACCTTATCCTCAACACTAGGGAACAAGTCGGTTCTTGCATTCAATCTATTGTTTCATTAGTTTGTTCGACTTGAAAGTGTAAATAAACAACCATATGACAGAGGGCATAGGATTGTGCATTTTCTTCTCTCCCTCGCATTTGAACAAGGGGCCTCTTGAGTGCCTTATTAATCAACGCATGTATATTTTTGTTTGTTGAGCAATGTATCCGTCAAGAGAATTTGGAGTTACCTGCATTTATTTTCCTGTGAGTACATCAGGGTGTGCCTCTTTTGAGTGTCTAAGATACCTTTGACACCCATACTTGTATCACTATACGATGCAGAACCCTTTCTGGGTGTTAGCCTGGCTCCTTGGTTCTACTAACATTTGATCCAAGTGGACAACTTTGAAATGGTTGGGATGCTCGCCTTTGGTGGAAGTTCTTTGTAATCTGACTTTGTGTTTGAGAGCTCTTTTCTTTTAATATTTCTTTTTTTCTTTTCTTTGTGGCTAGCTCCACTGCTTTTACTAAGAGTTGGCGCACATTGATCAACAATTATTTAGTTTCATCACACCCCGGCACATAGGTCAATATCAAGAGATAACATGTGAACTTGTTCACATATTGGCTAGGGTTTTGCTGACACTCAGGTTTCTTGAAGCCTTCATTGACTTTATCCCATCCTCGAGCATCACAAAATCAGGTCTAGACTCAAATCACCATTCCTTCATATTTGCACAAATAAGAAACTTGAAATTCCATGTACATATTCACATGTATAATGGCTAACTTCACCTATTCGTATCTATTATTTACCAACTCCATATCCTATAAAATCAACTCCATTGCGTACATATCACTAACAATAATAAAAGAACATTACAAACAGATTACTAACTTGTAATGTTGACAAACAAACCCAAAACCCAATCTCGAACAGGCATACAAAAACGTGCATATCTCTCTCATACAGTGCCTGACTTTGGTCTTCTTACTTTTAAATCAATATACATACAAAGACCTTAAAAAAAGATCAATTTCATAAAAAAATAAGTATTCGTATGTGAAAGTTGGGTTTTAGGCCCCTTTTGTACATAACATGTTTTGTCTGTTTTTTTTACTTATTATTTTATGTACATAATTAATTCTTTTTAATTTATTTTTTAATTTGTTCTCTTTGATGAAAGTTTTAATAAACTGTGTAAAAATCCAATTCAAATTCTTATCAGAAATCAAAGAAAATAAATGATTTTGAGTGTTAATTAAGAGTTTGTACAAAAGTCCTATGTATTTTACGTTACTTTATTTCTTCATTTTCTTAGTTAGTAAAAACTAAATACATATATTAGTGTGTGAATATTTTTTTCCTATTTGATCAGATTTTATTTCAATGTTTAACTTATTCAAAATGATAAAAAATGCAATATAAAAACACGGTAAAATAGGCATGTAAAGTACCACCAAAAATACGACTTTGTACATATGACACATTTTAGTCTTGTTCCCTTCATGAAAGATGTAGATCTTATCAAGATGAACAACATTTGTGAAGGAACTTTTTCGATTTGAAGTTGTCTACTATTTTATTTTGACTTTCGTTCACATTTTAATTCTGAAATTTGTGAGGCTGACACGTGGTTGCTCCAAGAGCCGCCCCGTTCCCCCACTTAACCCTCTATTGAATCCTTCATCCTAGGCCTTTGATGAAGGGGCACTTCATCAATGGCCCATATCATTGTTCTCGAAAACGTCCCGCTCACTGGAGCTCACGTGCGTTGCACGTGTGATGAATCCACGATTCACCATCTCAATATATTAATCTTGGCAAAATCCATGAGTAAAATCTAAAATAAATATCCATAAAATCAATAAATTAACAGAATCACTCTTGTAAATAAAGTACACTAATTATTGTATATTATATTGTACAACTAAATTAATAGTAAAAGGTTGCAGAATAAAGGAGTTTTCACATGTAAAAAGCCCAAAACTTCACATATTTTTAATGAATTTATTTCAAATTCTTTTCAACTGATTCTTCCTCTAACTTGTTTACAAAATGATAAAAAAACAAAAATACAAAATAAATTTCAAATCAAGTGAATACTCCTAGATCCCAAAGAGAAAAAAGTCGTAAAGTCCAACTTTCCAGTCAAATTCCTGCTCCGTATAAGCTCCAAATTCACGAAAATCACTTTTAAAGTTTAAGTTAGAAAACTATCTATCCAATGAAAATGGTTTCATAAAAATCAGAGCTCGTTTGCAAAATATGAATCTTGGGACCTATGTGTAAATTGTATATAATGTGCATAATTTTTTATTCATTTTTATTTACTTTTATTAGTTATAAAAAAACCCAAAAATCATTTTTGTATTTTATTTTATTTATAATATTTTATTTTTATGTTGTATATATCTTTTATTAAAAATAAACAAAATTAAAAATCAGAAAAGTTAAAAAGAACATGTACATGTTATTTATTTTATTTGTGCACTTACTTTGTAAATTCTCCACTCTCTTTTCTCTTTATTTTTATATTAGTAGCCTACTTTATTTTATTTTATTTATTTAATTTTCATTCTCTACATTAGCTTCCCTTTTCCTCCATTAAGCATCAAGTCTCCATATAATCTCACATTCAACTTCACCTTGTTCTTTAACCTCTCATTCAACTCCACCATTCCGTCATCATTTCTAACATCCATTTCCTTCCCTTTTAATATGTCTCATCCTCCGCGTATTCGTTTTTGATCTACCTTTATGTGATATAGAATCGAGAGCTCTGTCTACCCATCTCGATGACAGCGAATGACGAAGTGGAGAGACGACCGACCTCCTCTCCGGTGAGACCCGTTGGCATTTCGGCCAACATCGCAGCCGTCTCCGCACATTGCTCGAGCTCATCGCTCGCTGACAATTTGAGTGCGGGTCGTGCTTCTCGTGAACACACCACAGACACCCGCTTCCATCGCAGTAATTTCTCCTTTTTATTTTATCATTGTTTTTATTTATTTTTTTTGTATTTTCCACCACATCATCGTTTCATTTTCATCATCCTTTGCATTTGTATATTTCTTATCATTTTCAACCATCACCATCTACACCATCATCCTTTCTTATTTTATTTATTCCACGTTTACGTAATTTAAAAACTAAAATTAAAAAATTCATAACAAAAAAAGAAAAAAGAAAAAAAAGAAAAAAAAATGGCAGCAACCAACCTCCAGTGGTTGTCGCCCTCTTCCTTCAGCTTTTGCCGCCCCCTCCTTCGACCTCGCTCCTCCACGAGCGGTAGCGCGTCCGCTCCACTCCACCACTACAGCAGTTGTAGGCGATGGCATCTTCCACCTGCCGTAGCTTCCTTCTCCATCGTGCATCTTCCGCCCACAGCCTGTCTTCTCTAGCGTAGCGTGCCACCGTACGTGGCCCAACCGCCCTCTCTAATTCACCTCGATTTCGCACCCCATCTCTGATGAATACACGATTCATCATCTCAATATATTGATCTTAGCAAAATCTCCAAGTAAAATCTTAAATAAATTTATATAAAATCAATAAATTAATAAAATGACTCTTGTAAATAAAACATACTAATTATATATTAGATTGTAAAAATTAAATTAACAATAAAAATACGTAAAATTAAATGATTTTTCACATGTAAATAGCCCCGAAGAAGCTATGCGAGCTCAATGGAGAACTCATGACGTGGAGCGGAGCTCCACGGATCTTGCCTGAAGGAGGTCATCGCTTGAGGAAGATGCTTAGCCGCTTCCACCAACAAAACACTCCAAGCTCTCTCCTTTTCCTATTAGAATGGCGGATCCACCGTCTGACCGACCTCTGCCCTCCTCTGCGCGTGCTACAGCGGCGTCCCGCCCTTCCGCCGTCTTCACCCTCAAAGCCGTCGCCCTCCCACCGTGGCCACTTCCAGGTCACGCTGCCCAGGTGCAACCCCCTCCGCGTATCCCCCTTCTACCAGTCGCCAGCCAGCCGAGTCCACTCCCTCGCATCCTTTTGCGCGCCGCCACTGCTCCACGTACGGCATCGCCGCCCGACCTCCTCCCGCCCGTCGGTCGAACCGCCACCGCTTAGCAGCCTGATCGAAGAAGAAGAAGGTATCCTTCTTTTAGTTTTTTATTATTATTATGTAAATATTGCATGTCTTTTCCAGCAGTTTTTGTTATTTCCAAAATCACCCCGTGCTTGTTTTATTTGTAAAGTTTCGACTTTCTACATTGCATAGATACCCCTGTGTTTGCATTTTAATTTGGACATGAATATTGCATCTTTTATTTCAATGAAAAATATCATGAGGTTGATCAAGTAATTCTCTATCATCTGGATACTTATTTGTATTTTTCTGACCTTTGGATAATTAATTAAAATTATAAAAGTAAAATTCTACATATTTTACCCAATTACAACAACAACAACAAAGCCTTTTCCCACAATTAAGTAGGGTCGGCTACATGGATTCTTCGCCTCCATTCAGATCTATCTTGGGTCAATCTCGGACTTATATCCAAAAAACTAAGATCCCTTCATATAGTCTCTTTCCAACACTTCTTGGGCCGTCCTCGCCCTCTCTTAGCCGGCTCAACATCCCACCACTCGCATCTCCTAACCGATGCATCAGTTGACCTTCTTTGCAAATGACCAAACCATCTTAAGCGGTTTTCTCGCATCTTATCCTCGATCGGAGCTACACCAACTTTCTTTCTGATTGCATCATTCCGAATCCGATCTTTACGTGTATGTCCACACATCCATCTTAGCATTTTCATTTCTGCTACAGCCATTCTCTGCACATGTCTATGGTTCACAGGCCAACATTCAGAACCATAAAGCATAGCAGGTCTCACGGCTGCTTTGTAAAACTTTCCTTTAATTTTTAAAGGAATGTTCTTATCACAGAGAACAGCGGAGGCTCCTCTCCACTTTAGCCAGCCTGCATTTATTCTATTAGTAACATCTCCATCAATTTCCCCATCGTGTTGCAAAATAGATCCCAGATATCTAAAAGAATCTCTCTTCTGAATGTTATCGTCACCAATCTTCACCTCGATTCCTTCACCATTGCTTCCATCAAAGGTGCATTCCATATATTCCATCTTAGCCCTACTTATACGAAAACCTTTAGTCTCCAATGCATGTCTCCAAACCTCAAGCTTCTCATTTACTCCATCTCTAGTCTCGTCAATCAACACAATATCATCAGCAAATAACATACACTAAGGTAACTCATCCTGAATGTGACTTGTCAACTCGTCCATAATCAAAGTAAAAAGAAATGGACTCAAAGCTGAACCTTGATGTAAACCAATGTTGATATCAAAATAGTCAGTCTTCCCCGTCGGGGTCCTTACACAAGATAAAGCCCTATCATACATATCCTTTATGAGATTAATGTATAGGACATGTACATGTCTCTTCTCCAAAACTCTCCACAGTATCTCTCGTGGGACGGAATCATAAGCCTTCTCCAAATCAATAAAGATCATATGGAGATTCTTCCTTTTAGCTTTATAAATCTCCATTGTTCTCCTCAGCAAATGGATGGCTTCAATAGTTGAGCGACCTGGCATGAATCCGAATTGATTTTCTTTCATTTGGGAAAATTGTCTCAACCTTCTTTCGATCATACGTTCCCAAATTTTCATAGTGTGACTCATCAGCTTGATACCTCTGTAATTTGAACAATTTTGAATGTCTCCTTTGTTCTTATAGAGAGGCACCACGATACTCCTCCTCCTCCAATCTTCAGGCATTTTCTTGCTTCGCCAAATAACATTGAATAGATTCGTAAGCCAAGTCAAACCACGCTCACCTAAAACTTTCCATACTTCTACAGGGATGTCATCCGGTCCAACACCTTTCCCAGGTCTCATAACCTTCAAAGCCTCTTCTATTTCTTTTCTTTGTATTCGTTTATAGCATGCACGATTCAAGTAACTTTCACTATTAGCTAGATCACCCAAAGTGATCTCTCTATTTCCTTCTCCAATGAAAAGTTTATGGAAGTATTGCTCCCATCTAGTCTCTATATCCTTCTGAGTAACAAGCACGTGACCTTCCTCGTCCTTAATGCATCTCACTTGAGAAAGGTCTTTGGTCTTTCTTTCTCTTGCTTTGGCCAACCTGAATATATCCTTCTGGCCCTCCTTAGAGTTGAGATTTTTATACAAAACCTCATAAGCTTTTGACTTAGCTTCGCTTACAGCCTTCTTTGCTTCCTTCTTTGCTATTTTATAGTCTGTGACAGTTTCCTCTGTTCTATCCTTAGACATAGCTTTAAAGCAAGCTCTTTTAATTTTTAGCTTCTCTTGCACCCCTTCACTCCACCACCAAGCCTCCTTTTGACCCAGAGCTCTTCCTTTTGACTCGCCTAGCATCTCTTTGGCTACCTTTCGGATACAAGATGCTACTGCCTCCCACATCTCGTTTGTACTACTGCTACAATCCCAAGATAAGTCTTCTAAAACCTTCTCCCTGAAGCTTGATTGCTTCAGCGGAAGATTACACCACCTAGTTCTAGTGATCTTAGGAACCTTCCTCTTCTTTACCAGCCCTTTTATTTGTAAATCCAAGACTAACAAGCGATGTTGGGTTGTCAAACTCTCTCCAGGGATTACTTTGCAATCTTTGCAACACAACCGATCTCTTCTCCTCAACGCAAAGTAATCGATCTGTGTTCTAGTTGAGCCACTCTTATAAGTAATTAAATGCTCCTCTCTCTTCTTAAAAGGAGTGTTTGCTATGGAAAGATCATATGCAGTTACAAAATCCAGAATGACTTTTCCCTCTTCGTTTCTATCCCCAAAACCATGTCCTCCATGCACACTTGCATACCCTGAAACATCTTTTCCCACATGTCCATTAAGATCTCCACCTATGCAAACTATCTCTCTTTGTGGGATTCCTTGTAAAATCTTATCCATATCCTCCCAAAAAGCTTGTTTAGTCCTTTCATCTAAACCAATTTGTGGTGCATAAACTGAGATGATATTCAGAATTTCTTCTTCAAGCACCAACTTTAGCAAAATAATCCGATCCCCAAATCTTTGCACCTCAACCACACAATCCTTCAAATCTTTATGAACAACCACTCCAATACCATTTCTGCCCTTATCTTTACCTGAATACTAAAGTTTAAAGCATGTCTTCTCGATCTCCCTTGCAAAATTAGTGGTCATAAATTCGTATCTCACTCACAGTTGCTTGAAAAATTTTACAAAAATCAAGAATGATGCCTTGAAGTGTGCTTTAATTAGTTTTTACATTTCGTATTAATTGGAGTTATTCTATGTCTTTAATAAATTATCGAGTGATTTTGGTAAATGATTTTTAATTAAATCCACACAACATATTTTTATGAAATTTCAATCTACTGGATTGTTCATCTAAATAATTTCTTGAAATATTTCATACTCTTGTTAATTTGATAATGTGGATTTATTATGAATTAGTTACCCACTGTCACTCTATTTTCATTAAAAAATCTATAAAAATCATATTTTATGGAAAAATTCCAAAAAAATTATTGTAATATCCTTGCATCGTATTTTATTCACAGTAAAATTTTCATAAATTTTGCACTCTGTTTGTGTGAAATATTGCGAAAAACCCATAAAAATGTGCATTTTTAGTTGTTGCATTTCAACCCATAAAATTCCAAAAGATATATGTTCTGTATTCATCGCTTGATTAGGATTCTAGGAAAAATACCATTAGGCCAACACTAATCTATTTCCTATTAAAAATAATTTGGCCTAGTTGTGTGCTTTCTTAGTGTCTTAATTTATCCGCATTGGCATTTTCATTTGTTTTTGCATTAGAAAAGATACAAAAAAATCCACGTGGAAACCATTACCTAAGTTTTTGAATTAACATGGCATTGTTCCTTTGCCTCCCTGTGTTCGACCCCGGACTTGCCTAGGATATAAATTAAAGCCGAGACACTCTTCACGGAGATCCTTCTCTCGATCCTGACTGATTCGCTAAGTACATGTATTACAACGAATACATATTAGATCACGTATTAAGCGATCGATCAATCTCCGACCATTGTCGCCCCTCCTGCGAGCGTCTTTGCCACCTTCTCATCCCTCCAGCCACGACCGACCCTCCACCCGCAGGTCCTTCCTCCTTGACGCGTGCCTCTACGACCTCTTACGCCTCCAACCATCGTAGGCCCACTCTCTGGCCGCAGTTCTTCCAAGTCCGCGCGTGCAGCAACCATCGTCGACCTCTACCTCCTTCAACTGACCTTTGCGCACCACTGCCCCGCCAACTCCCCTACATCGTGCCCTAAACGACATGAGGAAGAAGAATGTTCCATATTTTCTTCTTTTTTATTGTTTGTAGATATTGCATATTTTTTCCTGTATGTTTTTATATATGTAGAAATGCCCGTGTGCGTAGTTTATGTTGCAAGTTTAATTTTCTATATTATAGTCAGGATCCTATGTTTGCATGTTCATTTGGACATCTTTTTAGCACCGTTTATTTGAATGAAATGTCATTTTAGCGAGAAATTAATTCTCTATCATTTGGCTATTTATTTAGATTTTTAGATCTTTAGGTAAGTAATTAAAATTGTTTTAGAGAAAACTTGCTTATTTTACCCGTTGTGATGTCTTAAATTCATATTTCATTTAGGGTTGCTCCAAAAATCTTGCAAAAATCAGAAATAATGAGTTCGAATATTCTGTAATTGCTTTCCAAATTTCATTTTAATTGACGTTATCTTGTACCTTAATTATTTTTTAGAGTGATTTTAGTATATAATTTTTAATTAAATCCACACATATTTTTTTGCGAAATTTCAACTATACTGGATTACATGTTAAAATACCTTTTTGAGATAATCCATTCTCTGTATAAATTTACATTATGGACTTATTAGAAATTAAACTTACAGTAACTTTTTTTCCATTAAAAATCATAAAAATGTCGTGTATTGTCTAAAAATTCCCAAAAAATATTGTAGCCTCATTCCCCCAAATCATAATTTTTGCATTTTATTTATGTGAAAAATGCGTAAGAGTGTACATTTTTCGTTGTTGTATTTAACTCTTAAAAATAAAAAAAATGTGTTCTGCATTCATCACTGGATTAGGTTTTCATGAAATATATAATTTGGCTAAATTGGACTAATTTCACATTAAAATTAATTTATCTTTGTATTTTCTTATTAATCACGCATAATTGCATAATGTGTAAATTGGCCTAAAAAGCCGCTAACTTCTCATATTTTTAATTAATTCATCCCAACTTTGATTGATCTAAAACCACCTCCATTGTGTATAAATTACTAACAAGAACAAAAGAAAAATAAAAAAAAATAACTCGAATAAGTGTCAGATGATCCCAAAGTCTAATTTCACACCTGACTGACTAAACCGTGCATATCTCTCTCATACAGTGTCCGATTTTGTCTACTCACTTCTAAAATACTCCATTTTTAAATATATTCGGAATGAGATCATTTTTCATAAAATTCGGAGTTCATATGTGAAGGTTGGTTTTTGGGCCTCTTTTGATCATTTTATCTTTTTTTGATTTTTGACATGAGTTTTTATGTACATAATTAACCATTTTTATGTTATTTCTTTTCATTTGTGTTCTTTGATGAAGATTTTATCAGATGGCATAAAAATACAAATCTATATCAAGACTGAAATCAAAGAAACTGACTGAGTCTGAGTGTCCTCTGTGAGTCTGTACAAAATTTGCTTATTTTGTGCTTCTATTTGTTTCCTCATCTTATTGTTTATTAAAAAAACAAAAAATACATTAATATGTACATAAGTATCTTTTATCTTATCATATTTTTTTGATTTTTTTATTCTCTTTTAAAACAACCAAATTTTATAAAACCCCCAAAAGTCAGTTTTCAATACACATGGATACTGCCAAAAATACCACTTTGTATGCGTGGATATGTCCAAATAGAACATAAGGACACTCACAATTAGTCTATTTAGCAATTATTCAAATTTTGTCTATCAAGTGAATAATAGTATATCTGGATCAAGATGCACGAGACATATGAACACATGGATCTTTTTATGGTTTTTATAATGCAATTTGATTAAATGATCCAAAATGTAATGGAATGATAAACAACACAGCATACTGCTACAAATAATGCCCCTGAACTAAATTTAAATTGAAACCATTTAAAACTCATTTAAACATGGAATATGATGCCAGGATTTTTTTTGCCAAAAATGTACTCTATTCAATTTAAGACTTAAAATGAATTTAAGATGAAATACGTGTGATGTAAATATAGAAACTCATCGGGCATGTGATGCAAAATCTCTAGCAATACATGTGATGCACGTGCAATGGCAAGGCTAGAGGTGTGACACGGCTTGGAACCCGTGGCTCTCTGTGGAGCCTCGGACGAGGATCGGGTCCACCAAGGCATTGAATCTCAGGGTGAGGCGCGAAAATGATCTGGATCATAGGATCAAGACATGTGAGGCTTGATCCAATGATATCTATACTTCGTGGAGGGGCGTCTCTTCCACAAGCGGTGGCATGAGGGTTGCGCTCCGACGAGTCTCGTGCTCTGCCTCCATCGTTGTTTAAGCTATCAAAAGGTCAAGTAATTTCCCTCGAGGGTATGTGAAGGATGTGGAATATTAGGGAGGACTCTGGGATGGATGAATCAGTGGGAGTACACTTGCTCGTCATGACGAAACACACGATTGGAGCTACTTTGAAAATTCAGCCATTGAGGAAATCTTTGACTTGCATTCACGTACAGTCGAGGCTCTGGATAGGAGTTTGGAGTTGGAATGGGGGTTGGAGGAGGGTCAACAGAGTCGGAGAGAATGAATCCCTAAGTGGGTTCTTAGACTTTGTAAGATGAAGAATGGATAGAGTCTGATAGGTTCTGAAGATCGGAGAAGATGGTCGGAGACAGAGTAGGGCATGGGCTAGAGCTCTTACGGGCTCCTGGTTCCCGCTTGATGTACATGTCCACTGTGTAAAGCTATAGCAACACTGTTTAGATGGATACGAAAAGACCTAAGTCCATGGATCTTGCTGGAGTTTACACCTTCATCTTTGCTCTTACTCACCCGCTCTAACTATCACTAGAGATGGTTAGGACTGAAGGAAACTCACACAAGTGTAGGTGATTGGAGAATGGGGGTTACATCATGGTTTTGTTCGAGGTTAGGGTGGTCGGAAGATGTAGTTTCAACCATCGATAGATAGTCCATATGAGGGGCAAATAGAATTTTGAGCATTCATCAAAGACAAGGGTCGAAGCGACGACAAGAGGGTTCCACACTCACGTTGGGAAGACACGTGGAAGGACGGAGAGAAGTGGCAGAAGTATCACTGGTGAAGAGATGTGTCTCTTTATAGGCAATCGACAGAAAGTTAAATACAACTGGGGATCGTTGGATCCAAGGATCCAAGGGCCCTGATTTGGGTGCACATGACTCAAAGGGAGCCTCTTGGTCATTTAATCAAGCGATCCTGGTAGAGGCGGGGATTGTACTAACAAGAACTGTATGATCTTCATATCAGATGGCTATGAGGGGGGATTCTTAACAAAGAGCATGGTATGTGGAGGCTCACGATTGGACAACGTAGCCCAATCAGAAATTAAAGAAATGTAAAAAAATAAAGATAATTATAAATAAAACAATAAATGGAAGTCAAAACAAAAAGTGTTCAACGTGAAAGATGTGTAATTTTCAAGATCTATAATTTTCACGTATAATCTAAATCAAATTACGTCATATATACTTACTTAATATTTTTGTAAGTATTTTTTAGGAATAAAAATACAACTTTTGTTTCTTTTGTTATTTTTTGACATTTTTATAACAATTACTATACAATATATTATGTACAATATTAATTTAATTTTTATTAGATTTCTAATGATGATGAATACAATAATAGAAGGGACTTTAAAGACATATAGTTCGTACTTTATTTATATACAATAGTCAGCCTTGATTATTTACAAGATGCTAAAAGTTAAGTTCGATCGTGTAATTATAGGTCGATCGATTAGTTAGATATATGACTAATTAATAAGAATAAAGCTGATGAATATGATATTTATCAACGTCCTTCGAGGTAACAATTTTCACCCTCCTCTTGTTGTTGGTTTCATAAATTTGACAATCTTATATGTATGCAAACCCTCATATATCAACATAAGTTTATGGTAGCATGTCATGGCTTCGTGATAAGGTATTGTTTGACATTTTCGTCAATTCCAAGAGTTTTGCTTGTTGATTTTCGAAGCCGGATATACTTTTGCAACGAGGATAGCAAGTGACCCTAATTAGGTGGCTTGATCGATAACTCACCTTATATTCATCAATCGATCTGACATTTTTACTCTAGATTTTCACTTTAAAGGAATGCATTCTTACTTATCGCTGTCATTATTGCATTGATACAAATTTATCGACCAATCAATCCGAACATAACTCACACTGACTATTAGACATATATACTCAGAAAACCTCTCTCTACTAGTGGGACCGAGACCTTCTTACTACTCTCCTTAAGTCTGAGACATGCTAATCAATTACCTACGTGTTGAATCTAAATTGATAAACGAAATTAAGATTTTAGATCATCGAAAAAGATATTATGTGTATATAATGGAATATGATTGAATAACCAGAACAAATGTTTTTATACGAGTCCCAAAATGTTTTATGATTTGAAATGTCAACTCCCGCTAATTAAATGCAAATGCATCGATCCAGCTTCACATGAAATTAATTAACTTTACCTGACGAGATTTATGAATGAAATCATTGTGACATCATAAATATGGAAATGAAGTCAAATTTCCTAATATGTCGTTGGCATTTGATGGTAGATTTTCGTTAACACGTGGATGTGATTTCCCATATTGGGCATTCGCCTTACACATGGATGCATTTTCTCATGGTGCATGGTAGATGGAGACAGATGTCACAAGGTATAGGTGTGCACACTTGGGGCATATATTAGAGATTTAGATGGACACAACTTAATAGTTGTGTTGGATGATGCATTGCACTTGGTGTCCACTGTTGTCTTCTTATGCTCCTTGATGGAAATTGAGGTCAAGTGACACACTTGGTAGTCTAAAGGTTCACTTGGTGTCCGCTATTGTCTTCTTATGCTACTTGGAAATATTTTGGTATGATCACAACCGATTATATATAGAGTGTTCCATCACGAAGGGTGTCTCAAAATTATTTAATGAATGAAGAGATTTCTACATTTTCTTCCCGCATTGAATAAATGTCTAGTGTAAATAGTGGCTGATGTGCTTGTACCCTATGCCATTGAAGACTTATGCGAATGGCTAGTGCGATAAGGGTAGGTATAAGGTGGTTTTTATTTCATATATCATGCCACATATGAGATCATTCTCACGGGCAACACTTTGTAGTAATTCAAGATAGCATTGTAATTAATAACAATGATGTAAATGTACACCTACCCGACATGTCACCATATATGAGTTAGTCCGCCTTTTCACAGATTATCTTCGCAATGTGTGCTTGGTTACCGTTGCGTTAGTGGTTAATGCTAGCACTATTACTGGGGCAAGTGGTCATAATGTTATCTTTTGTGTGGATTCAACATTAGTTCCTCGAAAAGCTGCAACACTAGTGTTTGTAATTATTAGAGCTTCCACTGATGACTTGCGCCATTTAAGGTGCATTATTTTTTAGTTTCTTTTCTCCCAAATCCTAGATTTCTGGTGAGAGATAATGTGTTGAGAGACATACTTTTAAGAGCATATTACTACAATTCTTACATATTGATGCTTGATGTATATCCTATGAATATGGACAATCTTTGGAAAACGATCAATGAGAATGAATGTACTTTTTCAATTATCCACTTCATTTCTATTCTCCTATTAAAATTCATTATAAGTGCTGATCTAATGCCCATGAGAGGGTTTGCTGAGATTGGAGATCATAGGAGTGTTGGACTATACTGTTCCAAGACACTTGTTTTGGCCTCCCGAGGGGTAAGGTGCCACATTAACCTTGTGTTATCTTCCTTTCTTCCTTATACGATCCATTCTTCATTTGATTTATTTATTAAAATCCGTTTTGTGTCGATTAAAGTATGATATACAAGTTAGTGGTAGACCCCGTACTTCACTTATTGTCAACTAATTTAATTTTTATTATAATTTATTAATTTTAAAATTATCTATTATTGTTATTTTGAGGTACGATTGTGATATATATATACATCATGATATGGTAAATGTTCAACTGAAATATTGTTTGATTACTTTCGATAAATCTTCTATTTATTTAGTCCTTAATGATAATTTTATTGTAAATCCATTTAGTAGGTAACTTATGTACATCTGCATGTTTTATATTTGTTATGCGCGTGAAGGATATTTCTTCTTATTTATATTATATGCCTTCTTTTTAAGCATTCAAATTTTAGACGATTTTTATTAAAGTTCACATGAAGTGTTTCTTCAATTTTGAGAGTTTCTTTGTTGAAAATTATGCATGATTTACTTCTGCTCAAATGACCAATGAATATATATTATTGACATTTGATTTCAAACTATCATGATCATATTTAGTGTTTTGGATGAAACATTTGCTTTTGAATACTCTAAATTAGCTGGTTTATATTTTCTCTTAATGCCAAATTCGTAACGTGTTTTCATTCATAAGTGATTTTATCATAACTTATTGCGGGACATAATAAATCATGTTCGTATCTTCATCCCAAAATTACTCCAGAAGTATTTATTCAATAAGCAAAGTCCTAATGTATTATTGTAGAATACTAATATTTCTTTCAAGAACACCATTAGATAGCAGTGTTCCAGGGAATACAAAATTCATGTTTCTTACAAAAAGTTAGAAAAAGTGTTAATTTTGAAAAGTAATATTTGAATTTTTTAAACTTTTTTCTACTTGATTGTAATTTTTGACAATGTCGCTAAAGGCTGCCTTTAGCAAAGGATCTCACTTGAGGTGGTGTCAACACTTTTAAAACAAAGGTGCTATCAACATTTTTAAAACAATCTAAACAAAACATAACATTAGATCTCTTATCACATACTTGAACACACTAAGTATATTATGCTCCATCCTTTTAGGAAAGTAACAACGTGAAAGTATGACTTATGTTGACCAACCTTGCTGGTTCCTATTACAAGTTCTTTGTGGTTATTACCAAAGGAAACCATTTCTCCTTCTTAGTATTCCACATCGACGAATAGGTTATTCTTCTTAGTCCTTTGTTTAGAGCAATCTCAATCCATCGCCCTCTTTGTGTTGTGTTCCTACCACAATAGATGGTTGAAGAGTGATCTCCAAGATTGGAATTACAACTCTTGTTCCATCTTTGTATTTTAGGTAGGTCTACTATTTAATGTTTATGTCTTCGATACCTACAAAATATTTCTACAAAATATATCTAGGTACCCATCTTTTGGACCACTTCTGTTAGAGTTCTTCAATTTGTCTGGCTAAGTAAAGAATTGAAGCATTTATCTCTAATCTTAGTCTAAGTCCTTTTCTCTCTTCCTTTAACAAATTCTAGTAAGTTATTAAATAACCTTTCAATGTTGTTTTCCAAATGATCTATTTCTTGTTTAGAATTGCTAATATTTGTTCTAAATTTATTAAACTTTTTTTGCATTGTATTTTTCTCTAAAGTGATTTTCTTGCAATCAACTACAAGCTTCTTATTTTCATTCTTTCCCATATCTACCTTCTTTCCTCTTCCCTAACCCAAACCCATGAGAAAAGTTTATAAATACCGCATGCGCAACAAAATTCGTCGTACATGATGCTGAAACCTTTTTTTGTTATGTACATAGAAAATCGCCTTTAAGAGCATTAATAGAGGCTTCCTTTAGATTCCTTTATAACGACAATGGAAAAGAAAGCTACCGCAACCGCTTCTTTAAGCGATAACTTCTTTTGGATGCCAATATAAGAAGTATAAATTTGACGACGCCCATGGCTTGTTTGATTACAAGGTTACCCCCAACTCAATCATTAAATTCTTGGGTTGAAAATAATTGTTTGGGTTGAAAATAATTGTATGAAAATCACCGTTTATTTGTTATAATATTTTTTAACCACATTCAAATAAGAAATTAACATAAAAATATTATAATTATATAAAAGTTAATATAATATAAAAAGTTTGGCCATTAGACATTACCGTAAGCACAAATTTGTCTCCAAAACCCATGTAATCTCGGTCCGCCGGAACTCCACCTCCTCCTCCGCTCCTCCGCTCACTCATCATCGCCAACACTAGCGACCAGCACATTCCATACCCAAGCACCTCACCACCAGTTGCCATCCCTCTCCATTGCCACCCCATCTCTCTCTACCATACAACCACCTCCGCCTACCACCATCGCCAGTCCGCCACCATCCATTCCACGGCGACCCCATCAAGCCCTTCCACCATCGCCAACAACCCAGCCAAGCCACCGTCGTGTGGGCCTCACCCTACTTGGGCTTCTCTCCGCTGGTGTCCTCTTCCCATCGGAGTCCTCAAGGTGGTGGTAACTTTCTTTGTTGTATTTTGCATGTTATCTTTCATTAGTCCACGTCCCAGACATTTTTCCTGTTACTCTGCATTATTGGTCTAAGGCCAAGTGCTTCATTGCAATCTCTTAGTAACTTATCAGTTCAGTGTTCTTTTCTTAAGGGACAATGGATAGAGAAGACACACAAGATGGAAGCAGATGACGCTGAGGGATTACTTGGGAATGGAGACAAGTGTTTTGGGGGAATCAAACTACAACCTATGCGGTACTTATGTAGATATTCTAGGCGGGTACTATGCGCAGGTTTCTTAAGCATGTCTAGATTCCATGCAGGCCATACTCGGCTGCATAGGCAGTTTATGCAATCCAATTAAGCGCTCAGACTGTATAATGACCTTACTGAGAATGCAATTTTGGCTCGATAAAAGAAACATCGTAGCTAATAAACAATTAGTACATTTGACAATTTCCACAAATAATAAAATTCAATCTACATAACAAATACTACCACAAGAAACCACTATTTTAACGGGGAAATCCCATCGCTAGAAACCACAACCTTAGTCTGCTGCTTTAGGATTTTCGCCCGATCTTGTCAATCAACTAACCCATTACTTGAGTTATTTCCCTTAGATACCTCTAGTGTTTATAAGTGCTTCATATCAATAAGCTTGTGGCTCTACATGTATGGTTTTGCGAATTCTAGGAGTTGCGTGGCACTTGTAGGGATGTTGCACGTGATGAAGTTTGCATACTCGATGGAATAAAGGATTCATGAGACTTATTACCAGCAGAGCTAGAAGAGAGAGTTGGTTCCCAAAAGATCATTCAAGAAGAGGATAATAAGAATGTGACAAAATGGCAACAGAAATATAAACATAAACGGATCAAAGAGGATACACAAATACTAGATTCTTCCTACAGTGGCTTCTAGCTGAAGGTGTAAGAACTTGATCCATAGCTCAGTTGTGGATGAAACTCGTGTAGAGTGTGATAGCCAGATGGACAGGGTTTTGATGTATACTATCACTTCTGCAACTCTTTTCACAGGGAGGGACATGGAAAGTGGAGATGGGTAGATATGAGAGCTTCATCTATATTTATTCAGCATGATACACACCTGATCTGTGATTTTTGGAAGGAGGAGGTGAAAGCGACAATGCTAGAGTTGAATGCAGATGGAGCGCTATGGCGCAATGGCTTCCGGGTGTTTTTTCATCATGAATTCTCCGACTTTGTGGGAGATGACACGATTGCATTGATGGAAGAGTTTGCTCAAGGAAATAAATATTTTGATAGAGGTAACAAAGCTCTTTTGTTCCTCCTACCTAAAATGGAGATCTCAGAACACGTGGAAGACTTTTACTCCACTGCCTTGTCAAACACTTTATATCTCCTAGTGGCTAAGGTTTTGGTCAATATATTAAGAGGGATCCTTGATGATATTATCTCCCGTATTCAATCGACCATTATCCGTGGGAGGTAGATTGTGGACAGTCTAGCAATGGCCACTAAGATGGTGGTAGACTGGAAGAGACATTAGATTAGTGGAGTACAATGGAAAGTGGATTTCTTTGAAGCCTACGATTGTGTGGAATGACACTATTTATGGTTAATTTTGGCTAAAAGAGGCTTCCATTGTCCGTGGGAGGTAGATTGTGGACAGTTTAGCAATGGCCACTAAGATGGTGGTAGACTGGAAGAGACATCAGATTAGTGGAGTACAATGGAAAGTGGATTTCTTTGAAGCCTACGATTGTGTGGAATGACACTATTTATGGTTAATTTTGGCTAAAAGAGGCTTCCTAGTCACGTGGATATCTTAGATGAAGAGATACGTTACAATGACATCATATGTGGTGTTAGTAAATGGGAGACCGGAAGGGATGTTATTTCAACCACAAAGAGGTGTTCCTTAGGGTTTCCCTCTGGCACCTTTGTTTTCATATTGATGCGAACATTCTAGTTTGCATGGTGAAGCAAGTGGTGCACTAGGGATTCTCTGCAGGTTACCCTCTTGGAGATTTGTCCATTCCTTTCATACAGTATATGGACGTCACAATTTTTTCCATTGAATGTGATAAGGAGGAGACAAGGAGAATTACTGTTATCCTTGATTCTTTTGGAACTATCTAGTCTGAGGATTAACGTAACATATTAGTAGTGGTTTCATTTAATTGCTTTGACGTTGAGGTGGATGAATGTGGGGAGGAGTTGGGCACATTGGCGTGCACTTTCGCTTCGATACTTGCAACTTCCTTTGAGTTGTGGTAGCATCCATCTTACGGAGTGGTTACTGGTTATTGAGAAGTTGGAGCAAAAACTCTCTCGATAAAATGCATCCCTCCTGTCTCGGGTAAGCATATGCTGCTTGAAGGCAACTCTTGCTGCCATCACAGTCTTCTTTATGTCGTTGACATTGTTGCTGATAGGGATTCGTCATCATATGGAGCCTATTATGAGAAGATTCTTCAGGGGTGCATCAAACTAAAATACCCATGTGATGCACTTGGTAGATTGGGAGTCGGTAGAGTTCCCTAAGGAGGAGGGAGTTCTCGGGGTTCCAAGCATAGAGACAATGAACATGACTTTGTTGCTGAAGTGGGCGACTCCTGCAGGGTGGTGAAAACTTATGCTATAGGCCGATTCGTGATATTTATGGTTTTCACGCTCAACGATCCGTAGTTCCTATTCTACAAGACAGTTCCTTTGCTTTATGGAATGGATATGCTCTATGCTGCCACAATTCCTAATTCTCTTCCCCAAGTTTATGGGAAGTGAGCCTATTTGAGTTGTGGATTGATAATTGGTTTGGCATGGTGAGGGAGCTCTAATAGATCATTTCCCACACGTTTTTTCTCTAGCATTTGATCATGGAATGCCTGAGAAGATTGAGTGGACGATACTTAAACCTAACTTTTTGCTTGGATTTTTTTGAGTAACATTTCTATCTTTCTGATGCTATTAGCTCCATTGATGGATCACCTGGAGTATGTGATCACTAGATTTGGAGGGATGGTCTACTTATTGTCAAGCGAGCATACATTGCTTTGGCTAAAGTCTAGACCACGAGACTCTAGTCTTGAGATGCTAGTCAGTACGCAACTGTAGATTCATTTGGGAGCTGCACATCCCTTTATAAGTCAAAGTATTTATGTGGCTATTTTGATGAGGAAGAATTTTTACCAAGGAGAGATGACCAATATTATGCTTTGGGGACAATAACTGCACCCTATGTATGGCAAATTGGGGGAGCATCTCTTCTTCTCCTGTAACAAGGCAAAGGAAGTTTGGAATGGGCTTCATCCCGAATGGTTTGACTTCTCCAGTTAAACATGTTTCTGGGACCGGCTCATTGGTGTTTGGTTCTATACTAACTATGTGTTTATTGACAATAGTGTTAGTTCGGGCGATTTGGCTTACTCGTAATGGGGCCATTTTCCTTGCGGAGTGTTTCTAGGTCATAATGTTATTCATATCACCAAGATTCTCCTCAAGTCTTCGTTTTTGTGACCTATTTGATCATTTAGTATATTTAGGGTTCCACCATAGTGTGTCCCCCCCTTTTTTTGACTAAACACACAAACACACAAAAAAAACTTCGCCCACTATGGAACACAATCATAGTTATTGATCATATTGACAAGTTATTGATTAGCCATAAGTCATTGATCTACAATCCCCTCGATGACGTCTCTCGATTGCCCGATGACAGGAAGAAACCATTGGGTATGGAGAGGATGTGAATTCTCGATGAAGAAGGTGTACAAGGTGTTGATTCGCCTGCCTGATCCATCTTCTGAGGAGTTGATTGGAGATTGTAGATCTATCTTGGATATGAAAATTCCATCTCGTATCCAGGTTTTCGTGTGGCTTTTGAGGCATGATAGACACCTCACTAGAGACAAATGGGCAAGATTATTCCGTGTTGATAACAATTTGTGTCCCTTGTGCAGTGAAGACATGGAGTCAGCTGGAGATCTTTTCATTTGCTACTAGAAGGATAGAGAGGCTTGGGTGGCGTTGAAATTGTAGTGGTTGGACCAATCCTTTTTCTGGGAGCTGCTTTTTAATTTTTGTTTCCATCCAAATGAGGAGTTCTTGTCGGTAGCTTTAGTCTCTGGCTAGCTCAGAATGTTATTATTTTTTGTGCTGCGCATTTTTATGTCGAAAATGTTATTCATCATGCGAAGACTCTCCTTGATTCTTGGCTCTTGTACTTGTCGGAGTATTTGATTGTGTGCCATATGAGTTGTAGCAGGGTAAATGGATCCTGGAGAGATCCATTTACCCCATCCAGGGTTTAGTACCACATCTACCACCTGTGGGATGTGGAGACTCTGTGGGTGCTATATATAGAGCCCCAAACCCCTGTAGTCCATTGAGAAAAGTGCAATAGACACACCAACCCTCTGAGGCATTCTCCCGTGGTTTCATCCCGCTCCTTCGGGAGTAGGGTTCCACGTTAAATCCCGTTGTTCTTGCTTTTCTCTATCTTTTTTCATGTCCGTTCCGCATGTTTATTTTCTAACATGGTATCGAAGCGGGTCGATTCTCGTGGATTTTATTTTGTTTTATTGTTCGAGATTATCGTGTTCATGATTCAATTTCCGGAACCCTGTTCTGTTTCGATCCAAGCACATATCTAGGGTTTCTGAACCCGTGATCTCGCGATCTCCTATGCTCCATTCAAGGGCGACACACCCTCCCGCGAGAATGAAATGGAGTGGCTATCCAACCAACTCTTGGCAGTCCTCACGCGGGCGACTCAAGCTGCGTGTTCCAGGCAACGCAAGCCCCTTCCTCTCCTAGCAGATGGTGGAGCTCCCAGCGATGGTGGAGCTCCCGGCGATGATGGAGCTCTAGGCGGCGGTGCTCCACTGGACCCCAGGCAGTGGCATGGTTGAGGGGGTTCCCATCGCGGGAACCCTAGCGCATATCAGAGAAGCCCCGAAGGGGGGCGACATTTTTTACAGAGAGGGTTCCCAAGCGGAACCCTAAAGGCTGCCCATTAAAAAAATCATTTTTTTGTAAAATGCCCATGTGGGCTGACTGTTGAGAAAGGAGGGAGACTATTACTTTAGGTCCAAAAGTTGACCATGAGATTTTGTTTAAAAAAAGGTTTGAGTAAAAAAGGTGCGTACATAAAAAAAGAGAAGAGAAAAAAAGCCGTACGCAATTCTGGAAAAAATTGCGAAAAGCCAAAAAGCGAGGATTGAACGGCTTAGAAAATGATGATGATGAAAAGCCGATAAAAAATGTCTCAAACGACTTATAAAAAAAATTCGAAGGGATAATCTATTCTGCATTGTGCTTAAATATCATTGCATTTGCATGCATCACGAGGCCTGAATAAATCGAATAATGATTTTCTTAATTGATTTTTAATAGGTCATATTGACATAGGATTTTAGGCCTATTATTTTTCCTGGATTCATCAATCTTAGATCCATCCAGGATAATTTTTATATCTGGAAATATTGTGTTTTGGTATTTATTAAAATTAATTTGGTAAAAATCACCTTGCATTCATATTTTATTCACAGTAAATTTATTTAGAGTCGAAAAATTCCAAAAAATTTGTAGACACTTAGGTTCATAGCATCCCATCATATAGTAGCTCTTGTTTTGTCCTTCATTATCCATATATTGTGCTCTTTTATGCTTCATGCTTGGAGTGAAATTGTTATGAAATATGTAGTATTGTACGTAACAAAATTTATTTTTTTGAAAGAAGAAAAGGCCTCCACCGTTTAGGTATGTGCCCAACAACTTCATCATTTATCACCAAAGAGTATTACAAGTCTAAAAATGTACAATATAGTTTTGATTTACAAGTTCCAACTCCCACTTAGTGCCTTAGCATGCACTACCGGATTTTCCATGTAGAAACACTCATGTTAAAAAACCACCCCATTTCTAGCCGATCACAGAGTCCAGATGATTACCAAGCACCCCGATCTTTCGCCCTCAGTGCCGGTCCAATCCACCCCAATGGATTTCCAGATTCTTGATATACTGTCTATACGAATTCCCCGACTCCTAAGAAGGTTCCAGGATGCACGGAACTCCCACAACTGAAGAAAAAGGTGGTCGGAATCCTCAACGCTCACTAAGCATCGGGGGGCACGATGAGTCTGCTGTCGGCACGAAATGCGAGAACTTGTCCTTGGTTAGTAGCCTTCGCCTCCTCAGAAGCCAAAGAAACACCTTCACACGAGCTGGAGCCTTCTATTTTTATATTCACATGTAGTCCACCGAACATCCCTTAGGATCAAAAGTCAAGGGGCCCTTCAAAGCTCTGTAAGCCTTCCCAACCGAAAAACAACCGTCGCATTAGGTCCAGTAGTCATGGCCGTCGATGGGCCCAAGCCCAACCATGTTCTCAAGCTCCTTAAGCAAAACCATAAGTTCCTTCTGACGTGGGTCAGAAAGCTTCAATCTAAACTACAGAAAGAAAGAAAGCCCATCCCAAGCCTCCACTAACGAGCCCTATGGATTAATCGCCTATGCCTTTAGGCGTAAAAATCTCTTCTGAAGAGCCCCACCCTTACCCTAATCATCCAACCATAAATGGAAACCAATGCCATCTCCCAACATGGGTCTCGAGAATGGCTGAATCTCCCGAGCCACATTACAAATGCCTCTCCAAAAATAAGCCGGCCCATACACTCTCCGAATCATGCTACAAACCTGTGGAAAACAATGAAGGAATAGAATAACACGTCTTATTCAGTAGGTCTAGGGGTTCTTATATAGGACAAAACCCTAGAGAGCTCAGTATGGGAAAAATATATAAGTGCCCCTAACGGGGTTACAATAAATAAATAGGAACCGTAAGAATACATTACTAACATTCCCCTTCAAGTTGGAGCATATTTATCAGTCATGCCCAACTTGGAAACTATCCATGAGAGGCGCTTCTTGGGTAAGGCCTTCGTGAATATATTTATAAGCTGAAGATCTGTAGTGATGTAAGGAGTAGTAATCTTTCCGCTTCTGATGGCGTCACGAACAAAATGGAAATCAATCTCTATATACGTGGTTCTCTCATGGAACACAGGACTCGTGGCAATATACATAGCAGATTTGTTGTCACAGTATAGTGGAATAGGAGCGTTGACAACAATGCCGAGTTCTTGGAGAAATGTCAGTAGCCACGTGATCTCACAGGTAGCCTGAGCCATCGCCGTGTACTATGCTTCTGCACTGAATCTGGATACAACTGTTTGTTTCTTGCTTCTCTATGTAACAAGATTTCGTCCAACTATCATAACATGTCATGTGGTGGAGCGACGATCCTCTGATGAGCTTGCATAATCAACATCAGCATATGCAATAACATATTGTACCCATTTGCCGCATAAAAGAGGCCACGTCCTGGTGATTCCTTCAAGTATCGCAGAATTTGGAGAACATCCTGCCTGTGACTGTAACAAGGTTAATCCATGTGTTGGCTAGCCCTGTGTACTGCATAAGAAATATATGGTCTGGTGACAGTGAGGTATAGAAGTTTACCAACCATGCTTCTGTATCGAGTAACATCTTCGAAGACAGGATCAGAGGATGTGGAGTGCTTCCTTGGATTTGTAGGAATACCAGAGGGTTTGCATCTAAGTAATCCGACTTTTGTAAGGATGTCCAGACAGTATTTCCTCTGTGAGAGATGAAGGCCCTCTGTAGTGCGTAGTACTTCTATACCCAAGAAATAGCATAGTGGACCAAGGTCCTTGGTAACAAACATCTTTTGGAGAAAGGCCTTGGTCTCTAGTACCCCTTTATCATCACCTGTGACAATTATATCTTCTACATAGACGATGAGTATAACAATACCAATTGTTCATCTTTTGACAAACATAAAATAGTCCGAAGTTCTTCTCTAAAAGCCAAGAGTGCTGATTTCTACAGTAAGTCTGTCGAACCGTGCACTTGGGCTCTGCTTTAGACATATATTGCCTTGCGAAGTCGACATATACACTCCCCCTCGACTTCATAACCCGGAGGCTGCATCATGTACAGCTCCTCACCAATATCTCCATATAGGAATGCAATGTTCACATCTAGCTAAAAGATAGGCCATGCTTTGTTAGCTGCAACTGAAAGAATAGTCCTTCTAGATCCCGTTCGTGCCACCGACGAGAATGTCTCAAAGTAATCCACTCCATATATCTGTGTAAAACCTTTGGTCACAAGACGAGCTTTCAATATGTCAATGGACCCGTCCGGCGACTGCTTCGTCATGAAGATCTATCTGCATGCCACAGGTCTACTCCCCTTGGGGCATTGCACCAGATCTCATGTCCCCCTAGAAGTAAGAGCATCCATCTCTTAATTCATGACATGTGGCCATCCTGAATCCATGCAAAGTACTGCGATGGTCTCTTGGAATAGAAATAGTCATGAGAGCATATGCATATCTTCTTTCAATGCAAGGTAAACTAGCAGTAGAAGTGAACTGAGACATGTGATGAAAAGTACATTACCTTTTAGTTCAACGTAGAGCAATGGGAAGCTCCTTAAGATCATCCAGGACAACAGTGGAGGGGATACTTGAAGAAGGCATATCATCTTTCACCAGAGAAACATGTAAAGGAACATCTGGTTGCGGAGATATTTGCTTGCGCTTATATACAATGGGTGGAGGTAGGAGATCCAGAGGAATGTCTGTATTAAATTGAATGAAGAAGTTGGTCTGCTCAAAGAAGGTTACATCTGTAGAGATATAATAGTGATGTCCGACAGGATCATAACACCTGTAACTTTTTTGAGTATGGGAATAGCCAAGGAAGACACATTTGATGACACGAGGAGAAAGTTTGTCTGCAGTATGGAAATTATGAACGAAGGCCACACATCCAAAGATCCATAAGGGAAGAGGAAACAAAGACTCAATTGGGTATAGCAGGGAGAAGGGGGTGGATCCATTAAGGGTTGGAGATGGAACTCTGTTGATAAGATGGACGGCGGTAAGAATAGCATCCCCCCAATAGGTTTTAGGAATTTTCATTTGGGTGAGGAGAGAGCGGGCAATATTTAGTAGATGTCAGTTTTTTCTCTGCTATCCCATTTTGTTGGGAAGTATAGGGACATGAGGTTTGATGAATGGTGCCTTAGGATGCAAAGAAGTTTGTTAGATCATGTTGGGTAAAGTCCAATGTATTATCAGAATGAAAATCTTGAACACATGATGAGAAAATATTCTTGACATAATGAAAGAAACTCTTGACAATATTATTAATATCCGAATGCTCTTTTAAAACATAGATCCCGGATGACCTACTGTAATCATCAACAAAAACAACAAAATACTTGTACCCACTCAGAGTACGGACCGGACATAATCCCCAAGTATCACAATGGACTAAAGAGAAAGGAGTTTCGCGGCGTGGCTCAGTTCGAGCAAGGAAAGATGCTCGATGATGTTTCCCAAACTGACACGCCTTGCACTCAAAGGGTTTGAGCGTAGAGAGTTCGAGGAACATTAAAGAAATGGCTTTGGCAGACGGATGACCAAGGTGAAGGTGCCAGAGAAGAGGATCTTCAGAGATTAACACATCGCTATCAAAACTAGAGTCAGAGGGGATATCAAGATAATAGATACTGTTCTTCTCATGTTCCCACCAAAAATCTGTCTCGTCCTGATGTCCTGAAAATAACAACAGAACTCATTAAATATACCTCGACAATTAAGCTCCGTGCACAACTTTTGAACATCTAAAAGACTCAGTGGAAATGCAGGAGCGCAGTAAACTCCAATAATCCAGAGTTTAGAGGAAAACTCCACAGTACTCACAACAGTTACATGCGAATGGGCTCCATTGGTTACACGGACAGTCTTCACAGAGGAAGACGATTGTAAAGAGCCCAGAAGACTACCTTCTCCCGTCAGATGAGTTGACGCGCCAGAATCAATAATCCATACATGGATAGATGCAGAAGCTGAGTTTGCAATTGTACCTAAGGTGGTTGCCAGATTAGCAGTAGGAGCAGAAGTACTGGTGTCACTGGATGTGGGGTTCTGCAGAAGCTGTCGCAGACGAGCATACTCGGATGCCGTAAAGGGCGTCTGATCATCCCGAGAAGAATGATCATGTGTAACTTCAGTGGCATCATATGGAGTTTCATATGAAACGTTCTCAAAGGCATTGTTGCCGTTAAGAGGCATGCCAAACTTTTGCCAGCAATACTCAGATGGATGATTCCAACGTCCGTAATGGGTGTAAGTAGGATAGCGAGCAGTTCCGTGCCTGCAACCAAAATCACGTCCACTTCCAAATTCACAACCCTGACCACAACCAAAATCACAGCCGCATCCTCCCTGGTAGTTGGGTTGTTCGCGAGCATAGTGCGCAATAGTCTCTGCGGATGGTGTAGTAGTAGGACGTTCAGACAGAGAGTCAAGTTCCTGCAGGCGGCCAAAGATGGCCTCAATTGTGGGCACGTATCAACGATCAGGTACTGATCCTTCGCAGGTTTGTATCGTGGATGTAATCTAGACAGAAAATTATTTACCTGCCATTCTTCACGTTCTCCTATCTGTTTATCGCGACAAGCAGGCTGAAAGATGAGTAGCTCCTCGAATAGACTTGTGAGAAGATTGTAGTACTCGACTAGGGTAGTATCCCTCTGATTAGCAGACTAAATCCATGTGTATATGTCATATAGCTTGGAGTTGGTAGTCTTCTGGTAGTAGGTGTGTTCAATACTGTCCCACATAGCCTTTACCCTCCCCTTGTAGAGTAGATTCACCGTAATATTCGGATCCACGCTGTTGGTCATCTAGGTAATGACCTGACAATTGTTCACATACCATTTATCATAATCCTTGTATGTCTTTTTGGGTGAATATGTAGCCAAGACATAGTTCTTACGCTTACCACCAGTAAACACCTTGAATGAACGAGATCAAAGTACATAATTCTCAGAGCCCTTCAGTTTGATAGTAGTGCATTGCACCATCATAGAAGAAATCGGGCACAAAGGCTTGGGGTCTGCAGATGCCATGGTGATCGCCAAAGAAAGAAGTAACCTAACCAGTAAATCTTTGTTTTTGGTTAAGCATCCAAGTGATCTAAAAGACCATAATCAAGAAATGTTGATAATCTGAAGCGGTAGAAAAAGCTTTAGACGAGACGCAACAGTCTGGGAGTGCTGTTGGGTCTTGCTGGGCGAGGTAACAAACCTCGCACGGAGGCTAGGCAGCAACACAAGACTGCCTAGGGTGTCCAGGCGACAGCCCTGGTAGCCCGGGTTTTCAGGCAACAAACCTGGGGTGTTTAGGTGACGTCCCAGGTAGTAGTCACAGGGGTAAATCTCAAACTCTAATTTTTGAGACTAACCTGTGCGGCGTTTGCTTCCCGCAAGCTAACCAGCCTTCCCTTGACGTGTAGGATGTACACCAACACACCGATCAACTACGCTGCTACAATACTCGTACACAAGCAGTCAAGCACAATGACACAAGAGCTATTGGCACTGAACCCTCTTTGTATTGCAAGAGACTCACTCTGAGTGTGATATCTACAAATGAGCTCTACCCCTCCTTATATAGACAAGCCGGAGGTATACGAAGGGACACCATTATTACATGTACAATGAATGCAAGGACTCTTAGTCTTCTATGGAGACCCTCCGTCTTCCGAGATGACTTTTCATGCGCTTGGCTCTTCATCTCCCGTGCAATCCCTTCATCTTCTGCAACTGACGTCATGCCGCCCGCTCTGTCAGCATGCCATATCGTCTGCCTCATCAGCACACCATGTCATCACGCCACGTCATTTGTGGACCCCACGCTCCTACGTGGATGTTGCAGCTCAAGCTCCATCAAGTGCCGCCGAACACTTGTGTTGTGCCAAGGGGAACCCGCGGTCCTGCGGTAAACCCCATCCTTAGTTGTCCGCAAGTTAAGGTGAAGTCCTCCAGAACTTCATAATGTGGCCACCGAACCACACGGTCGTGCGATATCGCTATCGTACGGTATTCTCGTACCACAGGAGTTGGGGGTGTTACATGCCTCCCCCACGTGATCCATCAGGCATCCGCGACTGATCCTGCATCTTCAAGAAATCCTCGATGAGGTCCTCAAACTGCTACAGGGTTGTATCACGTTCCCAGCTTGCCTCCTCCTCGGGGAGTCCCTTCCATTTGACAAGGAAGAAGATCCTCCGATTCTTCTTGTTCTGGCCCTCCACGCGCCTGTCAAGAATCTTCTCAGCAACCCTCGTGTGCTGAACCCGGACGTTAGGAGGGGAACGTTTTGATGCCCTCATGTTGTTATCTTCTTTGTCCTCATGGTACTCCTTCAGGAAGCTGACATGGAACACGGGATGCAGCTTCAGTCTCTCTGGAAGACGTAGTTGATAGGCGGACGATCCCACATGTCGAACTATCTCAAAGGGTCCATCGTAACGAGGAATCAACCCTTTATGCGCCGTTTTCCTCAGGATTTTCTTCCAAATCTGGGGAGTAAGCTTCAACAATACTTTCTCCCCAACCTGGAACTCGACCGGCCTACGGATCTTATCAGCCGCCTTCTTCATCCTGCGTTGGGCATGGGCCAACGCTTCCTTTGCCTGCTACACCGATCTTGCATCTCCAAAGCAAAGCGTTGTGCAGCAGGACACCGTCCTTGGCTATTCTGCTTAGCCACTTCGTGCGGTGTCACGGGTTGCCTAGCCATCACGATCTCGAATGGACTTTGGCCTGTGGTGGAGGTCTGCTATAGGTTGTAGCAGAATTGGGCAGTATCCAATAAACTAACCCAATTGTGCTGATTGACCGTCACGTAATGCCTTAGATACTCTTCCAGCAAGGCATTGATCCGCTCCGTCTGACCATCCATATGCGGGTGATTGCTGGTAGAGAATTTGAGATCGGATCCCAACATCTCAAATAAGGTCGTCCAGAACCGACCTATGAATCGGGCATTGCGGTCGCTCACGATGTCCAATGGTATCACCTAGTGCTTCACCACATTCTGTAGGAACAACTTCGCTGTGGTCTCAGCTGTGCAGTCCTGGGGTGCTGGTACGAAGATCGCGTATTTGGAGAAGCGATCAACTACCACCATCACCGCATTATTCCCATCCACCTTGGGAACCCGGTGATGAAGTCTATGGAGACGCTTTCCCACGGACATGAAAGAATGTGCAGGGGCTCTAGCAATCCTCCCGTATTCTTCCTCTCTGTCTTGTCTTGTTGGCATACAAGACAAGTGCGCACGTAGACTTCCACGTCTTCCTCCATCTTCGGCCAGAAGTAGCTTGAGGAGAGGAGTGCCAGCGTGCGCTCCACTCCTAGATGACCAACCCACTGTGCGTCATGTGCTTCCTTCAGCAGCATTTTCCTCAAGCCACCACTCGAGGGGACATAGGGCCTCCTGCCCTTTGCATAGAGGACGCCTTCCTCTATCTAGAATCTCCGGACTTCGCCATCATTCACGCGTTGCACCAAGCGTGAAGTGACCGGATCCTCCTGAGTTTGCTCTCGAATGCGCTGCAGCATGTCTCCAGACACGCGGGTGATCGATGCAATCACCGCGACATTCGGCTCTTCTGTTTCAGTCTTCCTCGAGAGAGCGTCTGCTACCTGGTTGGTCCGTCCTGGCCTGTAGCGAAGCTCGAAGTCAAATTCGGCAAGAAAGTCTTGCCATCGCGCCTACTTGGGAGTTAGTTTATTCTGTGTGGCAAAGCAGCTAGTTGCCACGTTGTCCGTCTGCACTGCGAACTTTGATCCGAGAAGATAGTGGCACCATGTCCTCAGACAGTGGACCACTGCAGTCATCTCCTTCTCGTGCACGGAGTACCTCCTTTCCGCTGGATTTAACTTGCGGCTCTTGTAAGCCACGAGGTGCCCATTTTGCACCAGTAGACCACCAAGTACATAGTCGGATGCGTCGGTGTGGACTCAAATGGCTTCTCGAAGTCTGGAAGTCGTAGAATTGGTTCTTCCACCACCGCTCTCTTCAGCTTCTAGAATGCCTCTTGGCATCACGCGTGCATCTCCAAGGCTGATCCTTCCGAAACAAGTCCGCCAGGGGCGCCACCTTCTTGGAGTATCCTTTGATGAACTTCCTGCAGTAGTTCACCGATCCGAGGAAGGATCATATTCTTTCGCCTTTGTGGGGATTGCCCACTCTTCGATCGCCTGTGTCTTCCTGGGTTATATGCGTATCTTGCCTTCGCCCACGATATGCCCGAGGAAGGAGATGGTCTCCTGACCAAAGGCGCACCTCTCCGGCTTCAAGTAAGCCGGTTCTGCTTCAGCTTTTCAAGCACCATCCGCAGATGCTTGACATGTTCCTCCAAGGTCCTGCTGTACACTAATATGTCGACCATGTACACTACAACAAACGAGTCGATATACTCGCGGAAGACATCGTTCATAAGCGTACAGAAAGTTGCCGGGGCATTAGTTAACCCAAACGACATTACAAGGAACTCGAAAGACCCATAACGCGTCACACACGCAGTCTTTGGCTCGTCTCCCTCCTTGATGCGGACTTGGTAATATCCCGACCTGAGATCCATCTTTGAGAAATACTTGGCTTGGCCCAAGCGATCGAACAGGCCTTCTACGTTGGTGACGGGGTACTTGTTCTTTACCGTCACCTTGTTCAGTGCGCGGTAGTCCACGCACATCCGCATGCTCCCATCTTTCTTCTTATGGAACAACACCGGTGCTCCATAGGGTGCTTTGCTTGGATGCATCAGAACAACGTCCACTAGTTCCTTGAGTTGTCTCCGCAACTCCTCCAGATGTGCAAGGGGCATTTTGTAAGGTGCAAGTGCAGGGGGCACCGTACCTGGCAGTAATTTGATGGCGTGATCGACGTCTCTCTTCAGTGGGAGCTCCTTTGGCAACTCCTTCGGCATCACGTCCTTAAACTCGCCCAACATCTTCTTTACTGCCTTGGGGCATGGCTTTGTCTCCTCACCATTTTCCTCGACGCGTACCGTAGCCAGATACTTCCTCTCCCCTTTCTTCAGCCCGTTGCAGACTTGCATTGCAGACATGGCTCCAGTCTGCCCTTTCTTCTTGATAGCCCTAATGAAGCAGGGGCTATATGCATCTGCAAAGAAGATGCCTCCCAAATAAGGCGTTACAGACGCCTCCGCCTTTTTCAGGAACTCGACTCCCAAAATGACTTGGAAGTCGTCAATAGGTACCACGAGGAAGTGTACCTTTCCTTGCCATTCACCCAACTGGATAGTGCAGTTTACTATATCTTCGATCTTCAGCGACTCGGAGTTGGCAAGCTTCACGTGGTACTGGCTCTTCTCCAAGGGAACTCCCAAGCTCCCGAACTCTTTGTTGGAGATAAAATTGTGCGTCGCTCCAGTATCGATCATAGCTGAAAGGATCTTCTTGTGTACCACAACATCGAGGCACACCAGCTCTGGATCTTCACACTCCACCTCTACTTTCGCCTCTTTTCCCGACTTCAGCGGACACAAGCGAACGTTGCGCAGCAACTTGAGGTTTGTCATGCGCGCCTCTTCGTCTGAGTTCCCCTCCATGGTCATAGAGTTCAGCTTCTCTCACTTCGAATAGACTTCTTCAGCGATGATAGCCACCCGAGGCAGAGGAGGCTCTTCTCATCTTCGTGGACGTGGACCTCGTGGTAGTGGATGTCACATTTGTCAGCCCTGCACGTATTATCATCGACCTGGACATACAAAGGATACATACTACTCCAAGCATGGTTTTCCTACATCGACCCGAGTAGCGGAGCATGTTGAGTCTCCGGCTACTTCCACTTCAGATTAGAGGTTTGATGACCTTGTAGCCAGACTGAGGGATATTACGCCTCCTGCTTCTTCGCCATCTTCAAAAGGCCACTCAGATGTAGCAGCTTCTGCTTCAACAAGTACCTTTGATAGCACCTCAGATAATACTTATGCTTTTATCTCTTGTCATGGATATGAGATTACAAAGTGGATTATGGATTCCGGGGCGACACATCATATATATGGAGACAAATATCAATTTACAACATAGAGACATGCTCCTCTAGGGAACATATAGACATGTTCCTCTAGGGAGAGCCGTACTGATCGTCGATGGGACTCATTCCCTGATAACATGACAGGGGGATATTAGCTTGACACCCTCGACACGTCTACAGAATGTGCCACATATTCGCTCATATCGCCATTTCGCTCGAGATTTCGGTTCCGCGTCGAAATCGAAATTTCGTCAAAATTTCGCGAAATATGAAACCATGCTCCTTGCCCAGTACACATCTCTTAGGGGTATGGTTGCGAGACTTCAGAGATATACACCTTTGGCCTTACCAGAGCAATATAAGGCCTATCAGGATTCTGTTATGACTGGGATTTTTCTGTCAACCCTTAACGTTGAGTATGCCTCATCCCGCTCTTAGTTACTCACAAATGCTACAATACTGTGGTCCACGGATGAGATGTATCGTAGGCTGAGCAGACCGAGCATCCCCTCTGCTATATCTTTCCAGATGTCATCGACTATGGTTGCTTCCCGTGGTAGAGGTGGTTTGCCTCAATTCAGTGGATGAGGCACGCATGGTAGTGGAAGCTCGCGACTACGCCAACCATATTCGTATTGTCACTAGTCAGATCATTCATAAGATACATGCTATTCCAAGTAGGATTTTTCACCCTCAGCCCGTGCTGCTGAGTAGGTCCAGACTGCTCTTGATTCTATCGGTCATTGTTTTGATGACTTTGTTGCACGAATGAGGGAGATCATGCCCACAACTGCTGGATCTTCTAGCGAGTCTATTGGTTTATCGGATGTTGCTGCTTCTGCCTCTACCGACACTACAAGTACTGCATGTATTTACTAGTCTCTCTCGACCCGACCCTTTAGAATGGATTATGGACTCTGGAGCTTCTCATCATCTCTGTGAAGACCGCTCACAGTTCAATTCTTATAGCTCTATACAACTTGGTAGATATGTGGACATTAATGTTCTTCATGCACCCGAGTTCTCAATGAATTTATTGTCTATCAGTAAGATTACAAATGATTTACATTGTCGTGCCATATTTGATCTTGCTTCACTTGTTTTTCATGATGTACTCATTGTCAGGGTGATTGGATGTGGTCGTGAGCATGGAGGCTTTATAGGTTGATCCAGTTTCTTTATGTTGGTGCTAGCTATCTTTCCATCGGATTGATTTCTCCATACACTTTGCATCTCCAATTTGGTCATCTTCCAATGCAGAAGATCAATCGTCTCATTCCTGACATTTCTCTCAAGTCCACTTTTCAGTGTGAACCATGTCAACTTGAAAAGCATCACTCTTCTAACTTTCCAAGTAATAAAAGTCGTAGTAGTTAGAGTCCTTTCGAGCTTTTCCATTTTGATATGTGGGGTCTGAATCGTATCCCAGATCATCATGGACAGATGTATAATTTGGTTGTTGTGGATGATTTTTTCAGATTGTCACGGGTCTTTTTGTTAAAGAATAGGTCTAATGCTATTACTATGATTTAGAATTTGTAACTGAAATGAAGAATCTTTTCTCTGCTTCTATTAAATACATTCATTCTGATAATGCTTTGGAGTTTTGTACTATCCAACTGTTTCAATTTTTCAGTTCACGTGGTATTATTCATTAGACTTCGTACCCTTATACTTCACAGCAGAATGATCTTGCTGAACACAAACCCCATCACGTTTTGGACATCACCAATACTCTTTTCATACCGAGTCGGGCTCCCCATTCCTTTTGAGTTGATGCTGTGATGACAACTTGTTACCTTGTCATTCAGATGCCCTCTACCATTTTGGGAGAAAAGGCATCCTTCTCTCTTGCATTTCTCGAAAAGGACCTTTTCTCTTTTACAACACGGGTCTTTTGCTCTATGGCATTTCTCCACCTTCTCCATCCAGGTCGTGACAAGCTCACCCCTAGAGCTGTCAAATGTCTGTATGTTGGGTACTCTTGTACCCAAACAGGTTGTACGTGTTTTGATCCTGTACATGGTAAGTATTATGTTAGTGCCGATGTTACTTTCTTTGAGTCCATCATATACTATACTCTTACATGAGATAGGTTGAGTCCCTCTGAGTCTGGGGACGATGATGTTCTTCCACCACCTCTTACACATATACCTCAACATATTCTCGATGCTCCATTGCCTTCCCCAACATCCATCACGCCTTAGATAAATTCTAAAATTTTCGTTTCAATCGATGGCCCTAGTGGTTTGAACGATGAATAAGAAAATTTACAGGATGAGCAAGGACCATCACATGAGAATGATCTGGGGTGACATCTTGCCTTACGTAAGGCAAACATATCTGTGTAAGATACCCCCTCACAGGGCACGTATCTTTGGCATGACTCTCGAAGGAATTCAGGAAGTTTATTGTGTGATTATCTGCCATTGGAGGCCCTTAAGGAGATCCATTGGCGACTTGACATGGAGAAAGAGATGGTTGCGCTCCAGTCTCGTTGGATATGGTCCCTTATTTATGCTTTAAAAGAGGCATCTGTTGTGAGCTGCAAATGGGTATTTACTGTCAAGCGCGGGGCAAACGTTTTCGTAGTCTGGTACAAGGCAAATATGCAGACTTAAGGGGTTGATTACCTCGACATCTTTTCTCTAGTTGCTAGACATTCCACATTGCGGATTCTGCTGTCAGTTGTTATGGTACGCGATTGGCCTATATTTTAGCTTGATGTTGAGAATGCTTTTCTATATGTTGATCTATGGGAAGAGGTGTATATGCAAACTCGGGTTTGCTGCTGAGGGGGAGTATGTATGTCGGCTCCATAATCCTATCAATGGCCTTAAGCATAGCCTCATGACATGGTTTCATAAGTTGTCATTATTGAATAAAAGAAGTTAATACGATTGATTGTAGATCATCCCCTCTTTGGTCAGAGGACTCAACGAGGTACGATTGTCATCTTGGTGTATGTTGATGATATTATTGTTATGGGAGATGATATTCAGGATATTACTACGGCTAACTTTCTGGGCAACAATTTGTCACCAAAGACTTGGGTTAATTATGCCACTTTCTGATTCTGGTATTTGTTAGAAGCCAACATGGTCTTGTCATGACCCAAAGAAAATATGTAACTGATCCTAATTGTTCCCATACTCTGATGGTGATACTTTCTGCACTACTTTCCGGGTGTAAAAAATATGTTACTTTCAAAAGGGGATTTATCACCACTTCTCATGTTAGTTCAGGAGATCATACAACACATGTATTTACCAAGGCTCTTGTTCGAGGACCCTTTCAGAGATGTTCCAAGTTGAGTGTGATAAACATCTATGCTCCAGCTCGAGGGGGAGTGTTGATAGTTTTTATGTTTCTCTTTTCTCTATTTATTTATTTCTCTGTCCTCTCTATGTAGTTTACCCATTAGAGTTTCTCTCTTTCTATATAAGAGAGCCCTTGGGCACTATGGAATAACAACTTCTTTTCCCTCAACGGTATCCTCACTCATGTCATCCGTAACTTAAGGCAGGGAAAGAAAAGCACGTAGGTTTGGAGCCAGATTGACTACTCCAATAACACTCATCCATATAATAATACTAATAATAACTGGTACAAATAACTTAAAGAAATATCACCTTAATCAAATATCTAAAGCAAGTCCGGATCAAGTTGGCAGTGACTCTCTCCTTTATAATAGGCTTTAGTCTCTTCCGGATTATTGGGGGAAAAGCACGGAATGTATTTGTACCCTCACCATCTTCGATCTTTTCCACAATAACACCATGAATATCACATAGTAGAGTTGCACCTAATAATACTCCATATTAATTTTCTTGAGGTTATCACTTCAACGTCCGAATATATAATACGAGTTGGCGACAAACTGAGTGATATAATTCTCTCACAGGTTCTTGCTCTTTGGAGTTCTTCCCCTCCAAAGAGAATGACGAACACAAAGTAGGGGAGGAGGACCCCTCGAAGCTCCTTTCTCCCGTTTCCCACAAAGCCCCTTCCCCAAAGTTCTAGACCTTCTTCAGGGAATACATAGTGAAGATGGGTGATTGGTGCTTATTGTTAGGAGGTTGTTTCATATCGTGTTGGCTTGATTCCTTCCTCCGGATAGCCGCTTCTCTCTCTCTTTTCTTCTTTACTACACTCACTTGGAGTTGAAGACTAGAAACGAGGATGTACCCCCTCCTTATTGATTGATAGTAAGACCCCCCGACGCCCCCCCGGTGAGCCCCCGATGTCCGAGGACCCTTGCAAGCTTCCCTTTTGTAGCACTCTCTAATTGGCATCATACAAATCGCTAGCCCTACCCAGACATAGATCAAACTAGTTGGTTCATGAGACATGTGAAGTCAAGTGGAGTCCGGGAGTTCTTTCATTCAGCCCTGCAGACAAAGGTCTAGGCAGACGCCCTGTTTCTCGATACAATTGCCTCTTTTCTCATTCTTCTCGCTTGAGGCTTTAACCAATCAACCATGGATGCACAAGAGAGTAAACTAGGTCCTTTTTACCGAAAAGGAGCAACCATGCATGCGACATTGACAAATCTTCAAGTCAGAGGCACCTGAACCATAGTTTTGGCTCAATTGATGTATTCATTGTTGGTTGCAATCAGATCTTTACGGTGAAGCATAAAGCATATGGTAGCGTGGAAAACTACAATACCAGATTAGTAGCGAGAATCTTAACCTAGACTTATGTGATTGATTATCATGAAACATTCTCTTGAGTATCACGATATTCCAACTTCAAGATTCTTCTTGCGGCTACAGTCAACAAAGATTGACCTTTCTTTTTTTTGAAGTCATTTTTTTTCTTTTTTTTTCTTCCAGCCTGATATAAAAAATGGCTTTATATACAAATGAGTTAGAATAAGAAGCCTACATGCAACAACCATCTGTTTTCCATGCTGCGGGGTACTGTCAGAAGGTGCATAGATTTTAGAAGGCTATTTATGTCATAAAGCAGGTACCACAAACTTGGTTTCGGAGCCTCTTAGAGTTGATAGAGGGATAAGGGTTTACTCATTCTACCTCATATCATTCTTTATTTGTTACCAGGAAACTCATGGCACGATGGTCGTTTGATGTATGCTGACGATGTTGTCATTATTAAAGATGATAGAGTGTATCTAGGATTAAGAGCTTCTTTGGACAATAATTTGTTACCAAAGACTTCTAGAACTTTGTCTTCCCCATGGTGTAGAGTTTTCTAGGAATTATATGGTGTCTAGTAATGTGTTAGAGGAAGTTCATTACAAACCTCCTTGAGGAGACATGCATAAGAGGATGTAAAACGTTTATAATCCTCATGGGTCCAAATATGATGCTATATAATGATTATATAGAGGAAGTTGATAACATGCGATATAGAGAGTTACTTAGCAAGCTCTTATATGCTACAATCACCAAACCAAATATCTCCTTTTTAGAAAGCTGCACCAGTTAGTTTATGAGTCTGCTGTGTAGACACACATGGATACATCCCCTAAAAAATGATACTTATGGATACAACCTTGATGATTGTGATGTATCTAATGGTCTCACCCGGATGTGGTTTCCTTTTCAGAAAGGGTATTTTTTCTTCACTCTGCTCAAAGGGCAAAAAATCCACCGTTGGGGTTGATGTGTATATTGGGGATTTTTTTGTTACATCAAAGAACAGAAGCAGTTTCCAAATCTAGTGTCGAGTCAGAGTATATTATGGCTGAGGCCACTACTAAGATGATGTGGATTAGGTTTTTGATCACAGACTTATCAGTGGAGGTGCCTCTCCTGATGCAACTATGGTGCGTTAATCATGTTGCATTATTTGTAGTAAAGAATCCAATATTTCATGAGAGAACTAAACATATCTGGTCTGGAGATTGTTTCTCAAAAAAAAAAATCTGGTCTGGAGATGAGACTGGAGATGCAAGAGAGGGATGTGGTTCGACGGAGTGAGAGTCGCTGGAAGCGGATGGAATGTTAGAGAGGGCTACCAAACATTGTGAGGGAGATGGTGAATGAGGATGGTTAGGTGAAGGTGGGTGGCCGTTCTTCGGTTGCAGCGTATCCTGAAGGTCCCCCTCAATTACAGATGCGGGGGTAGAGGAGCATCATCATCATGAATGTTGGGTTAACAGGGAATGGCACCCTCGTGTTGATGTCATGCGGTCTCTGGTCATCGGCTACTGGGGCACTGTTGGAGGTGCAAGGTCGGAGGGACGGGTGCAGAGAGCTGGTTTATTGTTTGGGGATGTGATGAAGGGAGCTGCCGTCAATCCAAAGTTGCCGTCAACAAGCTAGGGTCGCAATGGCCTCTTTGTTGGGTTGTGTGCATGAGAGCAAGCAGACATGACTACTGCAAGAAGCGAGGTTTTGGAGCTTCTTGGTGATTCATTCACTAGGGATGTGGTCTTGTTAAAGGATGGGTATCTTTGTGAGAACCTGGTCCTGTTGAAGGGAGGTGATTCGGAGTGGAAGGTGAGCTGGAGATGGCCATACTTCATTGATGGAGAGCTCTCGCGTATTGTTCGGCATATGATAAGGGTGCTTTTATTCCTCAATAGAAGCCCGGGTCCAATCAAGTTAGAGAGTTCGTGGAGGTTGTGGAAGTTCTGGTATCCCTCGTTGTGTGCCCTGTGGCTTTTGTTGGCTTTGAGTGCTCAATGAGGGTCATGCACGATGTCTTCAATCTTTTGATTGAGGTGGTTCACCCACCACCTCATCCTGTCATGACGATGGTGGTCGATTCGTCTTTTGAAGCCTGGGTGACGCAACAAGATGTCCAGGGGATGCTGCTGAGAAGGAAAAGTTTAGAGAAAGTGGAAGTCTGGAGGCGGCGGAGGTGACACAAGATTCGTCGGAGAAACCAGACCTGCACCAAGTCCATGTGTTTATTAAGGTGTTGGTCTTGATTGCTTTGTAACCTTCTTTCTGTTTGTGAAATTTGGTCTCAGAGGACAGGCTAACACTTTGTATGCATGTACATGTTCTTGTATTTGGTTAGGTGTTTGTCTCCACTGCTTGTCACCTTCTTTCTCTTTATGAAAGTTGAATACTAATCAACTCAGATATTACCCTGACTAAAAAATTGTTGTGTTGGCACGAGTGCTCCATATGTCACTCAAATTTGATGACCATTTTGGGGATTCTGTCTCTATTAGGTGACATGGATGTTTTGTTTGGGATTGTGGTTATTGACATTTGTTCATGTGTTTTGACATAGATTGGTTATCGATGTAAGCGAGGTTGCATGCATCCATATTTTAAGAATTTTCTACTTTTTATTTTTTAAATAAACTTTATGTTAATTACCTTCAAAATTTACCATGATGTTTATATATCTGCGAACTCATTGGTTCTTATGATATGTTCAGTTTTTTGGATATATTTTGTTCAATTTAGAGACCATGATGCTTTCTTCTAAAGCTTTTTCTTTCACAGTTTAGTTATGATGGATGGGTTGGAAAGAGTGGCACTTTGAATAACCTTGAAGCCTCCACATTTTTCAGGAAAAACGTTGTGCACTAATGATGTATGTTGAGCTTGTGCCTTGACAAAGATATCAATAACTCCAGTATATCACCTGCAAAACATTCTGTGTTCCCTGTAGATAATGTTGCACGTGTAATACGGAATTATTTATTGCTGGTATTGGTTGTAGATGAGTTGCATGCCATGCTAGTGACAGGTGGCTGATGGCTCCTTTAATATAGAAGCTTGTGTGATGCCTCTGTTACATCTGTCTGCCAAATATGAAAAACTGTACGTTATGAAGGCTATCTTCAGCTTGGAAGACCCATGAGTTCCTTTCTTGAAGAACCATGAACATCCACAGCATGTATGATGATATTGATATAGATCCAGCTTATAAAGTGTTCCTTAATGATCTCAGGGAAGATGACAAGTCGTATGTTTTTGAGACAGTAGATGGTCATCAATGTTATCCAATGTATATCAAATATGAACAAGAACAGCAATCACCTTATATGACTGAGCAGGATGGCCGCTTAAGGACCTCAGAGATGGAAAATGTAAGCCATAAAAATAAAGCAAATCACCATAGAGGACCTTTTTGTGCTAATGTAGCTCATGGTGCTTCTTTCTCGGAGGATGATACTCTAGAGGATGAGAGTTTCAAGAGATTTTTGGGTCACTTAAGGGTTGAGGGTGGCTTTGTTCTGCTTGATTGTGAACCTATTATTTATGTTAAATATGAAGAAATGAAGACAGTTTGGGCCATTTCTCACGATAAGCAAACTGAAAATACGTTGGTTCCTGGTGAACTTGAAATGTTGTGGTACGAAGACAACCCTGAACATGGTTTTAGTCCAGTGAAGGTATCTATTAAACTTGTTAATTAACACAGTTTCTTTAATGGTTCTTATCTGTTTAGCAGCTCAAATTTTTGTCCCAACTTTTGCATGTCTGTTCAGGAGTTTGAAGGTAATAATAGGGCCATTGTAACAAGTATACACTTGGATCCTGTTCAGTACAAGCAGAAACTTCTCAAAGTTCTTTGCAAGCCCTTTGATCTTAATGAATACACTAAATTATCGAAAGAAGCAACTGAAAGGAAGCCATTAATTAAGCAGAAGCACCTCCGTGGAATGTCAAAATCATATGTTACAAATATACCAGGAATGTCCTATTTTGATCACCATCCTGGTATATTTCTCTTACTGTTGTTTTTTTTATAGTGACGGTGACATTGTTTTTGCGAAATTCAAAATTAACTGGCATTATGAAGGTTACTTTTGTTTTTACATACGGCTATTTTATTCTTACAAAATAGGTTGTCAGGTCGCCCTAGAATCATGGATATTCATCGAGTGAGTTCCGAAAGTAAGCCTCATTTGGGAGTCTGAGACCATGACATTTGTTAAGAATCGTATATGGTAGCTTTTCTTGTTGTCGACAATATCAAAGGCAGATTATGGCTCTAGGATTTACCTACAAGCTTCCCTCACTGGTCCTCTGGAATAGAGCACAAGAGTCTTCCAAGTACCATAAGGGCGCTCATTTTGATGCAAAGAGAAAGAATGAGGTTCGATGATGGAGGGCTAGAGGAATGATGGAAGACACACTTGTTGGAAGAGGTTTAGATAGTAAGCATGGATGTGCACAAGGGATGAGTAGAAAGGGTTATTTGAGTTAAACTCTAAATTTTCTCTTATTTCATAGTCTAACAGTAAATCCAAGCAGACTAATCTCTTTATACACAGAGGCATGATATTACATGTCAAAATTATAAATTGTGGAAATAAATTTGTAATTTATTTATTCATGAGGCCTTAAGGTACTCTTATTTAGAGAGGAGATGCCCTGGTGGGTAAATTACATACTAGAGACATAAGAAAAGTTAAATACATAAAACATAGAAAGATAAATATCTCTCTCAATACCCTCCCCCCTCAAAATTGAGCATATATGTCAATCATGCTCAGCTTGAAACAACATCTATGAAATGTCCCTTTGGCTAGAGCCTTGGAGAAAATATCTGTTGTTTGTTCCCTGAGCTGACATGGAAAGGAGAGATAAAACTCTTTTGAATCACGTCACATGTATAGTGACAATCTAACTCAATGTGCTTGGTCCTCTCATGGAAGGGTATGGTTGTTGGCAATGAAAAAAGAAGCTTGGTTGTTGCATTGTAGATGAATGAGAAGAGGCACGTTACATGTTGATAGTTAGGTCAGTCAGAACGGATATGACCTGCATCATCTTAGTGCTCCCATGCGCCATGGTTCTGTAATCTGACTCAACACTAGATATGGCAGCCACAGTCTACTTAATTTTCTATGACACCAAAGAGCTCCATATGAACATCACAAAGCTGGAGGTAGGTTTCCTATCATTAGAGTATCCTGCATATTCTGCATCTGCACATGCCGTGATGGCAAGGAATGTCCTGCTAAAGAGTAATCTAGTATCTGAAGAGGAATTCAGATACCTTAGAATCATGGCTCAAATTCCAAAGAAATTCCACCGAATTTCTCCGAATTTTCCATTTTTCTAGGTCACCGAAATCGAATTGCTACCTTATTTCTTTTTCTAGGATTTCAATGAAATATCATCGAAATGTCAATGAATTTCATCGAAATTGCATGTTCTTTCGATGAAACAACAAAAATTGGGGAGTCTACTCTTCATTTTCATTGAAATTTGCATATATTAATGAGTTTTCACTTATTTATTTGTCGATGTGTTGAGTTGTTAGATTGCTTTACATTGTTTGAAGAGATTTCTTTAGTTAGTTTCTAAATTTTAGATTTGAATCCAAACCAAATCATTCTATACGATGGAAGCCCTTTTTGTTTTAAAAAAATCCAAACCAAATTAATTAGACACATGATTTAAGAGTTAAATTTAAGTTTTAATTGAAGAGCATTATTTTTTTTGTTCTTTCTTTATTTTGATATATATGTTTTGATTAGTAGTTATTATATGCGTCACCTCATTCTTATTGACGATGTGATTATCATGGCTTTTGCTTCCAATTTAGCATACAATTCTAACTCTAGGTAATACGTTGCTTTACATATCAATATGTGATGATTATGGCGACAATACCACTTCAAAATTTATATTTACAATTCTATTTTATAAATAAGTGCACATTTTATTTTATTTAGTGACTTACGAATAACCTTAATTTTTGGAAAAAAGTCAAGTTTAGAGTAATTTCCAAGATTGCTGATAATTTCACCGAAATTCTTCAAAATTACTCTTTCCAGACTTGGCGAAAAGAAACCGAAATTCGAAATTGAAGGCTTTGGTTTCTTGTATCTTCTCTCTACTACAAGGAGTGCATGTAGCTATGCGAGTGCTAGGTTAGCAATTTTTTAAATCTTCTGATTGTAAGTATTTACCTACTATTATGTTGGATATAGATTGTGCTTGTGAATATTATGCAGTTTCTTGGTGTCAATTGATTTGTTTGTCTTGTATAACATATATTTTACGACCACAAGCTGTACATTGCATCTATTAGAACACCCAATGAAATGTGAGCAACGGGATGATACACGTCATACGTACACCTCCACTTCTAGAGAGCAATGGGCACATTAAGGTCCTCTGTACCACAACAACCTATAAAGTAGCATGCTATGTAGACAAATCACCAGTGACATTGGAAGAAATAAAGTGCTCAGTATATACATGGAGCATGCTAGATGATGGGGAAGGCCCATGATCAAAGGGTACAAAAGGTGGCGTGCAAATGTAAAAATATAACAAAAACTGAGCCAAAGTACTGGGAGGTGGGGGTGGATGAGAAACCACATTAGGAGGTGGGGGTGATAGAGGTAGTGGTGGGGTTGGAGGAACCACAACTGGAGGTGGCGACGACATAGGGGCATGTGGACCTCTCTAGAGTCAAACGGAGTCAGCCTGTCATATGCAGGATAAAATAGATAGCTGACTCAAAGAAGGTGATATCAACACTAACGTGGTTTTTTCATTGAACATGATGAAAGCATCGGTACCCTTCTAGGTCCGGAAGTATCCCACGAAGATACATTTGATAACTCTGGAGGAGAGATTGTCACGATCGAGAGTCATGATAAACAAATGCTACAAAGCTAAAGACATGTGATGTAAGAGAGTAAAGATCCTTCTTGAGAAATAAAATCGAAAAAGGAATCTTCTCTCCTAGACGACATACGATTCACCAGGTAACAAGTAGTGAGGACAACATAACCCTGAACAGAGTGGGGAGTACGACTCTAAATCAGGAAGGTCCTTCTCCCATAATGTTAATGATGGTGTTTGCTTTCAACTACACTATTCTGCTGGGAATTGTATGCACAAGAGGTTTGGTGTATAATGGCAAGAGGCCTGAAGAGTTGAGAAAGCTATAAAGTGCAGAACTCCAAGTCATTATCAGAGCGAACATACTTGATAGTAGTAGAAAGAAAATTCTTTATTTCATGAATAAAAGATTGAATAACATGCCCAACCTCAGACTTGTTTTCAGAAGAAAAAATCATGACATTCTAGAAAAATCAACTACAACTAGATAGAACATCGTGTCCTGATGATGGCCAGGAACGCGATTGTGCCCCAAATATCAAAATGAACCAACTCAGATATGTTACTGCTACTACGTTTCTAACGACTATGAAAAGTAGACCGGTGATGCTTCACAAGCTGACAAGCTTCGTACTGAAAGGTCGATCGAGAATATATCTGTGGGAGCACATGATATAACTTCTACAGAGGAAAGTGACCAAATCGAAGATGACACATACATAGAGAGACTAACCCAATAGGAATTAAAGTACCAACATATGGAGATTGGACCAGTCTGTAAGGATCCCCTTGGTCACAACCACATCTAATCACCCTGCTGTGAGTATGTTCTAAAACACAAGTGAAAAGGGATCAAATATGGCATGGCAATGCAAATTCTTAGTGATCCGACTAATAGACAATAAATTCCTCGAAAATCAGGTGCATGAAGCACATTCTACAGATGCATAGACGACACCAATCAGATCTCCCATGCCATGTAATGGGGGAATGAGTCTCATCTGCAATGATTACTGTTGGGAAAATAGAAAGAGTTGTTTATTCCGTGAACCCTAGGCTCTCTTATATAGGTGAGTAGGCTATGGGTAAATTACATAAGACATTCATAAATACAGAGAATTAGGAAATAATACGGAAACAGGAAATAACTATTGTAAAGAAACATATCTCCACACACCCCTCAAGATGGAGCATAGATGTCGATCTTGCTCAGCTTGGACGAGCACTTTTGAATAGGTCCTCTGAGTAAGGCCTCGGTGAAGATATTTGCAGTCTGATTCCCTGAGTTGACATGAGATGTGGAAATGAAGCCCTTCTGAATCATATCTCCTATATAGTGACAATCAACCTCGATGTGCTTGGTGCACTCATGAAAAGCTGGATTATTTGCAATAAATATAGCTGCCTGATTGTCACATTCCAGTGCCACAGGAATGGGAACTTCTATACATAGATCTGTAATGACAGCTCGATCCCACATCATTATGTACTAGCTTGGGCCATAGCCCTATATTTAGACTCAACACTAGATCTGGCTACAACAGTTTGCTTCTTGATCCTCCATGAGACAAGTGAATCTCCAACATATATGACAAACCCAATAGTGGAATTCCTATCCTTTGGACACCCTGCATAATCTGCATCTACACATGCTGAGATGGTAATCTCCTTGCCTTTTCTAAATAATAGACCTACACCTGGAGATGATTTAAGCTACCTGAGTATCATATGTATAACATCCATATGCACCTGACGTGGTTGCTCCATGAATTGTCTTACCTGATTAACAACAAAAGAAATATCGGGTCTGGTGATGGTAAGGAGCTTTCCTACCGGCTCTCTGTATCTCCTCTTATCCACCTCATCAATAACATTATCATATAGCTTCATGCTTGGATCCATGGGTGTGGTAACAGGCCGACATCCAAGCATTCCTGTGTCATTTAGCAATTCAGTGACGTATTTCCTTTGGGTCATCACAAGCCCTTGTTGATTTCTGACAAACTCCAGTCCCAGAAAGTAGCTATGAGCTCCAAGATCCTTTGTAACAAATTCACAGCCCAGAAGTTCTTTCGCCCTTTTTATTCCTTGTATGTCATTTCTTGTAATAAGAATATCCTCAACATACACCATAATAGCAACCATACCTCTGGATATCTTCTGTATAAAAAGGGAATGATTTGCATTCGAGCGTTTGTACCCATGCTTCTCAAATAAGTCTGAAAGCTTCTGGAACCAAGCTCTAGGGATCTGCTTAAGGCCATATATCGCCTTATGAAGTCTACACACCTGTGAACACTCCCCCTCAACAGTAAATCCCGGTGGCTGTTGCATGTAGACTTCCTCCCGAAGATCTCCATACAAAAATGCATTCTTGACATCTAACTGAAACAAAGGCCAATCTCGGATAACAACATAGAGAAGAACCCATAAGGTAGAATGACACGCAACTGGGGAGAATGTGTCGAGGTAATCCACCTCGTATGGCTGTGTAAACCCTCGCATCACCAAGCGCGCCTTGTATCTGTTGATGATACTATATGCATTCTGCTTAACTGTAAACACCCATTTACAACTTACTGTAGAGACTCCAGTGGGAGCTGGGATGAGCCTCCAAGTACCTCTCGACTAAAGAACAACCATCTCTTCTTCTATGGCCAAACACCATCGACTGTCCTTCAAAGCATCTTTATAATTTCGTGGAATATCCACGACTGATAAGGCATCTGTAAAATTCCTAAAAGCGCCTGTTAAGCGATCAAACGATAACATGGATGCTATAGGATATGATGCACAGCTACGCTTTGGCTTCCGAAGTGTAATAGGCAGATCCAAATCTGCAGCCTCTACATCTATCTCCTGTAAAGAATCCTGTGTCGGTAAGCCATTAGACCCATCATTAGAAACTGTATTATCAGAACATACCTCATACGTGCTAGATGATGAGCGTTGACCATGAGCAGAAGCAGGCCGACATGTATAATGGTGAGGCAAAGATGGAATAGGGACCTTTATAGTAGGGTGAAGTGGCATAGGAAGTGTTGATCGTGATGGTGAAGTAGATGTTGGTGGTGGAGATGTTGGAGGTAATGATGGTGGTGGTGGCATGTATATATTATCATCTGTATCAGATGACATCAACTGATCACCTGTAGAAGCTTCACAGATTCAAAAAAGGTGACATCGACACTAACGTAATACTTCTTGCGCAATGGATCATAACGCCCGTATCCTTTCTGCGTTCTGGAGTACCTAACAAAGACACACTTGACAGCTCTGGGAGAGAGCTTGTCAATACCTGGGGACCTTGGTGGACGAATTGGACTGAGCCAAACACACAAGGAGTGAGGGAAACAATTCCCTTTTAGGAAAGGCAAGAGAGAAATGAATTTTCTTTTTCTCACCCAAGACTGACGGGGGCATGCGATTAATAAGATAACATGCCGTTAGAACAACATCGCCTCGGAAGGAATGAGGAGCATGACTCAGAATGAGAAGTGTCCTTGTAACATTAAGCAAATGGCAATGCTTCCTTTCTGCAATACCATTTTGTTGTGAAATACATACACATGATGTTTGATGAATAATTCCTTTGGTTGAAAAATAAATGGAGAGATAATGAGTTCAAAATTCCAAGGCATTATCAGTTCTAATAATTTTGATTGAGGCAGAAAAAGACATTTTTATTTCGATCAAGAAATTTTTGATAACATCTCCAGCTTCAGATTTATTCTTTAACAAAAAGACCCAAGACAGATAAGAGAAATCATCAACAACGACTAGATAAAACCGGTGCCCCTGGTGATAGGGAACACGACTGAGACCCCAAATATCTATACGAAACAACTAAAAAATGGAGTTACTGCTCTGACTCTGACGACTGGGAAAGATAGAGCGGTGATGCTTTCCCAACTGACATGCCTCACATTGGAAGGATGCTTGAGGCGAGATCTGAGGCAGAACATGACATAGTTTCTGGAGCAAGGGTTTAAATATCGGTTTCGGATATCGTATCGATACCCTCTCGATACGATATTTCGTCGAAATTTCGACGACATTTCGCCCATATCGACCACCATTTGTGAATAAATGATCGAAAACTGCCCTGATATCGCCATTTCACTCAAGATTTCGGTTCCTTGTCGAAACCGAAATTTCATCGAAATTTCGCGAAATCTGAAACCATGTTCTGGAGTAGGAGATGACCAAAGCGCATGTGCCACGTAAATGGTGAGACAAGTCTAACACACACATAGAGAGAGAGAGAGAAGATTCCAGAATAGGGAGTTCGAACTAGGCGATACAGACCGGCCTGCTCACGGCCACACCCGATTACCTTGCCTGTAAGGATGTCCTGAAAAACAAGAGAAGATGGGTCAAAAATGGCACGACAATGCAAATCCTTTGTAATCTGACCAGTGAACAACAAATTCATAGAGAAGTCAGGTGCTTGTAACCTATTCTGTAGATACATATCAAACTAATCTCCCCCTGTCCAGTAATTGGGGAATGAGTCTCATCTGCAATGATCACAGTTCATCCTGGAGGAACCTGTCTGTAGGCTAAGTTGACCCTTGTCGCCACACAAATGATGTGTGGCGCCGGAGTCCATAATCCATTCTATAGCATCAGATCTACCATCGCTAGTGTGTGCATAAGTACCACCTGAGGTACTGGAGGAGGCTGAAACAACTACATATGAATGACTCCCAGGGGCCGATGGAGATGACACAAAACTAGAAGGATGTATAATGCCCCTCAATCGTGCTACCAGATCCTCAAAATGTTGATCCAGAGAAGAGGCAGCCAGAGGTTCATTCTACTCAGCTACTCGAGCAGAGGCAGGGAATCCATGCTTGGAGTAGCATGTATCCTATGTAAGTCCAGGACGATGGCAAAAATCAAATGGTTGACGAACTCGACCTCCTCTGCCGCAAGGTCCTCATCCACGAAATTGAGAAGAGCCTCCTCAACCTTGGGAGGCTGCTATCGCCGAAGATGTCGGAGCTGCAGTATACGATGGAGCAATGATCAGGCTAAGCATGCTAAAGGCTTCCTCCATAGGAGGAAGAGTGGATTTGGCCAGAATCTGGGAACGGGCCGCCTCATATTCAGGATCTAACGCTACCAGGAACACACCAACTATAGTGACATTCATGTAGGTCTTCTGCTGCTCAGAGGTAGATGTGAGAGGCATGAAACAATAGAGCTTCTTGAACATTCCACGCAAAGATGTATATAACGAGTGGAGAGGCCGTCCATTCTGCTTGATTGTAAAGATGTCATGCTGGAGTTGTAGAATCTTCGTCTCATTCTTTGCCTGTGAATAGGTAGCAACAAGAATATCCCACATTGATTTTGCAGTGGGATGATGGAGAATATCATTAGCAATCTCAATTGCTAATGTGCCTGATAGCCAAACCTTGGCTTATGCATCATTCGCCTCCCATGTAGCGTTAACCCCAGTCTTCTCAACAGACTCTTCCTTGGTAAGAATGTGTTTCTTACCGCTAGACTTCATCATAATCATGAATTGCATAGCCCACATTTCATAGTTTGACCCATGGCCTCCGATTTCAGTGAAATTCGGTCGAATTTCCGTCGAATATCGATATGCAGTCGAAATCTAAATTCGATCGAAATGACCGAAATATGGGGGTCCTAGTACAAAAAATGACCGAAATGATCGACATTCCGATCAAAATTTCACCGAAATTCCATCGAAATTCTGTTTTGGTCGATACCGAAATGGTGACCGAAACCGACATTTAGGGCATTGGTTTGACCCATCCATCTTCACAATAGGTGCATGACCTCTGAAGGCGCCTGCGGAGGGAATACCAGCCTTGCTTTCTGACGTGATGATAATAGAAGACTAGGGTTGTAGACTGGATAGACTTTTGTCTACACTGACATTCACGGGTTCGGTTGCATATGTAGACTCAAGCAACCGAACCCATAAAGAAGAAGGTTCGGCGAGAACCTAGGTAACGACGAGGCCTAGAGAAGCCTAGACATCATGCACGGGAACCAAGGCGACAACAACCTCGACAAGGAAGAGCCTAGGCGATGGTAGCCTAGGCAGCACAGAAGTCGAGGCATGGCCCTGGGCGCAACACGGGGAGGCCGAGGCACAGAAGCCGGGCATGGAAGCCGAGGCGGGGCGCAGCACGGGGAGGCGCGACACGGGGCTGCCCGAGGCGTGGCGCGACGCGGTGAGGAGGGGCTTGCGGTAGGGGTTAGTGTTTCGGTACAAGAACTCCGATCTAGGACCGCTGCTCTGATACCATGTTGTGAAAATAGAAAGAGTTGTTTATTCCGTGAACGTTAGGCTCTCTTATATAGGAGAGTAGCCCATGAGTAAATTACATAAGACATTCATAAGTACAGAGAATTAGGAAATAGTACGGAAACAGGAGATAACTATTGTAAAGAAACATATCTCTACAATAACTGTTGAGAAAAAAACATTGAGAGTTGTTTATTCCATGAACCCTAGGCTCTCTTATGTAGGAGAGTAGCCTATGGGTAAATTACATAAGACATTCATAAGAAAAGGAAATTAGGAAACAATACAGATAACGTGATTACGTAACATAAATATATCTCTACACTCCCCTCAAGATGAAGCATAGATATCGATCATGCTCAGCTTGAACGAGCACTTCTGGAACGGTCCTCTGAGTAAAGGTCTTGGTGAAGATATCTGCGGTCTGGTCCCCTGAGCTGACATGAGATGTGGAAATAAAACCCTTCTGAATCATATCTCGTATATAGTGGCAATCAACCTCAATATGCTTGGTGCGTTCATGAAAGGCTGGATTATTTGCAATAAATATAACAGCTTGATTGTCACATTCCAGTACCATAGGTCCATTGGAAGGGGAACCTCTATATATAGATCTGTAAGAACATCTTTAACTCACATCATTTCTGCACTGACCTGGTCCATAGCCCTATATTCATACTCAACATTAGATCTGGCTACAACGGTTTGCTTCTTGCTCCTTCATGAGACAAGAGAATCTCCAACATATACAACAAATCCAGTGGCGGACTTCCTGTCCTTTGGATACCCTGCATAATCTGCATCTACACATGCTGAGATAATGACCTCCTTGCCTTTTCTAAACAATAGATCTGCACCTGAAGATGATTTAAGATGCTTGAGTATCATCTGTATAGCATCCATATGGGCCTGACGTGGTTGCTCCATGAATTGGCTCACCCGACTCACAACAAAAGAAATATCAGGCTTGGTGATGGTAACATAAAGGAGCTTTCCTACCAGCTCTCTATATCTCCTCCGATCAACCTCATCAGTATCATCATCATATAATTTCATGCTTGGATCCATAGGTGTGGTAGTAGGTCGACATCCAAGCATTCCTGTGTCACTTAGCAAATCAGTGACATTTCCTTTGGATCATCACAAGCCCTTGTTGATTTCTGGCAAACTCCAGTCCTAGAAAGTATCTAAGGTCTCCAAGATCCTTGGTGACAAATTCACGACCCAGAAGTTCTTTCGCCCTCTTGATTCCTTGTATGTCATCTCCTGCAATAAGTATATCATCGACATATACCATAATTGCAATCATACCTCTGGGTGTTTTATGTATAAAGAGGGAATGATCTGCATTTGAACGTTTGTACCCCTGTTTCTCAAACAAGTTTGAAAGCTTCTGGAACCAAGCTCTAGGGATCTGCTTAAGACCACAGATCGCCTTATGAAGTCTACACACCTGTGAACACCCCCCCTCAACAGCAAAACCAGGTGGCTGTTGCATGTAGACTTCCTCCTGAAGATCACCATACTGAAAAGCATTCTTGACATCTAACTGAAACAACGACCAATCTCGAATCATTGCAACAGAGAGAAGGATCCATAAGGTGGAATGACGAGCAACGGGTGAGAATGTGTCAAGATAGTCCACCCCGTATGTTTGGGTAAACCCACATGCAACCAGGTGTGCTTTGTATCTGTCAATGCTACCATCTGCATTTTGTTTGACTATAAACACTCACTTGCAGCTAACCGTATACACTCCAGTAGGAGCTTGGACGAGGCTTCATGTGCCTCTTGACTGAAGAGCAGCCATCTCTTGTTCCATAGCCAGATGCCATCGACCATCCTTCAAAGTATCTTGATAATTCCGTGGAATAGCCACGACAGATAGTGCAACAACAAAGTTCCTGAATTCACCAGTCAACCGATCAAAGGAAACCGCAGATGCTATAGGATATGATGCACAACTACACTTTTGTTTCCGAAGTGAAGTAGGAAGGTCCAAATCAACAACCTCTACATCAGTCCCCTGTAAAGAATCCTGCTCAGGTAAACCATTAGACCCACCATTAGAATCTGTATTCTCAGGACTTACCTCATGCGAGCTAGATGATGAGCGATGACCATGAGCAGAAGCAGGTCGACGAGTATAATGGTGTGGCAATGGTGGAACATGAACTGTAATAGGAAGTGGAGTTGGTGTAGGTAGTGGTGGTGGCGATCGTGGTAAAGGAGATGGTTGCGGTGAAGGTGATGAAAGTGATGGTGGTGAGGGCATGCATATGCCTTCATCAGTGTCTGAAGTCATCAACCGATCACCTGTAGGAGAGAAATACATGACAGACTCAAAAAGGTGACATCAGCACTAATGTAATACTTCTTGTACATCGGATCATAACACCTGTACCCTTTTTGTGTCCTGGACTACCCGACAAAGTCACACTTGACAGCTCTAGGAGAGAGCTTGTCAATACCTGGAGACAACTGGTGGACAAAGGCAACTGAGCCAAACACACGAGGAGCAAGTAAGAACAATTGCTTTTCAGGAAATGCTAGAGAGAAAGGAATCTTCTCACCCAAGACTGACGATGGCATGCGATTAATGAGATAACATGCTGTTAGAATAACATTGCCCCAAAAAAGAATGAGGAGCACGACTATGAATGAGAAGCGTCCGAGTGACATCAAGCAAATGACGATGTTTCCTTTCTGCAACTCCATTTTGTTGGGAAGTATAGGTACATGATGTTTGATGAATAATTCTATGGGTGGAAAAAAATTGGAGAGGGCATTAGTGTAAAATTCCAAGGCATTATTAATTCTCATAATTTTCACAGAAGCAAAAAAATATTACGTACTTCAGTTAAGAAATTTTTGATAACATCCCCAGCTTTATTCTTCAATAAGAAGACCCAAGACAGATGAGAGAAATCATCAACAGGGACAAGATAAAACCTGTGCCCCTAGTGATCAGGGACACGACTGAGACCCCAAATATCGACATGAAATGACTCAAAAATGGAGCTACTGCTCCGACTCTAACGACTGAAAAAGGTAGATCGATGATGCTTTCCCAATTGACATGCCTTACATTGAAAGGATGTATAAGGCGAGATCTGGGGCCGAATACAACACAGTTTCTGGAACGATAGATGACCAAAGCGCAGGTGCCACATAAATGGTGAGACTGGTCCAACAGATAGAGAGGAGATTACAGGAACTAGGTGATAGAGACCACCCTGCTCATGGCCACATCCGATCACTTCGCCCGTAAGGATGTCCTGAAAAATAAGGGAAGATGGGTCAAAAATAGCTCGATAATGTAAATCCTTCGTAATCTGGCTAATTGACAACAGATTTATAGAGAAATCAAGTGCATGCAACCCATTCTGTAGATGCATAGGAGGCGTCAAGCTAATCTCCCCCTGACCAGTAATCGGGAAGTGAGTCTTATCCGCAATAACCATACTACATCCTGGAGGAATCTGTCTGTAGGTTGTAAGTTGACCCCTGTCTCCACACATATGATGTGTGGCACCAGAGTCCATAATCCACTCTATAGTATCAGATCCACTAATGCTAGTGAGTGCATAAGTACTACCTGAGGTACTGGAGGAGGTTGAAGCAGCTACATCTGAATGACTCTCGGAGACCGTCAAAGGTGGCACAGGACCAGAGGGAGTCATAATACCCCTCAATCGTGCTACAAGATCATCGAAACGTTGATCCAAAGAGGAAACAACTGGGGGCTTAATCTGTTCAGCCACTCGAGCAGAGGTAGGGAATCCATGCTTGGAGTAGCATGTATCCTCTGTATGTCGAGGACGATGACAGAAAGTTCATGGCTGATGGACCCAACCTCCCCTACCACGAGGTCCACGACCACGAAACTGAGAAGATCCTCTGCGACCTCGGGATACCGCCATTGCCGAGGATGTCTGGCTGACAGTAGAAGAAGGAACAGTAACACGACTGAGTCCGCGAAAAGCTTCCTCCATAGGAGGAATAGTAGAATCTGCCAAAATCTGCGAACGGGCCGCCTCGTACTCAGGATCAAGGGTTGCCAGGAACACACCGACCATGGTGGCATTTCTATAAGTCTTCTGCTGCTCAAGGGTAGATGTGAGGGGCATGAAGCTATATAACTTCTCAAACATCCCATACAGGGACGTATATAGTGAGTGGAGAGGCCGACCATTCTGTTTGATAGTGAAGATATCATGTTGGAGTTGCAGAATCTTCGTCTCCTTCTTTGCCTGTGAATAAGTAGCAGCAAGAATATCCCACATTGCCTTGGCTGTGGGCTGATGGAGTATATCGTTGACAATCTCTATTGCCAACGTTCCTGAGAGCCAAACTTTGGCGTATGCATAATCCGCCTCCCGTGAGGTATTAACCCCAGTCTTCTCAGCCGGTTCTTCCTCGGTAAGAATGTGTTTCTTACTAGTAGACTTTATCATGCTCATGAACTGCATTGCCCACAGTTCATACTGTGGAAGGAATATCTGCCTTGTTCTCTGACATGGCGGCTTGAAAAGGCTAGGGCTGAAGACTAGACAAGATCGTGTCTACAATGACATGGAGAGATTTGATTGCATGTATAGACTCATGCAACCAATCTCAACATGGAAGAGGGCTGGACGGCGATGCTCCTGGAGAAGGTTGAATGCACCTCGCCGAAGAGGAGAGGAGCACGCAAGGTGCGACTGTGCTCACAGCGCGAAGGGTGCATAGGGCTAGCGAGCGCATGGAGCACGCACGCACAGGGGCGAAGGCGTGTGCTCAGGGGCAAAGGCGCGCGCAGAGGGAGCACACATGGGTAATGGTGCACGCATAGGGCTAGCGCAGGAGCGATGGCGTGCGCGTACATGGGCGATGGGCTGCTGGGTTTGATCAGCGTGAGGGGAGGGGAGGAGGCTGACAACGGGAGAGAGGAAGAGAGAGGGTTGGGCGGGGCTTGTGTTTCGGAGCTCCGGTCTAGGAACGCCGCTATGATACCATGTTGGGAGAAAACATCGAGAGTTGTTTATTCCATGAACCCTAGGCTCTCTTGTATAGGAGAGTAGCCTATGGGTAAATTACATAAGACATTATAAGAAAAGGAAATTAGGAAACAATATAGATAAGTGATAACGTAACATAAATATATCTCTACAATAATTGATCTACCTCGAGGTACAAATCTGTACGATGCAAATTGAGCTCTCTCTCTGCACAAATGATGGAATACACTAGAATCCATAATCCACCATGTCATGCATGCCCCGTGACAACTGGTAAGGGCATTGGCTATATCTGAGGTGCTAGAAGAGGCTCTAGTTGTGGTAGCGATGTCGAAAGGGCCTGCAGGAGCACTCATTATGGAAGCAATAAGAGTCATGATCTCTTTCGGACGGGGGATAATATCATCCAACCTCAGATCAACAATAGGCGTAGAAGTGGCACTAGGCTCAACCTACTCGGCCACACTAGCTGACACAATGTAGTTATGCTTTCAGGTAGCAAGTCTCCTCCAGATGAGCAGGCCGATGACAATAAGTGCATGAACCACGCTGATGTCCACCTCCCATGCCATGAGCACTTTACCCCTTGAATTGAGATGTACCTCCTCTACAGTAGGATGCAATCATCATTGAGGAGGTTTGAGTGATGGTTGTTAGATGGGACTTTGATCTTTTAAGATGGTGGTAAGCCTCCTACTCGGGGGTATAGATGCACTTTTGCAGAGCTAGGTGCATGCTACATCATACTCGGGGTCTAAAGCTGCTAGAAAAACTCCATCCACCATTACGGTTTTGTAGTCCATCTGTTGCTTTGTAGATGTTGTCACGGGCACGAAGCTCTGCAACTTCTCGAATATGCATCGACGCAAAGAGTTGGAGTGTAGAGGATGCCCTTTCTTTCTGGTCGTAAAAATGTCATACCGTAACTGGAGAATTTTGATCTCATTCTTTGCCTGATCATAGGTGGTGACAAGGATATCCTGCATTGTCTTGACCGATGTAAAATATTATTGGTTGTCCTATGGTAAGAGTCCTTGAGTGCCAGATCGCATATGCATCATCCTCCTTCCATGAAGCATTCACCTCAGTCTTATCAACCAACTCTTGCTGCGTTAAAATGTGTTCCTTGTTATTGCAGTGCATCAGGGTCATAAACTGCATGTACTATAACTTCTAATGATGTTGAAGTATGTGTTAAAGATGGGTAATGAGATCCCTCCATGGTCCAAGTACTACATCCACAGGTTTAGTCCCACATCTTCTGTGAGTGGGACTCGATTATTCTGATGGGGCTTTATAAGAAGCTCCACACCCTTTGTAACAATTGATAGAGAGAATTCAATGTAAATGTGGAAATGTGTGAAATGAAAAGTTGTATTTCACAGTAGCCCTAGAGCTCTCTTATATATGAGAAAGGCTCTAAGAGAGAATTACATAAAAGGACTGAGGAAAATAGAAATTGTAAAATAACAATATAAAAAAATTATTTCAACTCTTCCCCTCAAGCTGGAGAAAATATGTCTATCATGCTCAGCTTGGAACCGCAACGATGAAAAGGCCCCTTTGCAAGTGCTTTGATGAACATGTCGGCAATCTAATCGCCTGAAGCAACATGAGAAGTGAATATGAACCCCTTCTGAATCAAATCACGGGTATAGCGGCAATCGACCTCAATATGCTTTGTTCGTTCATAGAAATCTGGATTATTTGCTATGAATAGAGTCGCTTGATTATCACATTTAAGGTGCATAGGAAGGGGCACCTCAACAGTTAGGTCAGTCAGAACAGACTTAACCCACATCATCTCTGTACTTCCTTAGGCAATGACCCTATATTCTGATTCAACGTTGGATCTGGCCACAACCATATGTTTCTTGCTTTTCCATGAAATCAATGAGCTGCCTACAAACACAGTGAAGCCTAAAGTAGACTTCCTGTCATTGGGACTCCTCGCATAGTCTGCATCCGCACATCTTGAAACAATGAGAGAAATGTCTCTCTTGAATAGAAGCCCTGCACCTAGAGAAGAGTTGAGATGCCTCAAGATTATGCTGACTGCATCCATGTGTACCTGTCTAGGCTGCTCCATAAATTGACTGACCCTGCTGACATCAAATGATATATCAGGTCTGGTAACAATGATATATAATAGCTTCCCTACCAGCTCTTTGTATTGTCTCTTATCCATCTCCTCAGTGTCATCATCATATAACCTAGCATTGGAATCCATGGGAGTAGTAGCAGGTCTACATCCTGTCATACTCGTCTTAGATAGGAGATCAATGTCATATTTCCTTTGCGTCATTACCATTCCTTGTGATGCAGCATGATAACGACTCTTGTGAACGCTTATTTAATTTATTTTATTTAACATTTGCTTTGCTTATTTTTTGTTTATTTAATTCCCATGTAAAAGGCTCATTATAAAAGGCCTCTTTTATATTTTCCGTTTGATTTCTTCTTTCCCTAATTTTAAGGATTGGTTGCTTATTTTGAGGGGGAGTAGCCTCTATAAAGGGCTCCCTTTGTATTAGGGTTTCATTAAGTTGAATTGAGAATAATTGTTCCCCATCCCTATTTTCTCTCTCTCCCTCTCTCTCTCGGGCGCCGCCCTCACCCTCCCTCTTTCCCCGATTTCTTCCCCCCCCCCCCCCCCTTTCGCCCAACCCTAACCCATCTCCCCCGCCGCCGCCTCCTCTTTTCCTCCCCCACCCGCGACTCTTCTCCCCGCGCCGCTCCTCTCCACGGTCCCGTGCCCCACCCTGCGCCTCTCGACCTCCACGACCCCCCTCCAAGCCCTCCTCCACGCCGCAACCTTCCCCTTCCTGCGCCGCCGCATCGCACCCCCCTCCCTTCACCCCACCTCCGCCACACGCCCCCGGCACGCGCCGACAACCCAAGACCTCCACCACGACCCGACGCCGCCCCTCTGTCCGTATCCCCACCACATCCCTGCGTGCGTCGACGACCCCCACCACCCTGTGACCGTTTTGCCTTCCCCTTGAAGGCCCACACCACCGCCAGCCGAGTTCTGAGTAGCCGCCGACCCGTGCACCCTGCGGCGGAACCCTCCAGAGCCGCCGCTAGCACACCAAGCTTCGAGAACAACACCGACCAGATCTGAAGCGACACAACGATCCTTTGCCGGTTGTGGTATGAGCGTATTTTTCCACCATTATTCCATCATATAAAGTTAGCATTGTGGCCTGTGATATTGCTTGTTTGGTTTGGTGATTTATTAAGATTCCTAGACTACAACATCGCTATTTAATTCCTGTGATCTTTATCTACTTGATTGCCCTAAGTTTGTGGAGGAATCGGTGCTAAAACGCAAGTAACTTGACCTGTATTGTTGCTGAAATTCACTTATCATACATCAATTTTCTTGTTGTCAATTTCAATTCCATAACTCTCCGGTCAAGTCGCCTTTTTATGTCATTATCCCATTAGTTGGCATCAATTATTGTTGCTGATTTTGGCCTATCGTGCATCATTTATCTCGTTCGTCATTTTGTTTCAATAGTTCCATTGCTCGAATCGTCATTTAGATTATTGTACACATTGGTTGCATCACCTTGCTTATTTCTCACAAATCTAAACCGAGAAAATACCGCAATATGCTGAGATCCTTGGTCACAAATTGTTGTCTCAGAAAGTCCTTAGCTGCATGAATGCCATGTTATCACTCCGTGTAAGATAATATCGTCCACATAAACCAAAATAGCAACCGTACCTTTCTGAGTACTCTTAACAAACAGAGAATGATCGACAGTAGATCGGACAAAACCATGTTGTTCAATCAACTCCGAGAGCTTCTGGAACCAATCCCGTGGAATCCGCTTAAGGCCATATATGGCCTTGTGGAGTTTACACACCGTACCAGACGGACTCCCCCTCAACAGTAAACCCTAGTGGCTGCTGCATATAGACCTCCTCCTGCAAATCACTATACAAGAAGGCATTTTTGACATCTAATTGGAAAAGCGGCCAATCTCGTACACCATCGACAACAATAAGAATACAAAAGTAGAGTGACATGAAACCGGAGAAAAAGTATCATGGTAATCCACCCCATAGGTTTGGGTAAACCCACGCGTAACCAACCTGGCCTTGTACCTACCCACAGAACCATCTGCACGGTGTTTAACCGTAAACACCCATTTACTGGCAACAATAGAAGCACCTGGGGGAGCGGAGACTATACTCTAAGTACCACGAGACTGTAAAGCGACCATCTCTTCTGCCATAGCAAGTCGCCATGGACCACTCTACATAGCTTCTTGATATGCCCGCTGTATCTACACAGCTGATAAGGCACCAACAAACCGTTGAAAGTCCTCAGACAATCTTTCCAAGGAAAGCTGAGAAGAAAGAGGATGCATAGTGCATGCACACCTCTTCCTATGTAGAGCAATATGCACGTCTAAGTCCACGGTATCCTCAAATGGAGTATCATCGAGGACGTCTTGCACCTCAATCTGCACACTCAAATCACCGGTGCCATTAGTGGAACTCAAATGCTCAGAACATACTTTGGGTGTGCTGGATGATGGAGGAGGCACATGAGCACGAGGCTGGCGCTGGTAAACATGCGGAAAGAAAGTAGGTGTGGTAGGAAGTGGTGGTGGAGGCGGAGGTGGTGGTGATGGTGGAGGAGGTAGTGGTGGTGAAGGAGGTGGTGGTGTCATATGGTTACCTCGAGTAGGTGAAACCGGAGACAAAGGCATATAAACCTCCTCTCCACTTTATGAAGGAACGATCTTGTCACTAGTGCGAGAAATACATAATGGATTCAAAGAAGGTAACATCTGCACTAACATAGTACCTTCGTTGAGCAGGATTAATGCAATGATACCCCTTTTGGGTCTTAGAATACCCAACAAACACACACTTGACAGTTCTAGGAGCGAGCTTGTCAAGACCTGGAGACATTTGATGAACAAAGGCCATGGACCCAAAAACACGAGGCGTGAGAGAGAAACGATATGTCTCGGGAAACACAATTGAGAACGGGATCTTCTCTTCCAGAATCGATGAAGGCATATGATTCACCAAATAACGCGCAGTGAGAACCACGTCCCCTCGGGTAGGAATGGGAAGCACGACTATGAATCAATAGAGTCCTGGTGACATCCAAAAGATGACGATGTTTCCTCTCAGCCACTCCATTCTGTTGAGAAGTATACACAAAAGATGTCTGATGCACAATGCCATAGGATCTAAGAAATTGTGAAAGCTATGTACTGCAGAATTCAAGCGCATTATTAGAACGGATATACTTGATATTTGCAGAAAACACATTCCTTATTTCATTAATAAAAGTCTGGATAACACAACCAACTTCAAACTTGTTCTTAAGAAGAAACACTCACGATAATCTAGAGAACTCATCAACAACTACAAGATAAAACCTGTCCCTGAAGATCAGGGACATGACTGGGACCCCAAATATCCAAATGAATCAATTCAAAAAGACGATGACTACTTTGACCCTGACGATTCTGGAATGTGGACCTATGATGCTTCCCAAGCTGGCAGGCCTCACACTGAAATGTAGAGTGAGGGGAGATCTTAGGAAGAACATGGCACAACTTTTGTAGAGGAAGATGACCAAATCGAAGATGCCACATGTAGGGAGAAACAGATCCAGTGCTAAGTGAAGAGGAACTAACATAAGGAGATTGCACCAGTCTATAGAGGCCTCCATGCTCACGGCCAGACCCAATCACCCCGTCCGTAAGAATGTCCTGAAACACAAGAGCAGAAGGATCAAATATGGCACGACAATGTAAATCCTTGGTGATTTGGCTAATACATAGTAGGTTCATAGAAAATTCAGGTGCGTAAAGGACGTTCTGAAGCCGTATTGCAGAAGTTAACTGCACCTCCCCCTGACCAGTAATGGGAGAGTGTGTCCCATCTACTATCACAACTGATCTACCTGACTGAGTTGGGCTAAAGCATATGCAATACCTGATGTAGATGCAGAGGCTGAAGCTGCTACCTCTGACGATCCTGATGGAGAGCTAGATGACCTAGGAGAGGGCCTAATCTCCCTGAGTCACGCTACTAACTCATCAAATTTCTGATCAGATGTAGTTAAGGAACTGCTGCCTTAATGGATCTGTTTTACCACACGTGCTGACGCGGGAAACCCATGCTTATAATATCCTGTTTCCTCAGAGTGACATGGTCTGTGGCAGTAAGTTCAAGGCTGACCAGGAGGTCGATTGCCTTCCCCTTTTTATCGGCCACCTCGACCGCAGAACTGTGAAGTACCTCTTCTACTACGAGAAGCTGCCATGACAGAAGAAGTCTGAGACACCTGAGTACCAGCAAATGAAATGGAGAGTCTGCTCAATCTGCGATACACCTCCTCCATTTGAGGTATAGTGGCATCAGTAAGGATCTGGGCTCGAGAAGCGTCGTACTGTGGATCAAGAGCGGCTAGAAAGACCCTAGTTATCACGGAGTCTCTGTATGCCTTAAGCTGCTCTGGCGTAGCAGTCAAAGGAATGTAACCATGTAGCCTCTCAAACATACCCCTCAAAGCGGTGTAGAGGGTATGGAGAGGGCGACCATTCTGTTTTGACATAAAGATATCATGTTGGAGCTACACTATCTTTGACTCATTCTTCGTCGGCGAGTATGTAGTGGCGAGAATGTCCTACATTGTCTTTACAGTAGGCTGACTCAGAATATCATTAGCTATCTCTGTTGACATAGTCCCAGATAGCCACACACGTGCATATGCATCATCGGCCTCCCATGAGGCATTGATCTCAGTCTTGTCACTCTACTCTTCTGCCATGAGTATATGATTCTTGCCATTGCACTTCATCAAACTCATGAACTGCATGGCCCATAGTTCATAGTTTGTTCCATCCATCTTGACTATGGGTGTTGGACCTTTGAAGGCACTCGGGGATGAAACGTCAGCTTTGTTGTCAGACATGATGACAACTATCTCCAAGATTGGGACGTGCGACATGAAAGACTTGTGCCTACACGGACATATGGGAAGATGGTTGTGGGTGTAGACTCATACCACAACCTCTTCCATTCTTTGAAGGCTCCCTTGGGTGTCTAGGGTGTTTTAAATAATCCCTTTATACCTTGGAAAATCAAAGACAAGTTGAATAGGGGCCTACGACGATGCAGACCGCACACGAATGCGCACTAGGGGGCGCTGGAGATGCAGGTGGCACCGACATAGGCGTGCGGCTACGGGAACCCGCGAGGGCACGAGCAACAACACGCGGCGCAGGGGCTGCTCGCGGTGGCACAGTCGGCGCTGCCCGTTGTGGCGCAGGTGATAGGCACATGTGGCGTGAATAGCAGCGCTCGTGAAGCACGGGTACATACTAGGGCCTTTTAGTGGGGTCGGGCTCTAGGGCACAGGCTTCGGTCTAGGACCGTCGCTCTGATACCATGTAGAAATGTGTGAAATGAAAAGTTGTATTTCACAGTAGCCCTAGAGCTCTCTTATATAGGAGAAAAACTCTAAGCGAAAATTACATAAAGGGACCGAGGAAAATAGAAAATTGTAAAATAACAATATAAAGAGATAATTATTTCAACAGTACATATATGACCCTTGAGAAGCCTTCTCCGGTGATGTCATCCTGCTCCTTATGGAGAAGGGTTCCACGTTAAATCTCGGTGTTCTTCCACTATATTATATTTCTTTATCTCTGATATGCTTTTGCATTCATCATTTTCTACAGTTCCCTCCATCTTCGCTCTAGGCGTCGGGCCCTTGAAGGCACCGAACGAGAAGTTACCCTTGATATTTGAGTTGATGATAAAGATTTCGAAAATACATGTGACTACGACTGTATAGTGATCCGAAGGTGTCTACACAATCATATAAGAATTGATTGTGGATGCAAATTCAAATCACAACTATCCCCCTCAAATTTGGGTTCATACCGGGGTAGAAGGGGTGATTTATTGGTCTGAAATCACGTTTTTCTGGTCAAAATCAGATCGTAAACAGTCGTCGGACATTGAAAAGGCGCCGAGGGGAGAAAGGGAGGTGGTTTGCAGAACCCTAGATAGCAATGTGGACCACCGATGAAGAGCAAAGGGGCCTCTAGGGCGCTAGGTGGCGGATGGTGAGGTCAGTGATGGCCCTAGGTGGCAGCGACATTGCCACGCAACATCTGACGACTTGGTGAAGCACCTCTAGGGGCCCACTAGGGGTGGTGATGCCACTGATGGCGGCACTAGGGCCTCAGGCTATGGTGGTGGGGGCATGTGGTGCCACAAGCGACGACAATGGTGCGCGCACACGTGAGCGGAGAGGTAACCAATGGGTGGGGGAGGAGATTATGGCTCAGAGCTCTGATAAAAAAACTATTGCTTTGATACTATGGAGAAAGAAAATAAGAACTTATCTATTCATGATGCCCGAGGGTTCTCTTATATATAGAGAAAAAACCCTGACAGACAAATTACATAGTAGAGGCATAACATAACAACAATAACTGTTGGAGTATTTGTTATATGCGTCATATGTATGGGAGATGGGTAAATGGATCTCTCCAGGATCCATTTACCCCATCCAGAGTTTAGTCCCACATCTACCAATTTGGAGATGTGGAGACTCAGTGAGGGCTATAGATAGACCCCCATACCTCTGTAGCCAAATGAGAAAGTTGAATAGACTATTATCCTTCTGAGGCATTCTCCCGTGGTTTCATCCCGCTCCTTAGGGAGTAGGGTTCAATGTAAAATCCCGTTGTTCTTAAGTTTTGTTCTTTATTATTCTGATACGCTTCCGCAATCTCTATTTTCTAACGTGGTATCAAAGCGGGTCGATTCTTGAGGAGTTTATTTGTTTTAAGAATCGACTATCAATTTCATTCTCGATTGTGCGAAGATCTATATTTGAAGATTATTCATGTTCATATGGTTTGAGACCAGAGCTTTCACATTCTTTATTGTTTTGCTTTGAATATCGGCTTCAAGAAAAATTTAGGGTTCTTGCAAAAAAACCCTAAATCTCTAGATCTCACGGCGGCGGCAACCTCCAGGTGTGTTCCTCCATCTCTGCTTCATGTCGCAACTCCAAGAACCCGTATCAGTCGGCCGCGACTCCAGGCCGCAAAGCCCTTGCGCAGGAAGCACACTCCATCTCGCACAACCCATCCTCCAGACTCCAAGGCTGCAAGACACGCCTCCCTCTCCAAGGCGGCACTAGATCCGAATAGAGCCCCAACGATGACGCGACACCTGCGACTTCTCCTAGCTGACGCGAACTCCTGATCTGGGAGTCTTCTAGTCGGCGATGATTTCCTCTAGCATCCTGTTCTCCTCTCGCACCCCAGGCGGCGAGGCCCCATCGCCATCGCATCTCAGCTGCATAAAGCCTCCTTGGTGCGGGAGCACATCAACTAAACACCCCAGGCGACCCGGCCTTCCTTTGGTGCGCTCCAGGCAACGCAACCCATCCTCGTCCTCGCAGGCTTCCCCAGATCTCGCCAGCGGGGCCCTCGGCGACACGCCCCACCCTTGCTCTCTCTATCGATGCCTCTTTCCTCACGTCACGCTCGCAGGCAGTAGTTGTCCAATAAAGGGTTCCCACGATGGGAACCCAAAAGGGAGGGGGGGCAACGGGTATTTTAAAAAATGGTTATTTGTTGAGGGCTCAAGTGGGTCGTGACCATGGTATTAAAAGGCGCGCCTCGAGGCGAGGCGGGCCTTTTTAGCCTCGAGGCGTGCGCCTCGGCCTTGTCCAGTGAGGCGTGCGCCTCGAGTGGCTGAGGCGTAGCCTCGAGGCGTTCCGCCTCGAGGCGGTCGAGGCGTTTTCCGAGGCGTTTCTGTTTTTTTTTGAAGATTTCTTGTATGATTTTAATAGTTACATGGTGGTTTGAGAAGCTTGTAAATATATACTTGTTTAGGATAATGATTATACAAGTCAAATGCCTAAATCTGATGTTTCTTTCGTACCCATAACTCCACATTTACTATTAATTATGTGTAACATTTCAGCAAACTGCTTCATATTTACTATTAATTATGTCTAACTATTAATTTATGCAAAATGTATGCTTAAATTTGACCTCTTTCATATTCATATGCTTGGGGGGGCCAACCTGGGCCCCCTAGCCCCCCCAGGCTCGCTGACCGGGCAGCGAGACCCCCGTTCTGGTAGGGTATGGTGCAACAGGCGGGATGCATACAACCGTTCTTCATCTGGGTATAGTAGAACATATAGTTAGGATTCAAATCGTATGATTCATATCAACAACTTGGATATTTATAATGACAACTATAGCCAATCCCTTTTACATAATTTTTTAGTGATAGTTATAAGTTATAACCAATGATTTTCTTTTGATTAGTGTGAACCGCCTAGGATCCGGGTACCCGTTAATCACACATTTGCACTATTATTCACATGAGTTCGCAAAAGTTATAGAAAAGCAGGGAAATTTTTCGCGCAACTATGACATTCATTTCCAACACATAACCATAAGTAAAAGAGACAATATGGCACCAAAATCTTATTTCATTAATTTCCACATGATTTTATAACATGTACAATGTCTGTCTGTACATACAATATCCCAAAAATTTGACTGAAGAGAAAAAAAACATAATACATTATAAAGTGAACAAAATAAACCATACCTTTTAGTATATATCCTATCTCCTGGAACCATGTATAGATATTGAACAACATGCTGTTTGTCTGCCAAACATGTTAGGAAAGAAGAGGCGTCAGCGGTTGCTGGTACCTCCCAAAAACTTATATAAATAACAGGCATTTTTTGTGACCAAAAGATAGCAAGTAGAGAGGCATGAGCAACTCAAATTAAAATTTAATTCTACTTGCAATTGAAAAAGGTTTCCAAATTTCTAGCAAGCACCTCTCATGATCAGCCATTATCCCAACATTTCCGACATAAGTATATTTCTATGGTGACTAATTGATCATAAGTATGTATATTTTATTCTCATATTACTCAGAGATCATATTTTTGGATTTTGATAATGGGAAAGATAAGATGAGAAGATATAATGATTTATTTAATTCTTAAGTCTAGTGGATAGTCTGTGGTCTTGGTTCTTGTGAAACCTCACACTATGACTCTAAGACTTGGGGAATGTCTTAGGGTTGGGGTGCCTCCGTAGGCATGCGGTGTTGTATAATGCATCCTAACTAAGTTCCCAACACGTCCACTAGCTTAATGAGATTTCGATTCAGATTGTAGTTACTTCCGTTTACTCAACTTGATTGCAATCTTTATAAGGATTTCGAAACAGATTATAGTCACTTCCAATCATCTCAATCTTAATTGTAATTCCTCCAAACCTTTACAGTAACTCTCCCAGATAGAACTCTCAATGATGTAGATATAGATATAGATATGGATAATCTGGATGTAGAATCGCCAAGTCTGTTGGCGAAAGAAAAACTCAAGCGGTGAAGAAGCCAACAAAAGGGCTCTTCCGTCTCGCCCCCTAATTGGAAGGACGGTCCAATAGAGGGATAGGTCTACTCCAAAACTACGCCACTGAGACGGGTGAGAGGGACTTCCCGGAAAAGTCACTCTAGAAAAATAACCCGACTAGTACGGGCAACCGAGCTCGTACGTCAAACTGAAAACCAAGGATCCCCCGCCTGGGTATCCTAAAACAAAGGGTCAGGGGAACTGGTCTAAAGTCGGGATCCCAACGAGGTGTAAAAACACTGCGAGCTCGCGTAAAAACCGAAAAGGGACTGGGATCCTAGACCCACGCACTTGGCGGCCGCTGCCCAAACTGGGCTTCCTATCTCCCGCCCAGGTGAGAGTCACCGCGCTCTCGCACAGTCAGGTGTAAAGGTCACCATGACCGGCACTATTAACTGATAAACGGATTCACCATCATTTTCTCTTACTTGATTACTTAGTTCTTTCTCAACCTCTTCTATGGTCAACTTACAAATCTAGGTATTCTGTCAACAACTTTATCAATAGTGATTTACACTCAAGGATCAATTGATGAGATTAATTGTCATGATGGTTGTAGAAATCCATAGGTCGATTCAGATTATATCCAAGATATTTCGTAAGAATTTTATAAACTCCACATATACATACACCCCTAATCCCTTATTAATATTATCTTGGGTAATTGCTTAATATTAGTTATTTATTTATCGGCTTCTTAGGAGCGCACAACAATATCAATTTCCTCGTATTTGTTATTAGAATATTTTCTTCATACTAACACTATTAGCATGCACATGCTTCATAAACGTGTTGAATTTTTATACTTGAAGGTTGAACTTTCTTCTCAGTGGTCATATGGAACAAGCCTTTGACGGTCCTCTCACATCCTCAACTTTAATTTGAGCTGCTAATAAAAAAAATATACTTTAAACTCATCCTCAACTTCAGGCAATCCCATCAGCTGGGCATTATTGCTAAAATGGTGACTATATCATAGATGAATCTTTTAATTGTGTGTCATGTAGCACTGTTAACCACTACCTTATGTTATTATTATTTTATAACATTTTCGTATATATATATTTATATAAAATCGAACATATACAATATGAACAGTAATTTCATGTCATGAGCTGAAAAATAATTGACTTTCACTTTGTTTCCTGGGTATTTCCTGAAACTGAATGTATCACATTCAGACAAACTATTGCCATCAACCCTTCAGGGTGACCTTACTCAATTTGACAGTGGCATTAGTAAATAACATCTAGATGTATTCATACATTCTGGGTTGTATGCCAAATTCTTAATTGATTATATTATTTTTTTTCTCAGTGTTCTCGTGAATAAAATAATTAATTTCCTGTGATCTAAATAATGAGATAATTCACTAGGCATTCTAAGAAATTTGGTTATTACTAATTTAAACTAATAATACCTATATGGAATGCAATGCTCCAGAATCTATCATCAAGGATCACAAAGTTGCTAGATTCATAATAATCCCATCAATAAGAATTTTGTATAGTACAGATTCACTTTGTGAACTTATAACTCCATTTTGCAGTCAAAGGTCTTCCCCACACCAAGACGTGATATAATAATTAGAGTCACAGAAGAAACCCATCTAACTCTTTACTATATATATATTCAAAAATTATGGAGATGTAAAAGATGTGGATTTGGAATTATTACAATAGTGTGAAAAGAACTTCTTTAATGTTAGAAGGATAGTAAAACTATTATAGATATAACAGTATGGACTATACCTGGATGATCCCAGACTAATAATCAGGTGAGAAGTTGGATAATCATTAGTGTAAAATCAAAATCTTCAACAAAATTAGGAATTCATGTTACTGTTAATCAATCAAAATCCAATCCAATGCAACTGTCCGTTCCTAACTCAAACATAATTCAACCAAGATAAATTTGTTGAAGAAATATCATCTAATTGATTAATCACTAGGCTGAAATCAATATTGCTAGTTCTTTTCTAGTCTAAATGGAGAAATTACGCAAACAGGAGCGGAACAAGTCTGGTCTCTAGTGTTAGTCTCCGTAAAAATAAAATTTTCAACTTAACTATTCCGAGTTCAAGGATTGTTGATCCATCTTTAAATTCACAAGTTTCAACCTTAAATCTTAGATCAAGAGTTAGCAGTCTTGGCATTTTAACTGAAATATGTACAGTCTCACATATGTCCGTCAAAAGGAAGATAGGTTGTACATTAAAGACCTCACATTTAGGAATCAAACATGCATGTAGCTTTTATTTGGAGAGAAAGTAGTAAGAGTGAGGGTTAAAATATTCATGCATGGCAGCAAGGGATGGAGAGGAGGTACCTAATTGGATCAAAAATTGAAGAAAGACAGATCTTGCATGCCACAGCTTTCTGAGAGGGGAAAATGGCTGAGATGGAAGCTTGGAGGACCCTCGAGCCCCTGCAAGTTGGCACTGCCACAACTATTTCAGCAGTCCCTTACTACGGATTGAAGGATCTTTTTCAGGATCCGGGTACCCGTTTACGACATAATTCGCAATATTCTATTCACATGAGATCTCACAATTAGGTAGAAATTTAGAAAGGTTTATGGCATTGAGTCATTGACATATCCTTTTTTCATGTTTTTATCTTCATAATATCATCATATATTACATTGTTATATACTATATGTTTGACAGATTATATTATTTCATCAATAAATATATGTATTATATATTTTATAATTATTTTTCTATACAAAACTGAGGCTTACGCCTCGACCTCCTCGAAGCTACGCCTCGCCTCGCTTCCAGGGAAAACGCCTCGTTCCGCCTTTCGTTTTTTCAAACCTTGGTCGTGACTTGTTAAAAAAAGAAAAAAGGGAGGGTAATGCAGTTTTTTTTAAAAGGGCATTTGCTTTAAAAAAAGGTGCATACAAAGAAAAAAAACCGTATACAAATTTGCAAAAAAATGTTTTTAAAAACCCAATAAAAAAATGTGGATGACTATTATAAAAAATGAAAATAGCCGAGAAAGAAAAAAATTGCAAGAAAAGCCGAGAAGAATGTGACGCCTTATTTGGTATTGTTTTCCACATTTTATTGTCTTATCCCAACTTTGTCGATGTCTCTATTTTCCGACAAGTATGGGAGAAAGAGGGAGTATTGTGTAGAGTCACATGTATATTCCAGATTCAGATTTGTTAAAGATTAGCCGGATTGTTCAGACTCTACAGAGGATTTGTTTTTCAGACTCGACGTCAGATGTTTCCGATTTTCTAGTTTCAGATACGTACATGTATGCGGTCTTTTCAGATGTGCACATGTTTGCCATCTTTTATCATGGTCCCCACCATTCTTGTTGTCTCGGCCAGAGTTTTCATGCGAGCTATATGGACTCCAGAGTAGAGGATCATTCCCTATGACATGTTGTCAAGGGTTTTCATGTGGTTTCATAGCCACTCCAGAGTAGAGTACCATTCTCTGTGCTAGATGGGAGAGATCCAGTTCTCTGACGAGGAGACTTTTTCAGACTCCATTCTCCAACGACCATGGACTCCGACGAGGACTGCACTTCCATGGCCTTTTTCAGTTCAGCCCTTTTCAGAGATGGAACAGTTGTCCACATTATTGTGGCAGGCCGGAGTACTCTGACGAGGAGACTTATTTCCAGTTGCAACGACTTTGATAGGCGCAGTTAAGAGCACATGCTCTTCGACGAGGAGATTCAGTTGACTCACACTCCAACTCGTTTATCCTCCTTACCTGCACAGCATGAGAAGCAACGCCCTCGACATCAACTGACAATTTTGCGCGTTGAGTTGATATTGTCTGTAGTGTATTGTAGCATGAGTTGAGTTTCTTTCTGTTTGTCCAAGCTGAGCATTGCTTGCTCCAGCTTGAGGGGGAGTGTTGGAGTATTTGTTATATGCATCATATATATGGGAGATGGGTAAATGGATCTTTCCCGGATCCATTTACCCCATCCAGAGTTTAGTCATGCATCTACTGTTTGGAGATGTGGAGACTCAGTGGGGGCTATATATAGCCCCCATACCCCTCTAGTCAGATGAGAAAGTTGAATAGACTATCAACCCTCTAAGGTATTCTCCGTGGTTTCATCCCGCTCCTTAGGGTGTAGGGTTCCACGTAAAATCTCGTTGTTCTTACGTTTTGTTCTTTATTATTCTGATACGCTTCCACATTCTCTATTTTCTAACAATAACAAAGCCTTTTTCCACATTAAGTAGGGTTGCTTCCATTCAAATCTGTGAAGATATTTGTATTTTGATATTCCATATGCATCTCTTTCTTATTATCTTTTTCTGTTTTTCCACTTTATATAATTTACCCATAGGCCTCTCTACTATATAAGAGAGCCTAGGGTTCTCAGAAATAACAAGTACTCTTATTTTTTCTCCAACATGGTATCAGAGCGACGGTCCTAGACCGGAGCTCTCGATTCCCAAGAAACCCTAACCCCACCTCGAACCCTCTCCTCGCGCCGCCGCCACCTTCTCTCCGGCACCACATCTCTTCGGCACCGCCTCCTCGGTTCGCGTACGCCCTCGCCTTCTCGCCGACGCCGCTACCTTGCGGGTCTCCACAACAAGGTCACAACGCAAGCCTTCCGTGCACAACGCACACACACCGTGTCGCGCACACAGCGCGCCTGCCCTCGCGCACACCGTGCGCTCGTTCTACGTGCACAACGCGTTCGACTTGCGTGCACCGCGTTCATCGGGTGCTGTCCCGCGCTCGTGTACTGACTCGGCTCCGACTGTTGGTTGATGGGTTGGCATGCATGAGTCTACACGTGCACCCAAACCCATATGTGTTTGTGTAGACACACAAACGTTGATCTCTCGCACTCGTAGCAGTCTTCTTTCGGCAATATGTCTGAGAACAAGGTTGATGTACCTGCCACTGGCGCATTCAGAGGTCCAATGCCTATTGTGAAAATGGACGGGACAAATTATGAGCTCTGGGCCATGTGGTTCATGAGCCTGATGAAGTCGAATGGTAAGAAACATATTCTTACCGAAGAGGAGCCGATGGAGAAGACTGGGGTGCATGCCTCGTGGGAGGCAGATGACGCGTATGCCAAAGTTTGGCTATCTGGGATGTTGACGATAGAAATCGCCAATGATGTACTATATCAGCCCACGACCAAGACCATGTGGGATATTCTAGCGGCGACATATTCACAGGCGCGGAACGAGACCAAGATACTTCAGCTGCAGCATGATATTTTTACAATCAAGCAGAATGGGCACCCTCTTCACTCTTTGTACACATCCTTACGAGGGATGTTTGAGAAGCTTCATAGCTTCATGCCATTGACAGCCACTCCAGAACAGCAGAAGACGTACAGGAACGCTACCATGGTATTTGTATTCCTGGCTGCCCTTGATCAAGAGTACGATGCTGCCCGGTCTCAGATTCTAGCTGACGCTACTATTCCTCCAATGGAGGAATCTTTTCGCCGACTGAGCTGAATTACTGTCCCTAACTCGACTGCCAGCCAGACACCTTCAGCGATGGCAGCCTCCAAGGGTAGAGGTGGCTCCTCGTGGCCCCCGGGGTCGTGGGGGTCGGATTCGTCAACCATGCAGTTACTGTCGTCGACCTGGTCACTCCGTAGACACATGCTACTCAAAGCATGGCTTTCCTGCATCATCTCGGGTAGCAGAACAAGTTGAGTCTCCTGTACCTTCCTCATTGGACTAGCGATTCGATGATCTGGTTGCCAGACTGAGGAATATTATGCCTCCTGATACAACTCCTGAAGGTCAATCAGATGTGGCCGTCTCTGCCTCTGCCAGTTCACCTGCCATGGCCAGTACGTCAGGTAGCTCTCATGCTCTCACATCTTGTGGTGGATCTATGGTTACGAACTGGATTATGGACTTTGGAGCGACACATCATCTCTGTGGGAAGAAGGAACAACTCACTTCATATAGACATGTTTCTTCAGGACGAACTGTGGTGATAGCCAATGAGACACATTCCCCGATCACATGACAGGGGGAGATTAATTTAACACCTTCCTTGAGATTGCAGAATGTGTTATATGCCCCTGATTTTTCTATGAATTTGTTGTCCATTAGCCAGATTACAAAGGATTTAAACTGTCGAGCTATTTTTGACTCATCATCTCTTGTTTTTCAGGACATACCCTCGGGCAACGTGATTGGCTATGGTCGTGAGCAGAATGGTCTCTATCGTCTGATCCATACTCCTTATGTCGGTGCATCTCTCCATTCTACAGGATCGGACTCTCCATATATCTGGCATCTCCGGTTTGGTTACCTCCCTCTTCAGAAGATGAGTCGTATTTTGCTCCAGATTTCTCCGAAGTCGTCCTTCCAATGTGAAGTGTGTCAGTTGGGAAAGCATCATCGGTCTACTTTCCCGAGTCGTCAGAGTCGGAGCAGTGGCTCCTTGTTCGAGTTAGTCCATATTGATATTTGGGGTCCAAGTCGTGTTCCTAACCACCAGGGACAGATTCTATCTGGTTGCAGTAGATGATTTTTCTCGCTTGTCTTGGGTGTTTTTATTGAAGAATAAATCTGAAGCAGGAGATGTGATTCAAATGTTTATCAATGAAGTTAAAAATGTTCTCTTCTTATGTGAAAATTGTGCGTTCTGACAATGCATTGGAGTTTTGTACTAGAACTCTGTCCTTGTTCTTTTCCTCTCGTGGTATAATTCATCAAACTTCATGTGCTTACACGTCACAACAAAATGGTGTTGCAGAGCGGAAACATCGACATCTATTGGATATTACTAGAACCCTTCTTATTCAGAGTCATGCTCCACGCTCGTTCTGGGGTGATGCGGTTCTCACAGCTTGCTACTTAGTTAATCGCTTGCCCTCATCTATCTTAGGGGAGAAATCTCCTCTCTCTCTAGCCTTTCCTGAGAAGGAGTTGTTCTCACTTCCACCCCGTGTATTTGGCTGCGTTGGTTTTGTCCATCAGTTGGGACCAGGTCTTGATAAGCTCTCTCCCCGGGCCATCAAATGTGTGTTTGTAGGATAGTCCAGGACATAGAAGGGGTATCGTTGCTTCGATCCGCTGCGTCGAAAATATTTTGTTAGCGCAGATGTCACATTCTTTGAATCTGTGATATTTTTCTCTCCTACAGGTGACAGACTAACTACTTCTCATTATGATACTGAGGTATTCATGCCACCACCTCCCGTGAGTCAGTTACCGCCGATGCCATCTCCATCACCATCTTCACCTCCACCTTTACCACCTCCAGTGACCGTTGTCCCCCCGTTACCAAAGCATTATACTCGTCGGTCCTCCTCTGCTCAAGGTCATGACCCATCATCCAGCAGCCCTCAGGTTGGTTCTGATAACTTGATTTCTAACGATGAGTCTGAGGAACTATTGATACAGGGAATACAACAGGATACAGATGATGGAGATTTGGACGTGTCTATAGCTATTAGAAAGCAGAGGCGCATGTGCTTCCTATCACATTGCTTCCCATGTCTCCTTTCATCGTCTTACTGGCGATTTCCAGAGATTTGCAGCGGCTCTATCTGCAGTAGAAATTCCACGCAATTATCAGGAGGCCCTGCAAGATAGCAAATGGCGGCTTGCTATGGAAGAAGAAATGGCCGCGTTGCAGTCCCGTGGAACTTGGACACTTGTTCCTCCTCCTTCCGGAGCGTCTATTGTTAGCTGCAAATGGGTCTTTACTGTTAAATATCATGCAGATGGCGGCCTTGATCGGTACAAGGCAAGGCTCGTGGCACGTGGTTTTACTCAGACCTATGGAGTTGATTACTTGGACACGTTTTCTCCAGTTGCTCGACATTCTACTCTACGTGTCCTTTCAGTCGCTGTAGCACATGATTGGTCGTTATTCCAGCTAGATGTGAAAAATGCATTTTTGTATGGAGATCTCCAAGAGGAGGTCTATATGCAGCAACCTCCGGGGTTTGCTGCTGAGAGGGAGTGTGAGCAAGTTTGTAGACTCCATAAGGCAATATATGGCCTTAAACAGAGTCCAAGAGCGTGGTTTCAAAAGCTTTCAGACCTAATTGAACGACTGGGATTCAAGCGGTCAAATGCAGACCATTCACTGTTTGTGCAGAAGACGTCTAGAGGTACTGTGGCTATCATGGTGTATGTTGATGATATTATTATTACAGGAGATGATGCGCATGGAATCAAGACGGCGAAAGATTTTCTGGGCAGTAAATTTGTGACTAAGGATCTGGGCACCCTAAGGTATTTCTTGGGGTTGGAATTTGCTAGGAATGCACAGGGTCTAGTGATGACCCAAAGAAAGTATGTTACAGATATGCTTGCAGAGACATGCATGATTGGATGTCGGCCTTCCACGACTCCTATGGATCCTAGCATGAAGCTATACGATGATGATACAGATGAAGTTGATAAGAGGAGATACAGAGAGATGGTTGGAAAACTCATTTATGTTATAATTACCAGGCCGGATATTGCATTTGCAGTGAGTCGAGCGAGTCAATTCATGGAGCAACCTCGACAGGTACATATGGATGCAATACACATGATATTGAGATATTTAAATCATCTCCAGGCTCAGGATTGCTATTCAAGAAAGGAGACACACTCTATGTATCCGCATATGCTGACGCGGATTATGCAGGTTGTCCTAAGGATAGGAAATCAACTTCGGGATTTGCAATATTTGTTGGCACTTCTCTCGTTTCTTGGAAAAGCAAGAAACAAACTGTCGTAGCAAGATCAAGTGCCGAATCTGAATATAGGGCTATGGCCCAAGCAAACACAGAAATGATGTGGGTTTGAGCAGTGCTATGCGATCTACATGTAGAGGTTCCTCTACCTATGGAGTTACACTTTGATAACCAGGCTGCTCTATTCATTGCAAATAATCCTGCGTTCCATGAGGGAACAAAACATATTGAGGTAGATTGCCATTACGCTAGAGACATGATTCAGAAGGGCCTGATTTCTACTTCCCATGTTAGCTCTGGAGAACAAACCGCGAACATCTTCACCAAGCCACTGCCCAGAGGATCATTTCAGAAGTGTTCATCCAAGCTGAGCATGATTGATATCTATGCTCCAGCTTGAGGGGGAGTGTGAAGATATTTGTATTTCATATTCCATATGTATCTCTTTCTTATTATCTTTTTCTATTTTCCCACTTTATGTAATTTACCCATAGGCCTCTCTACTATATAAGAGAGCCTAGGGTTCTCAGAAATAACAAGTTCTCTTATTTTTTCTCCAACAAAATCTATCTTGGGTTAATCTTGGACTTAGATTCAAAGAACTAAGATCCCTTCGTAAAGTCTCATTCCAATACTTCTTGGGCTTTCCTTACCCTCTCGTACCCGGCTCAACATCCCGGAACTTGCATCTCCTAACTGGTGCATCAACCGACCTCCTTTACAAATGGCTAAACCATCTTAAGCGGTTTTCTCGCATATTATCCTCGATCGGAGCTACACCAACTTTCCTTCTGATTGCATCATTCCGAATCCGATCTTTCCGTGTGTGTCTTCACATCCATCTTAGCATTTTCATTTCTGCTACTGTTATTCTTTCCACATGTCCATGGTTTACGTACCAACATTCCGATCCATAGAGTACAGTAGGTCTCACGACTACTCCATAAAACTTTCCTTTGATTTTCAAAGGAATTTTCTTATTACAGAGAACAATAGAGACTCCTCTCCACTTTAGCCAACCTGTATCTATTCTATTAGTAACATCTCTATCAATTTCTCCATCATGTTGCAAAATAGATCCCAATTATTTAAAAGAATATTTCTTCTGAATGTTATCATTACCAATCTTCACCTCGTTTCTTTCACCATTGCTTCTATTAAAGTACACTCCATGTATTCTGTCTTAGCCTACTTTTACGAAATCCTTTACTTTCCAATGCTCGTCTCTAGGCCTCAAGCTTCTCATTTACTCCATCTCTGGTCTCATCAATCAACACAATATCATCAACGAATAACATACATCAAAGTATCTCATCCTGAATGTGACTTGTCAACTTGTCCGTAATCAAAATAAAAAGGAGTGGACTCAAAGCTGAACCTTGATGCAGACCAATGTTGATGTCAAAATAATAAGTCTCCCCAAATTGGATCCTTACACAAGTCGAAACTCTATCATACATATCCTTTATGAGGTTAATGTATAGGAAATGTATTTGTCTCTTCTCCAAAACTCTCCGCAATATCTCTCGTAGAGTAGTATCATAAGCCTTCTCCAAAACAATAAAAATCATACAGAGGTTCTTCCTTTAGCTCTATAGATCTCCATCGTTCTCCTCAGCAAGTGGATGACTTCAATAGTTGAGCGACATGGCATGAATCCGAATTGGTTTTCTTTTACTTTGGAAACTTGCCCCAACATTTTTTCGAACACACATTCCCAAATTTTCATGATGTGACTCATCAGTTTGATACCTCTGTAATTTGAACAATTTTTAGTGTCTCCTTTGTTCTTATATAAGAGGCACCACGATGCTTTTTCTCCAATCTTCAGGCATTCTCTTGCTTCACCAAATAACATTGGATAAATTTGTAAGCCAAGTCAAACCACACTCACCTAAACTCTCTATACTTTTATAGGAATGTCATCAGGCCCTGCACCTTTCTCAAATCTCATAATCTTCAAAGCCTCCTCTACTTCCTTCCTTTGTATTCGTTTATAGATGCACGATTCATGTAAGTTTCACTACTAGTCAGATCTCCCTAAGTGACCTCTCTATTTCCTTCCCCAATGAAAAACTTATGGAAATACTGCTTCCATCTAGTCTCGATATTCTTCTGAGTAACAAGCATGTGTCCTTCCCCATCCTTAATGCATCTCACTTGAGAAAGGTTTTTGGTCTTTCTTTCTCTTGCTTTGGCCAACCTGAATATATCCTTCCGACCTCCTTAGAATCGAGATTTTTGTACAAATCTTCAGAAGATTTTAACTTTGCTTCGCTTACAGCCTTCTTTGTTTCCTTTGCTATTTTGTAGTTTGTGACAATTTCCTCTGGTCTGTCCTTAAACATAACTTTAAAGTATGCTCTATTAATTTTGAGCTTCTCTTGCACCCCTCTACTCCACTAATAATCTTTTTGGCATGAAACTCTTCCCTTTGACTCGCCTAGCATCTCTTTGGTTACTATTCGGATAGAAGATGCCACCGCCTCCCACATCTCATTTGCACTTCCGTTACAATCCCAAGATAAGTCTTGTAAAACATTCTCCCTAAAGCTTGATTGCTTCAATTGAAGATTCCACCATTTGGTTCTATTGATCTTGAAAACCCTCCTTTTCTTTACCAGCCCTTTTATTTGCACATCCATGGATAATAAGCGATGTTGGGTTGTCAAACTCTCTTCTGGGATTACTTTACAGTTTTTGCAACACGACCGATCTCTTCTCCTCAACGCCAGTAATCTATTTATGTTCTAGTCGGGCCACTCTTATAAGTAATTAAATGATCCTTCCTCTTCTTGAAGAGAGTGTCTCCTATGAAAAGATCATAAGCCATTACAAAATCCAGAATGACTTTTCCCTCTTCGTTTCTATCCCCGAAGCCATGGCCTTCATGAACACTAGCATACCCCGAAGAACCACACAATCCTTCAAATCTTTATGAACAACCACTTCAAGACCATTTCTGCCCTTATTTTTACCTGAATACGAAATTTAAAGCCTATTTTCTCGATCTCCCTTGCTTTCTCTCCAACCTATTTTGTCCCTTGGAGACATGGTATATGAATTTCTGTCTTTCCATCTTATCTACAATCTCCATCGATTTGCCAATTGAAGTGCCAATATTCCAACTTTCTATCCACAACTTCCTTTGCAACCTCTTTTGGACTAACTTCTTTACTCGCATGCGTCCATCATGCGAGAACCCTTGCAAATTTTGGATTGCATCCAGGCGGCGATGCAGCGTGTGGAAGGAAAAGAAAAGAATTGTATTCGATCTAACCCTGGAGCTCTCTTATATAGGAGAAAATCTCAAAGGGTAAATTACATAAAAAGGACAAACGAAATAACACTATAGAGAAAAGACAAAATAACATAAATATCTTAACACTCTCCCTCAAGCTGGAGCACATATATCTATCATGCTCAGCTTGGAACAACAATGATGAAAAGGACCTCTGGCAAGAGCTTTAGTAAACATGTCTGCAATCTGATCTCCTGTTGCTATATTAGAAGTTGAGATAAGCCTCTTTTGGATTAAATCACGAGTATAGTGGCAATCCACCTCAATGTGCTTCCTCCTTTCATGAAATGCTGGATTATTAGCTATGAATAAGGCTGCCTGATTGTCACATTTGAGGTGCATAGGAAGAGGTACTTCAATCAATCGGTCAAGACCGATTTGACCCACATCATCTCCGTACTACCCTTGGGCCATTGCCTTATATTCTGATTCCACACTAGATCGAGCAACAACCGTTTATTTCTTACTCTTCTATGAGACCAATGAGCTTCCAACAAATACAATGAAGCCCGAAGTAGACTTCCTATCCGTAGGACATCTAGCATAATCTGCATATGCACACCCTGTAACTGAGAGAGACGTATCTCTTTTAAACAGAAGACCTGCACCTGGAGATGTCTTTAGGTATCTCAAAATCATGAATACTGCATCCATGTGTGCCTGCCTGGGTTGCTCCATGAATTGACTTACCCTGCTCACAACGAAAGATATATCGGGCTTGGTAATAGTTATATATTATAGTTTTCCTACCGGCTCTCTGTATCGTCTCTTGTCCACCTCCTCAAATTCATCATCATGGAGCTTCGCATTAGGATCCATCGGGGTAGTAGCTGGTCTATATCCTGTCATACATATCTCAAATTACAGATCAGTAACATACTTCTTTTGTGTCATAACCAGACCTTGCTGATTTCGTGCAAACTCCAGGCCAAGGAAGTAACGAAGTGTGCCAAGGTCCTTGGTAACAAACTGCTGTCCAAGGAAATCCTTAGTTGCTTGAATACCCTTTTCATCGCTGCCAGTGATAACAATGTCATCAACATAAACCATAATGAGTATAATACCTCTCTGGTTTCTCTTTACAAAGAGAGTATGATCTGCAGTAGATCTGATAAACCCCTTCTGTTCAATCAATTCTGAGAGATTCTGAAACCAAGTCCTCAGACTTTGCTTAAGGCCATATATAGCCTTATGAAGACGACACACCATATTGGACCCCCCCAACAATAAACCCAGGTGTCTGCTGCATGTAAACCTCTTCCTGTAGATCAGCATACAAGAAAGCATTCTTGACATCTAATTAGAAAAGAGGCCAATCACGTACCACAACAACTACAATAAGAATCCGTAAGGTAGAATGACATGCCACAGGAGAAAAAGTATCCTGATAATCTACTCCATAAGTCTGGATGAACCCACGAGCAACCAACCTGGCCTTGTATCTATCCATGGTACCATCAGCCCTATACTTCACAGTAAATACCCACTTACTCCCAACAACAGACGCACCTGGTGGAGCATGGATTACACTCCACGTACCTCATGACTGTAAGGCTTCCATCTCCTCCTCCATAGCCAGACGCCACTGACTGCTTTGCATTGCCTCCTGATATGTCCTTGGTATCTCTACCGCTCACAACCCCAAAACAAAATGCTGGAACTCCTTGGAAAGACGATCCAAGGAAACATGAGAACCAATAGGGTGCATTGTGCATGCACGTTTCTGCCGCCGAAGTGCAATAGGCATATCCAGATCATCAACATGAGTAGTAGAAATAGTATCTGCACCATGTACCTCAGTCTGTATATGCAAATCATCCGTGCCATTAGAACTCAAATGCTCAGTACATACCTTGGGTGTGCTGGATGACGGAGGCGACACATGAGCATTGGGCCTTCGATGGTAGACATGAGGAAAGAAAATAGAAGATAGTGGTAGAGGCAGTGGTGGTGGTGGTGGAAGCGGTGATGGAGTAGAACATGGCAATGACAGAGGAGAAGAAGGCATATAAATCTCTTCTTCGTCCTCTGAAGAAGCAAGCATGTCACCTGTAGGAGAGAAATACATAATGGACTCAAAAAAGATGACGTCAGCACTGACATAGTACCTGCGTCGAACATGGTCAAAACAACGATATCCCTTTTGGTTTTTGGAATACCCAACAAATACACATTTGACAGCTCTGGGAGAGCTTGTCAAGACCATGAGAGAGCTGATGAACAAACGCCACAGAACCAAACACACGAGGCATAAGCGAGAAGAGATCCGTCTTGGGAAACGCAATCAAGAACGAGATCTTCTCCCCTAGAACCGAAGAAGGCATACATTTTACCAGATAACAAGCAGTTAGAACTGCATCTCCCCAATAGGAATGAGGATCACGGCTCTGAATCAAAAGAGTTCTGGTGACATCCAAAAGATGGCAGTGTTTCCGTTTGACCACCATTCTGTTGGGAAGTATATGCACATGATGTCTGATGTACAATACCATGAGACTTGAGGAACTGAGAAAGATGAGAACTGCAAAATTCTAATGCATTATCAGAACATATGAACTTGATTTTTGCAGAGAAAATGTTCTTTATTTCAACAATAAAAGACGGAATAACAGGACTAGCATCAGACTTGTTCTTAAGAAGAAACACCCAAGACAATCGAGAGAACTCATCAATCGCAACAAGATAAAATCCGTGTCCCTGATGATCTGGGACACGACTAGGACCCCAAATATCCAAATGGAGCAACTCAAACAGACTATGACTACTAGGACCCTGACGACTCTGGAAAGTAGAGCGATGATGCTTCCCAAGCTGGCAGGCCTCGCACTGAAAAGTGGAGCGAGGAGAAATCTGTGGAAGAATATGACAACTTCTGCAGAGGAAGATGACCAAAACGCATATGTCACATATAAGGAGAGAAAAATCAGTGCAAAGAGATGAAGAAGCGCCAACATACGAAGATTGCACTAGTCTGTAAAGGCTCCCTTGCTTACGGCCAGTTCCAATCACTCTGCTCGTGAGTATGTCCTGAAACAAAACATTAGAAGGATCAAATATGGCACGACAATGCAAATCTCTAGTAATTTGACTAATTGGTAATAAATTCATAGAAAATCAAGAGCATAGAGAACATTCACCTCAATGTAGAAGTCAACTGCACCTCCCTCTGACTAATGATGGGAGAATGTGTCCCATATGCTATCACAACTGATCGTCCAGACTGAGTAGGACGGAAAAACACTAAACTGACCTCTGTCACCACAGATATGGTGGGATGCATCGGAATCCATGATCCATTCCGATAAGTCTGCCCTGTAACAACTTGTAAAAGCATATTCTGTACCTGATGTAGATGCAAATGTTGAGGCAACAACTTCTGAAGACCCTGAAGGAGAGCTAGTCGATCCACCCCTGTCGGGTATAATCTCTCTCAGTCGTGCTCCAAGCTCATCAAACCTCTGATCAGATGCAGGTGATGGACTCCCAACCTGTTGTGTCTGCTCTGCAACTCTGGCTGACGCAGGAAACCCATGCTTAGAGTGGCTGGTTTCCTCAGAGTAGCCTATCATGTGACAGTAAGTGCACGGCTGACGGGGTTGACCACCCCCTCCTCTGCTACTGTTGGGACTACCCCTGCCACAATATACTGTATAGCTGCCTCTACCACGTGACGCCGCCATAATTGAAGAAGTCGGGTGTTGTATAGTACTCCCAGAGGATATAGGTAGTGTACTCAATTCGCGATATGCCTCCTTCATAGGAGGTATGGTAGCATCATTGAGGATTTGAGCACGAGCTGCATCATATTCTGGATGCAGGGATGCTAGAAATACTCCATTCATCACAGAATCTCTGTATGCCTTGAGCTGCTCAGGTGTAGCAGTCAAGGGTATGTAGCCATGTAACTTCCCAAACATACCCCTCAAAGAAGTATAGAGGGTATGAAGAGGACGCCCGTTCTGTTTCGGTGTGAAGATATCATGCTGGAGCTGAAGTATCTTCGACTCATTCTTCGTCGGAGAATACATCGCAGCAAGAATGCCTCACATAGCCTTTGCAGTAGGCTGACTCAATATATTATTAGCTATCTCTGTGGATACAGTCTCAGATAGCCATACGCGAGCATACGCATCATCTGCCTCCCATGAGGCATTTGTCCCAGCCTTGTCACGTGGCTCCTCTATCGTGAGAATGTGCTTCTTGCCATTACATTGCATCAAACTCATGAACTGCATGGCCCACAATTCATAGTTAGTTCCATCCATTTTGACAAGGGGTGTCGGCCCTTTGAAAGCACCTAGAGATGGAACTTCGACTTTGTTGTCAGACATGATGGGCAACTGTCTTCAAGACTGGGCATCAACAAGAAACACCAACTGTCTACACAGACATACAGGAAGATGGTTGTGGGTGTAGACTCATACCACAACTTCTTCCATCCTTCTGGAGAGCCCTTTGAGTAACTAGGGTATTTCTCGATGTTTACGTCACACCCTAGATACCCAACAATCTACAAGACAAAGCGTCAACACGCCACCGCCCGCAAATAGATGATACTTCACTCGAGCGGCAATGCCTGGAAGGTATGGATCATGGCGACGACACGTGGCACAGTGCTCAGAGGCGGCGACGACATGGGGTACAAGGCACGGTAGCGCTGACGCAGGTGTGGGCCCGGCGGCGCTTGATGCCCTGTACGACGGCAAGGGTACGCCTGGTTTTGGTGAGGGGCAGTGCTGACGGGTGAGAGGCTAGGGTTTGGTGGGGGTTCGAATCTTAGGGCACAGGCTCCGGTCTAGGACTGTCACTCTGATACCATGTGGAAGGGAAAGAAAAGAATTGTATTCCATCTAACCCTAGTGCTCTCTTATATAGGAGAAAAGCTCAAAGGGTAAATTACATAAACATGACAAAAGAAAATAAACATTATAGAGAAAAAGACAAAATAACATAAATATCTTAACACAACGGAACTAGTTTATTTACTCGCATGCATTCCTCATGTGAGAACCCTTGCAAATTTTGAACTACATTCTAATAACGATGTAACAGCCCTTGCCAATTTCTCATTGCATTCAGGAGGCACTACTGCAAGCGCGCGGGGTCCCTAGCGGCACCGCTAGCGTCGGCGCAGGACCCTAGCGGCGCTGCAGCCAGTGGCACGGGGAGCCGAGGTGCTCTGACGGCGCGAGCTAGGGGTCGAGGTTTCCTCCTTGGCAGCGGCGTACGTAATTAGGGCTTGAGGTGGCGAAGGGTTTTAGGTTAGAACACCGGTCTAGGACCGTTGCTATGATATCATGTGGTTTTCCAATGAAAGAATAGAATACCTGTCTTATTCAGGAGGTCTAGGGTCCTTATATAAGACAAAACACTAGAGAGCTCAACACCGGAAAAATACATAAATGCCCTAACAGGGTTACGATGAAACAAGTAAGAACGGTAAGAATACATTACTAACATCATTATTGGGACCACACCAATATGTAGATGATTAGTGGGAAAAGTTTCATAACAATACTGAGAAGTAGGTAAAATAATGGGAAAATGATGATTTAATTTTATGGCAGCCAATTTATTAGGACCCTCCTCTTTATGATATTTTTCTAAATAAATGGGATTTTAACGATATTACATTTATTTTTCTGTAAACATGTGAAGGCAAGACTTTTCCCACTTCAAGGAGGTTGGGCGAAATCAGATATATTTTGGTAAGACATAATTAATTTAATCCAATGATATCGAGAAAAAATGCATCAGAATTTGTTATCTTTGGAATTCAATGGATAATCACTTTTTTAGTCAGGTCCACTTTTAACTTTTTAGTCGTAAGGATAATTGGACAGATAATTTCTAATTTGATTTTTATGATTTGCTCCGTTTAAGTTTTTAGGGCTATTGTTGACGCACGTTGAGTTATTGTACCTTGTTGCTATTTTATTTCTCTTGTTATCCTCTTTATGTAATTTACCCATAGGCTACTCCCTATATAAGAGAGCCCTAGGGCTATGGAATAAACACCTCATTCACATTTCCCAACATGGTATCAGAGCGACGGTCCTAGACCGGAGTTCTCGAAACCTAACCCTAACCCTAACCCCACCCGCCGGCCTCTCTTCTCTCTTCCCTCTCGAATCGGCGTCGCCTAGCCGATTGGCGACGCACTTCGCTGTCGATCGGCGACGCACTTCGCGCATCGCCCCTCGCCTGGGCCATCGTCTCTCGCCTGGGCATCTAGCGCATCGCTCCTCGCACGCCCCTTGCGCCTCTTGCGCGCTCCTCGCGCCTGTACGCCTTGTGCGCAGGTGCGTGCATCATCGTGCTCCTGTGCCGCACGCCTGCGCACAGCCCAGGACATCAACTGGGCGCATAATCACGCGCGCCTGTTGCGCGCATAGTCTCCTGCGCGCATAGGCCCCCTGTTCGCGCGCATAGGCCCCCTGTCACGCGAGTGTGCGCACTGTCAAGCGCACAGTTGCGTGCGTTAGTGCGTGTGAGATCATCCAGTTGACGCACTCCAGTGCGTGCGCGCGTGCTCTTTGCACGTGCCTACGTGCCCTAAGTCCCAAAACCCTAGGGCACACAGCCGGTTCTACATGGGGTTAGTTGCTTGAAGTCTACACACGCAACTAATCCCGTCTATGTCATTGTAGACGAAGATTATTTTTCCTCTCAGTCGCTCCAGTCTTCCGTGTCCAGTATGTCAGAAAGCAAGGCTGACATCCCATCTATGGGCGCATTTCGTGGTCCAGCGCCCATCGTCAAGATGGATGGTACGAACTATGAACTGTGGGCAATGCAGTTCATGAGTATGATGAAGTCCACGGGCAAGAAGCATATTCTCACAGAGCCCGAGCCTGCAGAGAAGACTGGAGTTCATGCCTCATGGGAGGCAGATGACGCATATGCCAAGGTGTGGCTGTCTGGCACATTGGCTATTGAAATTGCCAATGATATTCTACATCAACCCACAGCAAAAGACATGTGGGATATTCTGGCATCAACATATTCTCAGGCGAAGAATGAGACAAAAATTCTGCAACTACAACATGATATATTCACAATAAAGCAGAATGGTCGCCCGTTACATTCTCTCTACACATCTTTGAGAGGAATGTTTGAGAAGCTTCATAGCTTCATGCCTCTTACCGCCACGCCAGAGCAGCAAAAGACATATAGAAACGCAACGATGGTGGGTGTGTTTCTCGCAGCACTCGACCCAGAGTATGAGGCTGCTCGTTCACCAGATTCTGGCGGACTCAACTATTCCTCCCATGGAGGAGGCTTTTCATAGGTTGAGTAGGATCACTGTACCATCTGCAGCCACTAGCCAGAATCCCTCAGCCATGGCAGTCAACAGGGGCCGTGGCTCTCATTACCAGGGCCGTGGACGTACTCCCCGTGGAAGGGGTGGCCGCACTAGGCCAACATGCTCATATTGTCACAGAGTCGGCCATACTGAAGACACTTGCTATTCCAAGCATGGATTTCCTGCATCTGCACGAGCCGCTGAGCAGATAGAGCCTCCTTCTCCTGCTTCACTGGATCAACGGTTTGATGATCTGGTTGCCCGCCTCAGGGGCATTATCCCACCATCTGCACCGACGACAGAGAGTCATACGGATGTTGCTGCTTCTGCTTCTGCGTCTGCCTCTACGAGTACTTCAGGTAGTACACTTGCACTACATAGTAGTAGATCGGATACATTTGCCATGGATCATGGACTCAGGCGCTACACATCATCTATGTGGCGACCAGAGTCTACTTTCAGGATATACTCAGATTCCTCCAGGACGAACAGTAGTGATTGCCAATGGCACTCATTCCCCCATCATGGGTCAGGGGGAGATTAGATTGACATCATCTATGCAGCTCAAGAATGTTTTACATGCACCGCATTTTTCTATGAATCTATTGTCAATCAGCCAGATTACGAAGGATCTCCAATGTCGAGCTATTTTTGATTCATCTTCTTTGATTTTTCAGGACATCCGTACGGGCAACGTGATTGGTCATGGCTATGAGCAAGGAGGCCTCTATCGTCTGAACCAGACCCCATTTGCTGGAATCACCTCTTCTCCCGCTGGACAAGTATCTCCTCTCTTGTGGCATCTGCGTCTTGGTCACCTCCCGCTTCAGAAGTTGTGTCGTGTCTTACCTTATAGCCTTCCTCACACACCTATCCAGTGTGAGGCGTGTCAGTTGGGAAAACATCACAGGTCATCGTTTCCCAGTGGTCAAGGTCGGAGTAGTAACTCCAAATTTGAGTTGTTTCATGTTGATGTATGGGGTCCAAGTCGTGTTCCCGATCTTCAGGGACACAGGTATTATATTGTTTTTGTGGATGATTTCTCTAGAGCATCATGGGTTTTTTTAATGAAAAATAAGTCTGAAGCTGGAAACATTATTATTCAATTTCTAAATGAGATTCAGAATGTTTTTTCCACCACTGTCAAATTTTTGAGAAGTGACAATGCCTTAGAATTGTGCACCAATAATCTAGCCAACTACTACTCTTCTAAGGGAATTGTTCACCAAACATCATGTGCCCATACGTCCCAACAGAATGGGGTTGCAGAAAGAAAACACCGTCACCTCCTTGATGTCACAAGGTCTCTTCTCATTCAGAGTCATGTTCCGTATTCCTACTGGGGTGATGCAGTACTCACTGCATGTTATCTTATAAATCGTATGCCCTCGTCCGTCTTGAATGAACAGATCCCCTTCTCTCTTATATATCCTAACAAGGATCTGTTCACTCTTACCCCTCGTGTGTTTGGGTCAGTCGCGTTTGTCCATCAGTTGTCGCCCGGTTCTGACAAGCTCTCTCCTAGGGCTGTCAAGTGTGTCTTTGTGGGGTACTCCAGAACTCAAAAAGGGTACAAATGTTTTGACCCTCTGCGTCGGCGGTATGTGATCAACGCAGATGTTACATTCTTTGAATCTATCATGTACTTCTCCGAATCTGGAAACATGCAGCCACAATCTATATCCCCTGATACTGTGTTCATGGCACCACCAACATCTCAACCACCACCATCACCACCACCACCACCATCACCACCACCAACAACGCCATCAATAGTACCTCCATTACCATTCCATTACACCCGAAGGCCGAATCAAGCTCATGGTCCTGACCAGTCAACTAGCTCGCCTACGGTATGTAATGAAAATATTAATGTTGATGAATCTGACGACATTACTCAGCAGGATGTATCACAGGAGCATGCTGATACCACAGAGGACCTAAATGTTCCAATCGCTCTACGCAAGTCAAAGAGAAGCTGTGTCCAGTATCCAGTTTCAGCAGTGGTGTCGTTTGAGAGGCTATCTGGACCTTTCAAGACATTTGCGTTGGCACTTTCAGCTACAGATATTCCAAGGAATCACCATGAGGCCTTGCAGGATTCTCGATGGAGGCTTGCAATGGAGGAAGAGATGGCGGCACTCCAGTCCAGAGGAACATGGAGCTTGGTTACTATACCTCCAGATGTCAACCCGGTGAGTTGCAAGTGGGTGTTTACAGTGAAACATAATGCAGATGGCTCCATTGACAGGTACAAGGCACGCCTAGTTGCAAGGGGATTCACACAGACATATGGGGTAGATTACCTTGACACGTTCTCCCCGGTGGCTCGTCATTCCACTCTACGGATCCTCTTATCTGTTGCAGTCACTAAAGACTGGCCCCTATATCAACTGGATGTGAAGAATGCCTTTCTGTATGGCAATTTGCAGGAGGAGGTCTACATGCAACAGCCACCAGGTTTTGCTGTTGAGGGGGAGTGTTCCAAGGTTTGCCGATTACATAAGGCTATCTATGGCCTTAAGCAGAGCCCCAGAGCGTGGTTCCAGAAGCTGTCAGACCTCTTTGAGAAACAAGGATACAAACGCTCAAATGCTGATCATTCCTTGTTTGTACAGAAAACGGCAAGAGGTACTGTTGTAATCATGGTTTATGTTGACGATATCTTGATTACAGGTGATGATGACCAGGGCATTAAGCAGGCAAAGGAAAGGCTAGGGACCGAGTTTGTCATCAAGGACCTGGGAGTCCTTAGATATTTTCTGGGGCTGGAGTTTGCTAGAAATCCGTATGGACTAGTCATGTCACAGAGGAAGTATGTCACAGATCTACTAAGTGAGACAGGTATGCTAGGGTGTCGACCTGCTACGACACCTATGGACCCTAGCATGAAGATGTATGATGATGACACAGAGGAGGTTGACAGGAGAAGATACAGAGAACTGGTAGGCAAACTGCTATATGTCACCATCACTAGGCCAGATATATTATTTGCAGTAAGCCGTGTGAGCCAGTTCATGGAGCAGCCACGCCAGGTGCATATGGATGCAATACACATGATACTTAGATACCTCAAATCTTCTCCAGGTAAAGGTATGCTGTTTAAGAAAGGAAAGGGGATTTCTGTCTATGCATGCGCAGATGCAGACTATGCAGGATGTCCTAAGGATAGAAAGTCCACCTCAGGGTACGCTGTCTATGTCGGAGATGCCCTAGTCTCATGGAGGAGCAAGAAGCAAACTGTGGTAGCTAGATCCAGTGCTGAATCCGAATATAGGGCTATGGCCCAGGCTACTACAGAGATGATGTGGGTGAAAGCAGTGCTGACAGATCTATGCTTAGATATACCACTTCCTATGAACTTGGAGTGTGATAATCAGGCTGCTTTGTTCATTGCTAATAATCCTGCATTCCATGAGCGGACCAAGCATATTGAAGTGGATTGTCACTTCATACGTGATATGATCCAGAAAGGATTTATTACCACATCCCACGTTACTTCAGAGAACCAGACGGCGGACATTTTTACCAAGGCATTATTACGTGGCCCATTTCAGAAGTGTGCCTCCAAGCTGAGCATGATTGACATCTATGCTCCATCTTGAGGGGGAGTGTTGACGCACGTTGAGTTATTGTACCTTGTTGCTATTTTATTTCTCTTGTTATCCTCTTTATGTAATTTACCCATAGGCTACTCCCTATATAAGAGAGCCTAGGGCTATGGAATAAACACCTCATTCACGTTTCCCAACAGCTATCATTTTATAATTTATTTTCTTTTAGTTGCTTAGGATTTATATATGTAAGCTTAAAGGTCCCTTATGCTAATGAGGAGATCCTACCCCTAGTCTAAAGTTGCATTTTTTTGTAACCCCTTAGTTTTCAGTTGTATCAGTGCAACCTAACCAGGTTGCCTCGAAGTTTTCTCAAAGCCCTCCCTCCTAACCAAATACAGAAGAATACTCTCCACCTCTATCTTGCTCTCCTCCCTGATCTCATACGCTCCTGCTGGGACCCTTGCCACTGTCTCGCTCCGTCATCGATTGCTGGCTTCGGCCTCTGCTCCTCTCGCTTTCCTCCTCAACATCCCTTCCTCTTCCATTTCTCCCCTTACCCCTCATTGGATGCCACCGTTACCTACCTCTGATTCATTAAGCACATCGATCTCGCGGACAACCTCTGCTAGGTGCAGTTCGCAGATCTTCATGATGGAGCTGGTTCTAGAAGATGATGTGCACATGATAAGGGTGGGGTTGCAAGGTATTAAGGGATGCCACCGTGGGGACAGTTGAGATCAATGTGGTGGTTGCAATAATTGGTTGTTCAAAACTGTGGTGGCGACAGTGGTTGCAAGCATAAATGGTGAGCATGATTTTGAAAGCATACTTGGATGAAACCCCTCCCGACACCAAATCCACTATACAAACACTAAAAGCAATAAAGAGGTTACCTACCAGGCTAACCTACTGCTGGGTTAGCCATGCTACCAAATGCAAACCGGGTTCTAAGGTTAAGGAACCAAGTGCAGACATTCCAAATAAATTGAAATATTTGCACACGGCATCTCCAGAATGTATATATCTAAATAAAACTGAAGGAAGATGAAACGGCATAAAGATCCTTGTGTACTAGTAATCAAGCGAATCTTGAAGTTTGAATTTCCAACCACCAGACCCTTTAATTTTAAAAATAACAAAAGAATATGTCCAAATCCATCTCTCGATGACGAAGACAACTCGTCCAATATGAGCTTTTTCACGCAGAAGAGAGCAAATGCAATCCAAAATTTTGAAATCGGTAAAAATTTAAGAAGTTCTATTCATTGGAACCAATTGATATTTTCCTTCTTTTGTTAGGTTTAGTTTTAACATTTAGGTTTTCATCTATCAAGATGTTAGTTGAACGAGTAATTCCTTTTTCCATTTTTTTAAAGTTTGTGTTGCTAAGAAGTATTTAAAGGTTGTAGAGATATGTTTCTATATTTCTTTGTTTCTGTTCTTCTTGTCCGCTTTATGTAATTTGCTCATAGGTCTCTCCTCTATATAAGAGAGCATAGGGCTCATGGAATAAACAACTCAATGATTTTTCCTAACATGGTATCCGAATGGCGATCCTAGACCGGATCTCTCGTACCCGAAACCCTAACCCCACCCCTTTCCCTCTCGCATGGAGCTACCCGCCGCCCGCCACTGCCACTGCCCCCGCCGTACGTCGCCAGTGTTGTAAAAGTCGCCCGACTAGTAGGTCCGACTAGTCTAGTCAGTGGGGTAGCCGACCGAGTACTTACTACCGACTTTTGCAACCTTGCACGTCGCCTATGGGCCTCCGCCGTCCTTCCCCCCTTTTCACCAGTGGCCTCCCCGCTGCCTGCGAGCAACTGTAGCCAATAGATAACGTCGTTTGTGGCCCCCACCGCCTAACGCTACGGCTTCCCTTCTGTCGCTACACCTTCAACGGGCTTACGCATCTCCAGCGACAAAATCCGCTGTCACGTCAGTTTCTTGTATGAGGGGGTTGGTTGTGATTTGAGTCTACACATGCAACCAACTTCCCTTATGTCATTGTAGACATTTATTTTGTCAAAGTCTACTATCCCCATCTTCGATCAGCAAGATGTCAGAGAACAAGATTGATATCTCCACCACGGGTGCCTTCAAATGTCCAGTGCTCATAGTCAAGATGGTGTGTCGAATTACGAGTTGTGAACCATGCAATTCATGAGCCTAATGAAGTCGAAGAGCCGACGGAGAAGACATGGTTGTATGCATCATGGGAGGCTGATGACGCATATGCACAGGTCTGGTTATCTGGTCCTTGATATCTGATATTGCAAACGATGTCCGGCACTAACTCACTGCCAAAGCTATGTGAGATATTCTTGCTGCCACGTATTCACATGCCAAGAATGAGACGAAGATTCTACAGCTTTAGCATGACATCTTCACTATAAAGCATAATGGTCGACCCCTACAGAGTCAAATTCCTAAGTAGTACTTGGGATTTACTTAAATACCCAGGTTCTACGAAATCTTTTTTTTTACTTAAAAACTACAAAGGTGTCGCATGTTCAACATGCGACACCCTTGAAGTTTTTTTTACTTAGAAACTACAGGTGTGTCGCATCTTTAATATGCGATATGTCACGATCTCCCTGGATTTGTTCCAGGAACTTCCTCGTATAGTGCATATTTGACATGCGCTATATGAGAAAGTTCCTGAAATAATTCCAGGGATTTTCTCATATAGCGCATGTTCGACATGCGCTATATGAGGTTCTCCCTGGAACGAATCCAGGGAGTTTCTCATATGTCGCATGTTGAACATGCGATATATAAGTTACTTCCTGGAAATTGACAGGCCAGGTCTGGATATATGAGGTTTTGAAGCTCTTGTTTTGGCGCTTAATCTTCTTATGACAAGAGACCAAACAAGAGCAAAGGTGAACCTTCTCTTCTGCCAGACTGAGACCGTAGCTGTCAATTTATATGCTTCTTTAATGTCGATGAACACACATTCAAAGATGTATCCACAATCACAAATGTGGGCTATGGATGCACATACATTCACAAAGGATATATATTAATGCAGAAAGACAATCAAAATTTTTATATATCGAATTGTCCACGGATATACACTACATTTTTGTATCACATTAGCAACTACAAGGTTTACAACTCAATGCTTTCTCCTCCGCTGATATGTTATCGTTGAATCACGCGGATGGAAGGGTAACAGATGGTTCGCCTCGTCTATCATGTTGATTTGCGAGGGCCCATCAACGTCTTCGTCGAAGATTGGCATCGGTGGCGGCGTGAGCTTGCAGTAAGTGGGTTGTGTTTCTGTGGCGTGCAATCCTTGCCTCAACGGTGCCTGCGGCGTTGGCATGCCGTCACGTGGTCGCTCGGCAACATGTGTGACGAATTCTGTCCCCAATTCCGTTGGCGCAAGATACTCATCTAACTGCTTCATTATTCCACTCTTGTAATTTCCTCATGAAGCACGCGAACTTTCTAGTTGTCGTTTGTAATGCTGTTGCTTGAACCAGGGCTTTCATGGAGCCATTTTTAATAACGCTATTGAAGTTGCTCGTGACGTGCCTTGTACAAAACCGCCAATATGCAAAGGGTTTAATAAGTCTACGTCAGCATCTTTCATAGCGGATTTTATTCCAGCATTCCGTTCGGAAATGATACATATTGGTCCAGCTCGCATGCCGATTACCCTGATACGTACCAACGATAGAAACCACTTCCATGAAGGAGCGGATTCCTCGTCAACAATCCCGAATGCAAGGGGAACATTATGTTTATCCCCGTCAATCCTGCAAGCAATGAACAATTTCTGTTTGTACTTCCCGTACAAATGGGTCCCAACAATACTAATCAGAGGGCGACAATATTTGAATGCCTCAATTGAAGCCTCAAATGCCCAAAAGCAACGTTCAAATCTACGGCAATGCGGTTTCCGAGGATCAGGATGGTCGTTGTATTCAATATCAATTTCAGTCCCAGGAATAACATCCTTCATTGCATGCAATAGATAAGGCATTTCAACGTATGACTTCTTCCAGTCACCAAATACAATTTCGATTGCCTTCTTCCGAGCATCCCGAGCCTTTTCTTTGTAACCCAGTAGTTGTACATCTCGTGGATGTGAGCTCTACAACTCGAAACACGAACATTAGGGTCATCCCTAACAAGAGTTAGCAACGATCTGGACATGAATTTGTAGTCCAACTGAGGGTGATCCTGATTAACTGTTGGGTTTATACAAGTGTGTGCCCTAACAACCTTGGAGATCACCCACAGTCCATCAAATTTTCTAAAATGTCCTCGTAAATACCAAACACAGCCATTCGATCTCTGCGTGCAAAAAGTTGACCATATCAAGCTGGTGGATTCCTTGACAATGAAGTCACAGTGTGCCATAATGTGATACTTCTTTATAGCGTAAATCAAATCTTTCCTACATTTGAAGGTTCTACCCTTGCGTATTTCGTCAACGACACCATCAAGTCGAGACTTCTCTCGAATGTCGTCTTCATAGGTTGAACGAGTATTTGATCCTCTAACCCCAAAAAAGGGTATACGGGGAACGATAGTCTGCGTGCTTTGTTCATCAACTGGGATCTCCTCGTCTACCGCATCATCGTCGACATCTTCGCTACCTTCTTTCAGGTCATCATCGGTTCTCCAAGGGATGAAATCATCCAAAGCATGATTAACCTCTCGCAGCGACGAGTCACTCATGCGCCATTCCTGATCCGTACATGGTTGCGTTATAGGCGCATCAGTGTCAAAGGAGGGTTCCATGCTAGGGACAACTGTTGGTTGTATGCTTGGGAAGATTGTTGGTTGTGTTCTACGGACAACTGTTGGTTGTGTGCTCGGGACAACAGACGGTCCCTTGTTAGTCGCAACATTGGGGACTTCGCTCACAGATACATCTTCAACAATAATGTCAGTAGGCATCGATTTCCCAATGGTCCGAGCATACACAAGAACTGCCTACACATCACCATCATCGACAATAGATGAAAATGATGGTTCTTCCCCTGGGCCTCGAGGGATGCGATGTAGTAATCGGATTTTTTGACTATTAGCATCCAGGTTGAACTTACGGTAAACCAAGTTCAACATCTCATCGAACATCATATTAGGAATTAACACAAACCCCCGTACGTTAGTCGTCGAACCGCCAATGAGTGTACCATTCAAATGAAACATACAATACAAAGGCTCCATTCCGAGCTAATACGTGACACAACGTACAAGTAAACAAAATACATTCATGAAATGAAGAATAATATGCATATTATATAAACAATAATCTTAAGAAAAAAAATTACCAAAGTCTCAATGTATGCAACAACGGCTTAGCCCTAGTGGGAGGCGGTGGCGGCTAGGATGGTGCCGACCAAGGAAGCTACGGAAAAAGAGTTTTCCGCGAGGGTAGGAGTGATCAAAATGGACGTTTGTGAGAGAGGGGGAGGTCAAAATCGACGGGTGGCGCAATGGGTAGGTCGCGGGCGGCAGGGACGGTGGCTGGGCTACGAGGTTTGCGTGGGGGAAATGGGAAATCTGATATGCACGTTTCTTATTAAGCCCTCAAATCGCATATTCAATATGCGTTTTATATATCGCATCTTTAAGATGTGCTATCGCTATTGTTCCGAGGTAAAAAAACTTCAGGGGTGTCCCATGTTGAACATGCGACACCTTTGTAGTTTTTAAGTAAAAAATTCGTAGAACCTGGGTATTTAAGTAAATCCCATGTATTACTTAGGAATCTGACTCGACCCCTGCATGCACATTATACTGCCTTGCGCAGGATGTTTGAGAAGATTCATAGCTTCGTGCCTCTCATGGCTATTCTAGACCAGTTGAAGACATACCGGAATGCTACAACGGTTGGAGTACTTCTAGCCTCTCTTGACTCACAATATGAGGTCGCTTCCTCCCAGATATTAGATGATGCTACCATTGCTCCAACGGAGGAGGCCTTCCGGAGATTGAGTAGGATCAATATTCCAACACCAGTGCTAAATTCCTCTGCCATGGCTGCCTCTCGTGGAAGAGGCGATTCATCTCAGCTCTATGGACGAGCATTACGGGGTAGAGGTGGATGTGGTCGTGGATCACCTTGTACCTATTGTCACAGATCTAGTTATATAGAAGATACATGCTACTCCAAGCATGGTTTCCCAGCATCAGCACGTGTAGCAGAACAGATCCAACATCCGACCGCTCCACCTACATCAGATCAATGCTATGAGGAGTTTGTGTCTTGACTAAGAGACATTGTGCCTCTTACTAGTACCACATCACCTGCTTCAAAGAACAACTCAGACTTTGCTGCTACTGCAGGAGCTAGTACCTCGGGTAGTGTTCATGCCTCTAATTCTTATCATGATTTAGATATCTCAGAATGGATCATTGATTCAAGAGCCACACATCACTTGTGTGGAGATAGAGATCAGCTCATAGATGACAGGCAGGTCCCTCCAAGACGGACTGTGGTCATAGCAGACGGGACACATTCCCCTATCACGGGACAGGAGGAGATCACATTGACACCCTCTATGCAATTGCAGAGTGTGCTGCATGCTCCTGATTTCTCAATGTTTTTGTCTATCAGTCAGATTACTAAGGATTTAAATTGTCGAGCATTATTTGACCCATCATCTCTTGTGTTTCAAGATATTCTTACGGGCAGGGTGATTGGTTGTGGTCGTGAGCAGGGAAGACTCTATCGACTGGTCCAAATACTGTATGCTCCCATTCCACTGGATCGGTTTCTCCATTTCTTTGGCATCTACGCTTCGGTCATCTCCTACTTCAGAAACTACGCCAAGTCCTTCCTCAGATTTCACCCCGCGTGTCATTCAATTGTGAGGCATGTCAGTTAGGGAAGCATCATCGGTCTATCTTCCCGAGTCATTAGAGTTGGAGCAGTAGCTCCCTTTTGAGTTTTTCCATATAGACATTTGGGATCCAAGTTGTGTTCCTGATCATCAGGGACATAACTTTTATTTAGTTGTTGTGGATAATTTTAGTCGCCTGTTTTGGATTTTCTTGTTAAAGAATAAATCTGAAGCTAAGAAATGCAATAATAAATTTCATTAGAGAAGTATATAATGTTTTTTCCACCTCTATTAAAATTGTAAGGATTGATAATGCGCTTGAATTCTGTACCCATGTGCTCTCTCTATTCTTATCATCTCACGGTATTCTTCATTAAATATCACGTGCTTCATTAAATATCATGTGCCTATACGTCTCAACAGAACGATGTTGCTGAAAGAAAGCACCGTCATTTTCTTGATGTCATTCGTACCCTCTCGATCCAGAGCTGTGCTCCTCATTCATTTTGGGGTGATGTGGTTCTCACGGCTTGTTATCTCATTAATCGCATGCCCTCGTCGCTGCTGGGGAGAAGATTCCTTTTTTCCTTGCTTGTCCTGACAAGAAGTTGTTCTCTCTTAGCCCTCGTATATTTGGATCCGTTGCATTTGTCCATCGGTTGTCTCCAGGGATTGACAAGCTCTCTCCTAGGGCTGTCAAATGTGTCTTTGTTGAGTACTCCAGAACTTAGAAGGGTTATCATTGCTATGATCCGTTATACAGAAGATATTATGTCAGCGTAGATGTGATATTTTTCGGGTCTGTCATGTATTTTTCTTCTACATGTAACAAGTTGACACCTTCAGATTCGGATAATGAGGTCTATATACCTCCTCCACCCTTACGCCAACCACCTTCCTCACCATCTCCATTACCACCTCCTCCATCACCACCATCAGCCCCACCCCCTCCTATTGTTCTGGTTCCACCACTACCACATCACTATAGTCGACAACCTGCTCCTGCTCATGCTCATGGTTCGTCATCCAACTCGCTCCAGGTTGGTTCTGATAACATTATTTCTAATGAGGGGACTAATATTGTTTCTCAGCATGGGTTATCTCAAGAGGTTGATGATCAGGTTGGTGGTAGGAATGGTGATGATGATCTTGATTTGTCATTTACCTATTGCTATTAGGAAGCATAAGCGTTCCTGTGTCTCATATCCGATTACTTTTCATGTCACCTTCGAGCGTCTGATGGGTAATTTCGGGAGGTTCGTTGCTACTTTGTCTACTGTGGCCATACCACAGACATACCATGAGGCATTAACATATAGCAGGTGGCGTGTAGCTATGGAGGAGGAGATGGCGGCTCTCAAGTCCAGAGGCACTTGGAGTCTGGTCCCGGCCCCCACTGGGGCACCTATTGTGAGTCGCAAATGGGTCTTTATAGTGAAGCAGAACGCAGATGACATTATTGATTGGTATAAGGCTTGACTAGTAGCACATGGCTTTATTTAGACATATGGGGTGGAAAATCTTGACACCTTCTCTCCTGTTACTCGACATTCTACCCTACAGATTCTTTTATCGGTTGTTGTTGTCCGAGATTGGCCCTTGTTTCAACTTGATGTCAAGAATGCATTTTTGTATGGTGATCTTCAAGAGGAAGTCTACATACTACAACCACCTGGGTTTGCTGCTGAGGGGGGAGTGTTCACAGGTGTGTAGACTTCATATGGCAATATATGGCCTTAAGCAGAGCCCACAAGCTTGGTTTCAGATGCTCTCAGATTTATTTAAGAAACAGGGGTTCAGACGGTTGAATGCAGACCATTCACTTTTCATACAAAGAACCTCCAGAGGTATGATTGCTATTATAGTGTATGCTGATCATATACTTATAACAATAGATGATATAAAGGAATGAAAAGGGAGAAAGAATTTCCGGGCCATGAATTTATTACCAAGGATCTTGGACCTCTTAGATACTTTCTGGGACTGAAGTTTGCCAGAAATCAGCATGGGTCAGTGATGCCTCAGAGAAAATATGTCGCTGTTTTGCTAAGTGATACGGGTATGCTTGGATGTTGACCTGCCACCACCCCAATGGATCTAAACATGAAGCTATATGAAGATGATACTGATGAGGTTGATGAGAAAAGATACATAGAACTGGTAGAAAAGCTTCTTTATGTTACCATTACCAGACCCGATATATAATTTGCTGTCAGTCGGGTGAGCCAGTTCATGGAACAACCTCGTCAGATACATATGGATGCTATACAAATGATACTAAGGTATCTTAAATCATCTCCGGGTGCAAGGCTGCTATTTAAAAGAGGTGGTACCATCACCCTCTCAGCATATGAAGATGCAGATCATGCAGGGTGCCCTGAGGACAGGAAGTCCACAACATGGTTTGCTATATTTGTTGGGAATTCACTTGTCTCATAGAAAAGCAAGAAGCAAACTGTAGTTGCTAGATCTAGTGTTGAATCGGAGTATAGAGCTATGGCACAAGCATGTACAGAAATGATTGGGTTCGAGCAATCCCTACAGATCTACATATAGATGTACCTCTTCCTATGTCGCTAAAATGCGGCAATCAGGTTGTTGCCATGTTCATTGCTAATAATCCTGCATTTCATGAAAGGACGAAGCACATTGAGGTTGATTGTCACTATATATGTGACATGATTCAGAAGGGATTCATTTCTACATCTCATGTCAGCTCAGGAGACCAGACGACATGCATTTTCACAAAGGCCTTAATTAGAGGATCATTTCAGATGTGTTCATCCAAGCTGAGCATGATAGATATATATGCTCCATCTTGAGGGGGAGTGTAGATATATGTTTCTATATTTCTTTGTTTCTTTATTTCTGTATTCTTTTATCTATTTCTTTTCTTCTTGTCTGCTTTATGTAATTTGCCCATAGACATCTCCTCTATATAAGAGAGCCTAGAGCTCACGGAATAAACAACCCAATGATTTTCCCCAACAAAGGTGTATGTTTCGATGTGCTAGCATGATTGTCTACAAGATTTAATCATGTGGAAATCCAGTTCTCTTGTTCATGCTGCTGATATCATTCACCGGTTGTTTAAACCTTGGTTGAAGAAATAGGGTAGCTGGTGATTTCTTTATGGTTAATTTATTTGAGAAAAGTTTTCAAAAGTTGAATATGTCTTTGTTGTAGATCTAGCCAGACAATTTGAGGAAGCTGATTGTTACAGGGGTTTAGCATTACTGCGAGGCTTCTTTTTTTGGCTGAAGGTAGGTTCTTGATTTCAAACATTGCTGTGAATACTTGTTTCACTTCCTGATGTTTAAACATTGTCAATTAATATATTTTTCTCTTTTTTGTTAATATGACTGTCTATATTAGGAAATCCATCTGTTTCTAGTACGGGTAGTGGTATTTTAAAATTAGAACATTTCTAGTGAATCGTGAACTGGTGAAGGCTGGATTGAAAATGAAATATGCCAGTCAGTTCGAATGCTATGTGTGAAGCTTGCAGTAGTTTAGGTACTGAATGCAAACAACCAATGAATAATTGAATTTTTACGGCTTTTGAAGTTCATTTTTTTGAGAAACAAAGAGGTACTCACCGTGGGAGATGAGCACCCTATCTCATATTTTCATTAAAAAAAGATGAAGTGCATATGTTACAAGGACCATGCTGTAAGGAGTGCTTTCGAGTTTTCTAATACATTTTCTAAATAGCCCCTGACAATGACCCTGTTCTGCTCAAACCACAATGCCCAGATCACAATAATTGCCCTTATTCTGCCTTCCTCCGTGCCTCTCCAACTACTGCCCATAGAATCCCAGAAAGCTTCAGAGTAAGTATGTGAGATCCCATTAAGGCAGGCGGTCTTCCATGCTAGACTAGAGTCTGATCAAGTAAAGCAACATGTGATTGATATCCTCCTGACTCTCCTCACATTGTGCGCACTCCATGGCCCTTCTGGCAACCTCATCTGAGAAGCCAAATGAACACTTTTACCCTTGTTGGAATACTCCGCCAAATACATGCAGAGTCTCGAGAAGACGAAATGACCTTGTAGGCCTTTTTAACGGAAAAGTGACCACACCAAGCTCACGAGTCCATCCCCTCTCTAGGGTGGACCACTACAACAAGCGAGTTAGACATGTGCATGATCCTCCAACCGTTTCTCTGAAATCTGAGAACGAAAAGGAGGTGTCTAGGCACCTCCAGACCAAAGGCCGCAAGTGATGTATCACGATTGACAGCCAAACCAAGAGGTGCGGGTAGAGATCACAATGTGGGTCTTCTTCTGATCAATTTTCGCTCCAGAATCTGAACCTGCTTCCATCCCACAACATACCTCTGAACGAGGAGACATACTCATGGAGCACAACTCAAGTACCTCTCCAAAAAGGTTTACAGGGATACTACCACCTCCCTTTTCGCAGCCATGTCAGTCACGATCCCATAAATCTAACAAACCAACCTCATGAGCAGATTTCTGCCATCACCCCAAATCCGAGTGGTCCATTTCACTAACATAGCCTTGTTCATCTCCTTCGGCTTAAGGAACCCAAGACCACCCTCATTAGGTTGAGTAACATAGTCCTAGTCTTGAGAGAAATCCTTGTTGAATCACTTGAAGATGACCAAAAAGAATCTATTCATAATTGATTCGAGCTTAGCTCTAATCCCATATGGCAACAAGAACGAAGAGAGGAAAAAGATTTGGATTGTCGATAACTCCGCATTCACTAGTATAGTACCCTGCCCATGGAAAGGTAAGATGCCTTCCATCCGGTCAATTTTCTCCAGCTTCTCAAGAAAATGTTGCCAATCCATTTGCTTCAGCTTCCCACTCACAAGCAGAAGCCCTACATATGCAATGGGAAGACACCCCTCATGCGTGCCCAAGATAGCCCCACACTCTGTCACCAAATCTGTGGACATGCTAAAGGGAACAAAGGTGGACTTACTCCCATTTACCTTAAGTTTGGAGACCTACTCAGAGGGATCTAGCATCCCCTTAGTTTCTTTGCACTCCATCGGCCCACCTTCAACAAAGAAGATCATGCCATCTACCATATTGTAAAATCGGGATGGAAAAGTTCTCTCTGGTGAACCCCTAAAGAAGCCTCCTTAAACGACTAATCCAACCATGACCATGAGCGCACGTGATGATGACAAACAACATAGGAGCAAGGGGGCATCCTTAAGAATCCTCCTTCAGGACTGTCATAGATCACAATAAACGAAGATGCCATTGTGATACATCTTTTCATCCAATAAATCCAGATATAAGAAATCCTTGGCGATAAAGAGAGGCCCATATGAACTTCCGGGAGACAGTTGTGCGCTTTGACAAAATCTACCTTCCAAAGAACCTCCAAGTCTCCCATCTCTTCCACTCTGCCACAATCTATGAAGCCATGACCACACTATCTAGCAATTGATGACCGGGAATAAAAGTTAACTGCTCAGGTGAGATGATGGATTCTAGAACCTCCTGACCCGGTTGGACAAAACCTTTGCCAAAATAGGATTGATTGTGTTAGACAATATGATCGGTCTGAAATCCTCCACCCTTAGCGCCACCTCCCTCTTTGGAGCAAAAAGATAAGTGTGCGATTCAACCTCTCCAACCTAAGTTGCCATCTCTGAACTCGCATAAGGTCACCAACACATCAACCCCCAACATCATTCCAAAATTCCTTAAAAAACAGAACGAGGGGACCATCGGGGCCTGATGATCCTGCAGCGTTCAACCCAAAGACAATCAAGCGGATCTCCTAGGTGAGGCTATCTTCCAGTGTTGCAGATATGTGAGTTACCTAGCTGCCCACCCATTGTGCTGGCATAAGTGTAGTTATTCCACTAAGCTCTTTGTCGTGTGCTTCCATTGCAGATCCAATTACAGTGTCTCTCCTTATTTAGGTCAACAAATTCCTAACTAGGTGGCACAAGTGGGAGGCAAATTCCTAACTAGTGTACTTAAAAAGAAAAGTCTCTTTTTAGGTCATTTTTTCTCTATACTGCCACAATATCGCATGATAGTTATGTGATATAGGCATCATATTTTGTTCATGCCATATGGTAGGGCATGTTTATGATGTGTTTTCAATAGCGCATCATGAGCATTGATAAATCCTAGATTTATCAGCTTAATTGACTATATTTATCTCTCTTGCTTAAGTTAATCACAAGATTCATAGACTAATTAACATTAATTATTAAATTACGTGTTGTATATAATTAACACTAATTATATATTATTATAACCCTATTATGGTGTGGTAATTTATGTATTTATTTCTTATTAAAATCAAATAAAAATAGAATAAAATTGTACAGAAATAAATCAACCAACATTAAATAAAATAAAAATACAAAAAATAAGCAAAATAAAAATTAAAGAAGTGGGCACCTTCTGATCGCGCCACGTGGCCCACTCCTGTGTCCCCACTCGTCTCCATCTGAACCACTTGATCACCTTTTCATCAGGCAGATCAGGGCCGCTCAACTGGGCTTTCACCACAGCCATTGGATTATATGATCCAACGGTCCCCACTTCATCCCTAACCTCCAGCCAGTTACGCCCTTAAACCACCGACCCATCTTCTCCCTATTTTCCCGGTCGTCTCGAGTAATTCCCCGACCAACCACCACCACCATTTCATTCCCTAACTTCTGTGATTAATGCCCACCACTTAACTTACCTCCACCCTAATTCCATCACCAGATCTGAGCAGTTGAAAAACCGCCATTTCCATATGGAATCGCCACACTTTCTTCTTCAAATACTCCACCGCCGGCCACTGTAGGCAGTTGTCCAGCCCTTGTACGGAGTAACCTCTAGCTGCTCCTCTTTGTGACAGGAAGGAGTCGACGTGCGCGATGATGCAGGTCTACCCCTGGTTCGACCCATGGCGAGCATGCCATGTTATGGCGTCAAGCGACGACCGTTTGAGCTTTCTCCCTGGCTGAGGAGATCAAGCGACGACCGGAGGTCGATGATAGCCTCATCATAAGATGAAGATCCTCCATCCTTCATCTTTAAGATTCAAGTAATTCAGGTGTTCGGTTTATTTTCTCATTCTTGTTTTTATCAATTTCTTCCCAGATGTATATACGCCCATTCCTTGAACTAAGGTGTTCTCGTCCTTCCCCCTGGATCCTCAATCCACGCTTGAGGTATTGCTCTCCGTGATCTTAGTTCCGTCGCAACCTCCCCCTTCGACCCAACTTCCTCCGGTCAGGGCGGAGGAACCCCATTTGGGCTTCACCTTCTTCAATCCCTTAGCCCTTCATTTCACTCACGATTGCACGTACCAACCAGCTTTGAAAAATCATAAAAGAAGGTATTTGATTTGAAAATTTTCATAATCGAATTTATATATTTTTTTATATGCAAATTTTCAATATACTAATTTAAAGTAAATTTTAATATGTAGAGAAAATTTCCAAAAATATTAAAAGGAGCTATTCATAACTTTTTTTTAGAATGAAGTACTTTTCTAACATAGATTTTATAATCTACTTTTAGAAAATGAATATTTTATAGCATGGATCAAATCCAGATCAGCTCTATCAGATTTTGCTTTCTCAGATATAAAATCCTAGCTTCGTCCCTGATTTTATTCAGAACTTCACATAGGTCTTGGAGGACAATTTAGTGTATAATAAGACCTTGGTAATAATGCACGAGAAATAACAGTTGGCCATGAACCATGGTTTGCCAATGGTTTAAGGGGTAAAACAAAACACGGGTCTATTGACCATTACCTATCCCAACTCGCATGTGGGAAGACATCATTGTGGATTTTGTTATAGTGCTATCCTTGACCGCAGGAAAAAAGTGGGCCAAGATTTTGCTATCTGCAAAAAGGCATGTGATGCATTGCAGTAGTTATCTTCTCTTTCAGGAAGTAGTGTGTTTGCATGGCATCTTCACTCATTCACTTCATACAGGGATACCGAGTTTGTATAATTCTCTGGACTAAGTTGGGTATAAAGTCTATACCGCATATCACCCCCAAGCCAGTGGCCAAACAGAAGTCGTGAGCAAATCTTTAGGTATTCTATTCCCCTGCCTTGCAGGAGAGTTGCCCACTCTATGAGAACTGATTCTTTGTCGCATTGAGTTTATCTGCAATAGCTCCTTTGCGTCGGTTTACTGATAAATCTCCTTTTGGATTGTCCTCGTCCCCTGTTTCCTTGACAGTGCTCCTCTTGCCCAATCTGAGCAGACCAGTGTAATGCCAGATAATTTGATGGACTACATCCGCTATCGCCCCTTTGAAATCTGGCTGACTATTAGACAAGTTGTGCCAGTATTAAACCCTTGTCAATTTCCACAGAAGAAACACACAATTCCAGGCTACAAAAGAAGAAGTAAAATACCTTGAGGCAAAAATTATATCTATTATCTAGAGACAATGCACACTCCTTCCCAATTTCTTGCTTCTTCGAGATCTCTGTCGTGCTTTAGTCTTTTTCGATGCTAGGAAGTCACCCTACACAAGTTTTTACTTGATTCCACTGTTACAAATCCGTTGTTACATACCGAATACATTGCAGGTAATCAATACATATTTGTAAACCAGTAAATATCTATATAAAATATGTATTCGATTTTGTAAATTATAAAATTATCATTTACCACATTGGCAGTGAGAAAAGCAGTTTGCAATATCGACATGCCTGACCGCAGCACAGTGAGGGAGGAGAAGGTAGTGGGACTGTGGTGACGACGTTGGGGAAGGTGTTGGAAGTCGGGCGAGGAAGAACGTGATGTCGATGATGGCGCAACAAGTTGACGATTGTGGTGACATTGGTGTTGAAGGAGGGATGCCTTCATCCTCTCTGTCTGTGGTGGACAAAACCGTCCTTGATTGGTGACATTGATGATGGAAGGATACATGATCCATCGTCACCCTCCACACACCACCCCTCCGCACATTGGTGATGGAGGAAAGATCCATCGCCTCCCTACATGTGATGGCCGATGCATAGTGAGGGAGGTGAGACCTGCCACCCCCCTCCATGCGTTGATGATGGATGAGCTATAATAGGGGGGATCGAATTGGTTAAATTTTGAAACAAAGTTGTAATTGCAAAATACTCGAGTTTATTATAAATTGCTTACCATCTTTTAGAAAAACCATTGGATAAAAAACTAATGACTAAGATGATTGACTTTTTTGGATTATGAAAGTCCCACTTCATTCAAAGTTTTCGACAAACATGTGTGTGCCCGTGCACACACAAACATCTGTAAAATTGCCTATATGTTACATTCAGAAGTAAGAAGCAAAAAATGGACAGCATGACAGTTATTGTTTCCGAGTCTGATTTCTAAAAAATTGTAGAACCTCTGCCACGAAGGATCGTTCAAGCCATGGACATCATCAGATCCAGAAATATCAGCAACCAGTGGCTATGAGTTAATGTTACCACTGGAAGATTCTCCAATAGATGAAATAAGGGGTGAGATTGAATAGCTATGTTATTAATTTGGTTCGTTTTTTTTCTTTTTGTTTAACTTTGTCCATGTTTCACCCATTGGTATCAGATTCTCCTTTGGATGTTGCTATTACAAGAGAATTGCCTGTAGCTGAGACCATTGATGACTTCGTCGCGGATGGCTAGTGAAGGTGATACTTCTTGTTTGGATGGTAAAGTTTGTCATGTTGCAATAGTAAGAATTCTTGGTGTCTTTTATGTTATGAATTGGCAATGGTTCATGAGTTGGATTCTTTATATAAAGTAATATTTAGTAATTTAAAATGGGATCTTTACATAATGACCCTAACCCAATAACCTTGTATACTTTCATAATGATATGTTGAACCCTTCATAATTTATAATTACATGTAAAACCTCGAATAATAACTTCCATTTACACATAGGCCCCTCAGTTAATTTCCTCTACCGGCCTAACCTCGAATAATCGCTTCCGTTTACACATAGGCCCCTCAGTTAATTTCCTCTACTATTTAGTTATTCTATTAACTATTTTTGTTATTATTCATAGCCAATTCGTATTCGTTTTTAAGGATATTGTCACACAATTTTCATATATGTAACGATTCGTATCCGCATTAACATTCATATTTTAAAATGGATAACGATATGATCACACATACATATACATATACATATACATATACATATACATATATATATATATATTCGTATCCGACTATTTTCATCCCTAATAGTAGTCGAATGCATAAGATCTCCAATGGCGAAGCTACCACACTTACGAAAGGATTTAATGAATTTCCTTATCCGTAACAGAGCTTTGTATTAAGTTGTAAAGAACTAGTATGCCTTACATTATAGGTGGATAAATCATGCGAAAACAAGGATGTCATGCCATATATGCCTCAACAAAAATTTAGCGACGGCATAGCCAACCACATTCAAGTAAGGTTTTACTCTTGTTTATACATTGAAAACTCTTTTGAATAAAGGGTTGAAGTTAGATTTTGCTATTTGATGTCCTTCCTGCCTTCTATGCTTCCTTGTGACGCTCCATTTCTTCATTTTCGCTTTCTCCTCTCATTCTTTTAACTGTAGGTGTGGGGGTTGTGTTAGGGTTGCTAATTGAACTTAATGTGTTTGTATTCAACAACGATAATGGTTCCAAAAATAAATATGAACATAACATGTGTTCGTTCGACAAAAGTTCACGTTCGATATATGTACGTGTGTGAATTTGTGTGTAGTTTTGTATTTATACACATGGTAAATTTTGAGGTTAAAGAAATTATGATATTTATTGAGGTTTGTACCACTTTAAATTGAACAATTTCTTATTTTTACTGCTTATCTAGCACCATTATCGAACTCCGGTTTTGAACTTGTTCATATAAACAAGTTTGAGTTAAGTTAAATCGCTAATGAACTATGATCGAACCGAACTCGAATATTTTTCGAATATTTTTTAAACAAAACCAAACTCGAACATATATTATCGAATATTTTTCGAATCGAACTTTAACTTTTGAACATTCTTATCGAATCAAACTCGAACATAGGTGTACTCGTTACAGTTCGGTTCGATTAGCAGCCCTAGGTAGGTTAGGAAAGGGATGGGTACTTATGATGGGATATGTGGGTATTTATAAGAAATTATCCCTTACGTGGTATCTTAGTCACTGTCCCAATAATCGATAGAAATTGAGCGAACCTATCATTTTTCAGCCAAAGCTTATGTTTACATTCAATTCGTCTATTTTCAAATCGATATAAATCGGGCTATTACTTCAAGAATCAAGATCTAAGCGAATGTCAAACTTGATAATTTTTATGATGAAAGGGATTGAAAAGAAATGTGATGGGAACGTACAAAAAGGGTAAGTAATGAGAACGATATTTGTTCAACTTTTATTCTTTATTTCATTCATCTTCATTTTTTAAGAAAAATGATTACTATAGATTCTTTTCTTTAAAAAATATTTGTAGGTTTTTTAATATCTTAAGGATATGTAGTTTTGCGTATATATGTGTTTTGTATGTATGTATCAAATTTTCAACTAAATCTGTGTTTAGGTTATGTTCGCTTATTTTCAAACTAAATCTAAATTGAACTTTTATCGAATCAACTCTTGAGCGGATTTCAAAATTGAGAATTTTTTGATATTCCTTATCGAGATAGACATGACTTTCTTGTCGATGGCCATGTTTCGATGAAAGTAGCTCATCGATTTGTCCTTGCATATATCCTATGTTTATGATTTTGTGAATGACAAGTAATAAGTGTTGAAATTAAATATTTATCCTTAATTTCAATTAACACACATTAATGATGATTAGATTTTAAAATTGAATATTTATCCTTAATCTCAATTAACACATTAATAATGATTAGATTTTTTAAAATGAATGCTTATCCTTAGCTTCAATTAACACACATTAATAATTATATATTTTTAAATTATGATTAGTTTTCATTATTAGTAGACTCCTTGATAATATATGTTAAGAATTAATGATGATTCTGACATGGCTCATTTCATTGATTTCCTTTGGTTCAATCGTATTCAATAATGTAAAATGAAAGCTCGATAAGTTGAATTCAGGACCTTACTATACAGAATTGAATCAATAATGCCATCATTGTCTGCTAGCTATGGATGACAACGACCCGGATACGGATACGAATATAAGTATAATCATATCTTTATCCATTTTAAAATAAGAATTTGAATACAATAGGAATATTAACAAATATGTGAAATGGATTATCATATTCTTAAAAATAAATATGATTCAGATACAGATGATAGCATGAATATTTAATACATTAACTAAAAGATGCATGTTGAGGATGGTCTACAAATAAAATAGATATACCAAATTTATTTATTTCATAACAATAATGTCAACAATGTTGAGTGAATTCTTAAAATATTATGACACAATTATAAATAAATCCGACTATATTTATATAGTAAAATGGATATACAAATATGAAAACAAATATTAGTGAATTACAAAGTGATCCATATCCATATCCAATTTAAAATGAATACGAATGCCAAAATATTATAGAATGAATACCATAGAGGATCGAATACAAATATATTCGTTTTTGTTTTCATTCTTATTGCTAATCCATGCATGGTGGGAAAAGAACGTACATACTCGAGGAGGTTTATGAAATGGACATCAATGTATTTTTTTGCGATTGAATATGATTTTTCATCCAATGAACTAGGAACATACGAGATTGAGCTCCCAGTGCACCAACTCTCAACAAGGAGAAAGGAGAAATGAGCAACAACTGAGATGACAATGAGGGAGAAAAGCATCACCTGTCATTGTAGATATGACCACCTTGGCTAATGAACAATATGAAAAAATTGGACTACGATGACATTTTTTCAAAACTGTCACTGAATCAATCGTCGCTAAATATATAATGATGTTATTATTTGTTGCGAAATGATTTTTTATACTTAAAATTGGTGATGAATTCCATATTTGTTGCTACAACTGAAATAATTTTTTTTATAAATAATGTATCTTTAAATAATTTATAAATAATCTCTAATAATTATTTTAAAATAAATATATATAACATAAAATAACTAATTTCCTTATTTAACTATGTGTATAATATATCTTATGTATATATTATATGTTTATAATTAATTTCCTTAAATAACCATACTAAAAAATTAAATATTAAATATTTAAATTAATAAAGTGATGCAAATAATTTATTTATTTATTTATATAAATAATATATCATATGTATATAACTTAATTAATTCCTTAATTCACCCACCATTAAGATGGCTCGATAAATTTTTGATATTTTTTATTTTAATAATTTCAAAAATTATTCATTAATTTAATTAATTCAATTTCTCCATTGACTTCTTTCCTTTTTTCCTCTCCATTAATTCATTCTATGAAATTCCAATTTCTTTTTCTATGTATTTGGCTCCTTCCACATTCCAACTTGATCAATTCTTTGGTGAAACGAGTCTAATCTCCAAGATCAATCTTGTGGTAGAAAGGTGCCCAACCTCCGAGATGTTCGGTGACAATGAGGCGATCTTCGTCGAGGCCATTACAACATTCATCCGCTCCCATGGTGAGATCCACATCCATTTATTTCTCGTCCTTTCATCTAGATAATTTTAGGTTTAATTTTAGTTTTTATTTCAATCATTTTTTAGATTCGTAATCATAGTTGATAGTTGCTAATCATTGTTCGAAACGATTCGATCCACCTCCGAAGCGATCTGATCATTCATGTCATCTTCGTGAGCACGCACGATAACCGGAGATCCGGATCCATTCGTCCACCTCATCGGATCCGCATTCACCGGCAAATATCCGTTTAAGAAGAAGATAACTCTCTTTTGTTTTTATCTCTTATTCATTTGTTGATAATGTCTTGCAATTATTAATTAAGATAATTGAAGGTGATAATTATTATCAAGCTTACTTTTAATTAAAGTTGCTATGCTCTTAAATGTCAACCATTGACTGATTATTATGAGTCAAATCCTAATGGTCTGAATCTAAATAAAAAGGAGAGGCAATGCTTGCTCTCCAAGTATGAATTTAATCGAAATCTCTAACTCCTTGGACATCTCCCTCTCCTTACCACAAAGCTATAAATTCTATGGATTCTGGGAGTAACACGATCCATCCTCGCGTGCACAAGTGTTATTTGAAACTTTCGACGTGAGGTCAAAAACTCACTCACAAAAAACATTTGAGATTTGAACACACACGACACCACACCCAATAATTGCATGAATAACCATGAAACTGAACTAAGCCAAAGGGACTAGCTGTAAGGGATACAATGCGTGAAATAAAACTTTTTTACAGGGGTTGTGATGCAATTAAGGAGAAATTAAAATGCACAGAAAGCACACGTGCAAATAATTCAAATGAATATGCAATATTCAAATGTAAGGGGAAATGAATGAAACGAAGCCATAGCAAAATGCAGACCGATCAGGATGGTCCTGAAGACTAATAATAAAAATAAACTGGCACATGAATCCATGAAGAGATTCTAAAGACGACAAAACCCGATATGTTACAATACAAGTCTACACGCCAATGGCAATGGGGGACAACAAGCCGTTTGCCCGCCAATCGAAGAAGACACATGAGCAGGATTCCCCCAACAAAATCCCTACTCAATTTGCTACTGCAACTCTCACGCTTGCCGATCTACTATAACTACGGTTTGAGAATTCCCACATCAAGCTGTCTGTCTGTCTACCTCAGAAGAGCAGACCTGTGACGATTGAAGTTCTTGTGCTTAGACTTTGTGGATTCAGTTAAGCTCATATAGTGAGGCCTGGTACTACTTCTCTCTTCAGTTCTTTCCGCGGTTAGATTGGTCGTTGTCCTCGATGTCGGAGTGGACAACCCAACAGAGGACGAAGATGCCGAGCTCTCGCCAAAGAAGAACTCCGAGCTCGGTGAAGATGCAGAACGGATTCGACAGTGGGTGGGTGTAAGACCTGGTGGAGGCCTTGCCGAAACTCTGGTGGTAATGTTGTTCTTAAGAACACAAACTGGTTCCCAGTCAAGATTTGCAGACTGGGCATTCTTCTTTCTAGGATGCTGCTGAACTTGTTGCTGCTGCTCCATCAACCTGTTCTCCCACGGTCTGGCAGCCATCCATCTCTCCAACCAGCTCCACCCCCACCCTCCGGCGTCGAATTCCCGATTCTTCGCGGCGGGTATGGCAGCTGGTTTCACTCCGCAATTCGTCCTACGTTGCTGCAATGCCAGGATTTAAAACCCATCGCTATTAACTAAGTTCCAATTAAAACAAATTCCTGGTTCATTCAAGAATGTCTGACAGCATTGGTATAAAATGGTGTTTTAAAGAGCTAGATACATATAGGGTAAAATGTGTATGCCCCCTAGGGGGAGCTAACTTAGCTCCCCCGCCCCTTTTTCACAAAATTTTTTTATTTTTTTTTGAAATCTAAAACCGTGTAAATTCATTATTAAATCCCTATATTATGTCATTCAAATTTCATACGAAACAGAGACTCCTAAAACCTCCATCCAAATGGGTTCGATTTAAAAAATCTTGTTACCGTTAAAAAAATGACTGTCTGGATGGAGGCCGTAGGAGTCTCTGTTTCACACGAAATTTTAATGACATAATATAGGGATATAGTGATGAATATTCATGGAAGAAATTTTCAAAAAAAAATAAAAAACATGGAGAAAATGGGGCGGGGGTAGCTAAGTTAGCTACCCCTGGGGGCAGCCCCATTTTACCCATATATTAATTGCCGGGGAAAAGAAAATGAAAAGAATAAGAATATTTCTGACAAAACGTGGCAAGTATGCGAATTATAGAAAATGGCGGATTCTAATTACAGGATATCTCAAAACAGCGTTCTCGCAGCCATACCTGCTGAGATAGAGAGTAAGCAATAGCTCTCTCTCTCCTGAGAGCACCTTCTTTCCTCGTCTGGAGCTTCGCCTTTATCTCCTCAAGTGTACCGTGACTATCACACCATCCATCCTGCCAAAACCACGTTCAAGATGTTGCTAATCCATATCTTACCAACACTTTTTGGAGCTGTGGTTGTTTAGAAGATAAAAAAATAACGTACCTCGGCTTCCTTCAGGATTTCCTGTTGGGTTCTAAGACTGTCCAGCATCTTCTGCACCGCCTGCCCTTCTGTCGACATGCGAACGCGTCGGGCACGGACACGCGCTTGGACACGGACGAGGGCGTGCATGCATCTGAGAGTGACAGCTGCCTGCTTCCTCACCTGTCGACCACGGACGATTGCTTGAAGCCTTACCACACCCTTCAGCGCCTTCAGTGCTCTTCTTGCCTGTTGGCACGAGATGTTACAACATCCGAGTTGCAGAGTAACACTAAAGGGAAACAGATCTTTACAAGGAAGCCGCGGAAGGCGGTCTGAATACGAATGGCAGCCCATTCTTGTCGCACGACCCTGAAGTCCCTCGGCGGAGCTCGCACTACAGCGGCCATAGCAGCGGTGAAACCACCACTTCCCACGACTGGGTTCGTCTCCGAGGCATCGCACCGCGATAGGTTGGGACACGAGCGGTCGCCAGAGGAGCCCCGCCAAAGCTTCCACTTCCTGCTCCTTCGTTCCTTCAAACAAGAAATGCAGGAATCAGTAAAAGCTAAGATTGGGAAGGAGATAGTGAGGGACGACCCACATGCACATCCTCGTCGCACTTCCTGAGCCCGAGCACCGTCTTGATCCACTTCCCCGAGCCACCCATCGACGTAAACCTCCTGGCCGATGTGTTTGGCAGGGGGTTGTCGTGTTGGTGCGAGAGAGACTTGAACTGCAGAGGAGCTGGTGCGAATGCGACGTGGTGTAGCCGTTTGAGAGTTTTGAAATTCGAACGAGACAGGGGAGGGAAGCAGAAGAGCAGAGTGTGCAGAGGGACAGAGAGGGTATCCTATGCCTCTTCGGGAGTTGGGATTTGCTTTATTGGTACTTCAACCATCATGGATAGATAGATAAATAATCGATTGCCACATCTTCTTCCCAACGGCATCCTCTGCCTTAAACGATGGGTCCTCTGTATTTATGAACCAATGGTGGCAGGGATCTGATCGTTTTTGTCATCGAAACCAGATGGGTAATAATATAATAATATTCAAGGGGATGTGATTCATTGGAGTTTTGAATCTGTTTTGCCAAACTGGACTTGATCATTTAGATTTAGATCCACTTGAACGGAATTAAGCGAACGAGTTGGGATTTAAACGAAAGTTATGATTAGTCGGTTTCGCTTTCAAGGAAAAGACGGTGGGAATTAATTAAAGTAAATCTCAATTCGGATTTTGCAGTATAGGATGTTGTTCTGTGAAGAAGCCAAGAAGATGTGACCATAAGGGTGCATTTGGTTAACGTGTTAAGGTGGGTTAAACTGGTATAAGGTAATGTATTTTTGGATTTTGGTATCTGAATAGAGGGTTAAACTAGAGGTGGGTTAGAAGTGGTTTGTTGTGATATGATTGTATTGAAGTTTAAAAAAATAAGTAGTTATTGTGATGTGATTGTATTCAAGTTTGGAAAAGTGAGTAGAAGTGGAGTAGTTTGTAATTTTTATATGATATGGTGGTATAATATATTGTTTTTTGATAGGATTGATAATGTAATATTGATTTATTTATTTATTTTAAAAAAAAAGAGAAATGAGGGACCCACATGAGAGATGAGGAGTGGGTTAAACCCCTAAGGGGAGTTTACCCCCGTAACCCACTCCTCATCTCAACCGAACGGGGCCTAAGGGCTCACCATTTTGTACTCCTCTCAAATACTTACGTTACGTTTGGTACGCGGGTTAGGATGAATTAAATTAGTAGAGTGTAACTTATTTTTTGTGTTTTGATGTTTGATAGATGGTTAAATTGAGGATGGGTTTGTTGTGAGTTTATTGAGATATGATTGTATTGAAGTTTAGAATAGAGAGTAGTTATTGAGATGTGATTCTATTGAAGTTTGGAAAAATGAGTAGTTATTGTGATGTGGTTGTACTGAAGTTTGAAATAGTGGGTAGAAGTGGAGTACTTTTATAATTTTTATATGATTTGATGGTATAATATATTATTTTTTGATAGAATTGAAAAAGAAAATTGATTTATTTAATGTATTAAAAAAGAGAATAGTAAGGCTCACGTGAGAGAGAGAAAGAATAGTTTACTCAAACGGAGCCTTAGGAAATGCATCTTATCTAATTTAGATTTGCATTTTAAATATATTCAACTACAAAAGAACATTGTAACATGACATGGAAAAATATATACATTCACATTCATCGTGATGTGCGCATTTATAATGGTTTTCATGGGGTTGCCCTCAACCGACCATTTATCCGTAATTTTTTTGAAAAATATCGCGTATATTCATCTATATATTCCTCTAATATGTCATTCAAATTTTGTCAGAAATGAAGACTCATATGCCCTCCCTAGGACATGTTGATTACAGCAATGTCTAGACCATTAAAATTATCGGTTTTAAATGGATGGCATATGATCTCTGTTTCTGATAAAATTCAAATGACATATTGGAATAATATATAGATGAATATACATGTTGATATTTTGCAAAAAAAAATAAAAAAATGTGGAGAAATAACCAAAAGCAACCCCCTTGTTTCCTTATATAATACATATACATATATATCGTGTCAATATCCAAACAAAAGAGATACACATGTATGTTTGTAGGAAAGTATAGGAAAAACTACCGAAGTATCTCACTTCGGTTTGATTAACATAATAGAAATGCATGTGATAGCAAATAAGCTACTCAAAAACTATTATGCATCTTTTCTGGTGCTGGCCAATCTATAAAATCTTGGAAATGACATGACCACTACTGTTGCGGACATTGCTCAACTAGGTTGTTGAGTATGTACAAAAAAAGTAATGTCACGAGCAATTGTCTAACAATGGGATTAACACTAAACATTAATGCAATTATAAACGAGGAAAGTATACTCATTCTCTCGAGAGTACACACATTATACGCTAAATTAGATTGTACAAGGTTACACGCTCACATCGAGTCACACGTCCAACATGTGTTTTTATTATTTTAATAATTCTTTATTTACAATCGCTATTGTACTAACCCAGTTCGCTACTCATTGGGAAAAGTTCTTACTCTAGGTGTTTCAACCTAATATCATATCTGTCATCTCGAAAACTAACCCTTCAAGTTCCATCAAAGACTATAGACGTACCATAAAGATCGTCTAAAAACTTTCCTTCCTCTGCTTGTCTTGTCCTGATAAATTGATTTTAAGGACAATTTTCTCATATTTTATCATATCTCTATTGCATTTGAGCTCCCTCAAAATCTCCATCATAATCGACCCAATCATCATTTCCCAACTTGACATGGAAAAGGATTTCGAAAAGTTGAAAATGTCCTTCCTTTCCAACACCCTTTAAGGCTTTGATTGTTATGAAGAAATCATAAACTTGTATATTGTTGTGTTTTCCAATAGTGACTCATGTGTACTAGTTAATCGTATCCTTATCAATTGTTTCAATCTTCTCTCTCTCTCTCTTCTTCATCCTAAAGGAAATAAACCATCACAAAAAATCAAGAAAAATTATGGATCTATTTAATTTTTTGTTTCATAAATTGTTGAGCTTCCTTCCATGACATTTCTTCCGCTTTCTCAACCGCTTCTCACCAACAAATCAACATCTACAAATTTAATTTGGTTGTAGGTAAAAATGCTATCAAAAGTGATGTTATTAACGAATTGCCTTAAGGTACATTTGGTTGTTGAGTTATCTGGGGGAGGATAGCCTATTTTTATGTTTTGATGTATGCATAAAGGGTTTGGGGTTGAAAGGATGTTGTGATGTGATTCATTGAGGTCTGTAAAAGTGAATGGTTGTCATGATGTGATTGTATTCAAGTTTGGAAAAGTGGGTAGTTATGATGTGATTGTGTTGAAGATTGAAAAAGTGAGTATAAGATGAGCATTTTATAATTTTTAAATGGTATGAAGGTGTAATATATTTGAGCAAGAATCCATGTAACCGACCCTACTTATAGTGGGAGAAGGCTTGGTACATTTTTTTATGAAGGTGTAATATATTATTTTTTTAGTAGAATAGATGAAAGAAAAATGATTTATTTGATATATTAAAAAAGAAAGAGTGAACCCCACATGAGACGTAGAAATAGATTTTGAGTGATAACCCCTCAAAGAGGGGGATAACCCCAACCGAACGCCATATTAATGTCCCTTCCCTTTCACTTATTTATTATCCAATCAATTATGCTCATACTGAATGCATCTACTTTGGAAAATCTTATCTTTAACATTTAAAAAAAAAGTTGAATTTGTAGCATCATGGGCCTAGACCTGAGTTGTTTTCAAGGAAAACTAACCTAACATTGCTAACAACTTATTGGTTCGAGCTCAATTGAACATGTTAACAACCACTCCAAATGCTTAAGCATGAGTTATCAAGTAATAATCCCACACTCTTATAATGCGCTCTCCCACTTCATGAGTATTAGGTATAGTACTATAATTAGAGCGTTACAGAAGTTAGTGTAGCATCAATATATCCTTTAACGGATGCATTATTACGAAAAACATGCTATTGTCTCAAAACCGATCTACGTTCAATTTGTCATCAACTTAAAATCCGGTTATTATGGCCCTAACAAGGGGTGGTCATGGAAAACATGTTAAATGGGTAATCGATCGAAACCATGATCAGTGACCTTAAAGTTTCTGATATCCATTATCATCTTATGGGCGGGTACTCGATTTGAAATTGTGATTATGATCGATGGTAAGATACAAAATTACATCAAATCATATATTTTAAAAATTCACTGAAAATACTTTGATCTATCTTTATACTTAGATTTATCCGTTTTCAAAATAAAGTTATATCAATGGACTAGTATAAAAATAACTTTCTTTATTCACCGGTACCCACGAATAACCCATAATCCGTTTCATACAATAAAAACCCGATTCGACAATTATCCATTGCCCTGCTAATGAGAGGGATTCTGATGCAATTAGTCCTTCCTGTAAAAAGAGGGGACAAGTAGACTATTTCAAAGAGAAAAGGGATCCTACTCCATGGAGTAGATAACTTACCTACTCCACTTTTTTTCAAAATGTTTTTATTTTTTTTGAAAAATGCTTCCATGGATTTTCATAATTATATCCATCTAATATGTCATTCAAATTTCATGAGAAACAGAGACTCCTACGGCCTCCATCCAGAACATGAAAAATACAGCAAATCTGTGACCGTTAAAAAATGATTGTCCGGATGGAGGCCGTAGGAATCTCTGTTTCTGACGAAATTTGAATGATATATTAGAGGGATATAGTTATGAAATTCTATGGAAGCATTTTTCAAAAAAAATAAAAAATTTTGAAAAAGAAGAAAATGGAGTAGGTAAGTTACCTACTCCATGGAGTAGGATCCCTTTTCTCTATTTCAATTAAAGTATATCGGCAAACCTTTTCACCATTTGGGAATATCAAGTGTGTAATATGCCCATATCAATATATCATCAGTATATTTTGTTTCTCTTAACAGATGCCACCGCCTGTAGAAGCATCAGCCAACCAAGACTAGAAAATGCCTAAAATTTAGCAGGTATTCATCTTCAAAGAGGAAAATCAACTGGAAATAGCAGTAATTCTTGTCAAGACTAACCAATTGCAGGTGCACTTATTGGGAAACATCAATAAACTGATCCAGACAAACGTATCGCACTCTCAAAGCAAAAGAGAAGAACTAACGCTTGAAGGCGAATCATATCTGAAATCAGAATGCAGAGAGGATGCTGAGTTTAAAAAAGGGTAAGACAGAAGTTTAACAACCACTTTAATCGCGCCTTTTGCCAGTAACCCCTGCCACCACCTGCAAAAAAAGAAAAACAGTCAGACGTGCCAATCTAATTACCGATTAGAAATACAAGGCACCATCATACTGAAGTTGCTTTAACAGTGGTCAGTATTTGTTATGTTTATCGTGTAAGGACAGTGAAACCTCTCTTCGTGAAATGATAATACTAGGCATCACCCTTCCAAACCAACCCCGCACACACGGGCCCATTCTTCTCCCTCTAAACCAAGTGTCGTCAGCAAATACACATCTCTGTACAGAGCTCCAAGTCCTACAGACCACTATAACAAAGCTTTGGAACCTCCCCTCAGCTCTCGAGATCGAGATACACCCAAAAGAAAATAATATTTGTGGCCTCTCTCCGATGAAATCTTCTCTGCCCCTATATTGGACAGTTGAGGAATGCAGTTACAAAGCTCTGGAATCTCCCACCACTGCCAAGGGTGGCCATGGTTCCACTGCATTCTTGAAGGTAGGCCACGGAAGGCTCTATGGAGGCACATCATCATCTAAAAATGGAAAACGATCTCAAATTCAAGTGTGAGCAACACGTGTACCCATTATATCAGGGTCTCCTCACTTCCACTTCAGCTTTGGTCACAGGAGATTCTTAGTAATGTCTCCGTGGAGATTCTATTCACAGACGTGGCCACAGCCGAATGTACTAGTCTGCTAAGAGGAAGGAGAACCCCCTAAACCAGACACTATGTTGTGGACTTGGAGGAGCTGATCATGTCTCATTGGCCCTCTTATGTGAGAACTTCTGAACTACAAGATCGCATATGTTGGAGGCCCTGGGGGGAAAAGACCTTGTTGCAGCTCCAGTAGGACGTTCATGATAAAGATAAAGACCGAACAATTCTGACGGCTACACCGTATTTTGTCAAGCCTCATGATGCCCCCCTTCATTGAGGCCACACCAGATGTCACAAACATGCCCCCTGCCTCTGCTGGTGGCAGATACATAATCTCCCTACAGGTCTTCCCTTCTACTATCCATCCACCCCAAAAGCACAAGGCCCCTTCTAAAAGTACTATGGTCCATGTGCAATGCCTGGTTGGATACAGGACCATGCAACTTAGAACAGCTCTAGACAAAGTGAGTGGTGTTAACACTCTGAAGCCACCGAAAGAGAATATCTGCCCTTCTAATGGTTCTCTGCATGCTCCGTAAAACCTGTCATTGCCAGAGGATGTAAAACTAAAGAACCTTTTATTATAAATGCAAAACACCAATGCATACTGTTAGAAAATATAATATGGAAGCGTATCGGAGAAATAAAGATAAAGAAATATGAACGGGATTTAACGTGGAACCCTACTCCTTAAGGAGCGGGATGAAACCACGGGAGAACGCCTCAAAGGGCTGGTTTATGCATTGCACTTTCCCATCTGATACAGGAGGTCTGGGGATTCTTATATAGCCTCCATAGAGCCTCCAAGTCCCACCATTGGTAGATGTGGGACTAAACTCCTGGATGTGGTAAATAGATACTACCCATGTAACCCATCTACATATGATAATGACGCATACTCTAACATTCCCCCTCAAGCTGGAGTATGCAATGCTCAGCTTGGACAAACAGAAAGAAATCGCAAACTCACACTACAAGACACTACATACAATATCAATTCAATGGCACAATTGTTGACTGTTGTCGAGGACGTTGCTTCTCATGCCATGCAGGTGAGGAGGAACCAATGGACTGGAGTATGAGTCAAACTGAATCTCCTCATCGGAGAGCATATGCTTTGTAATATGCATGTCAGAGTCACTACAAGTGAAATGAGTCTCCTCGTCGGAGTACTCTGGCCCACCACCATATGTGGACAACTGCTCCACATCTCTGAAAGGGTCGAATTGAAAAGGCCGTAAAGACAATCCTCGTCGAAGTCCACGGTCGCTAGAGAATGGAGTCTGAAAAAGTCTTCTCGTAGAAGAATTGGGTCTCTCACTAGCTCAGAGAATGGGATCTCTACTCTGTAGTCCCTATGAAACCACATGAAAACCCAAGCCCACATGGCATACGTAATGGGATCTCTACTCTGGAATCCCTATGGAACATATGAAAACTCTGACTAAAACAAAGATGGAGACCACGACAAATGATGGCAAACATGTGCACATCAAACTGAAGACCGCATATATGTGGGTATCTGAAATTGAAGATTCGGAGCCAATCTGACATCGAGTCTGAATATATGAGCATCTGTAGAGTCTACAAAATCTGGAATCTGAATCTGGAACGAGCATCCGACTCAACATAATATTCCCTCTTTCTCCCATACTTGTCGGAAAACAATAACATCGACAAAGTTGGGAGAAGACAAGAGAATGGAGAGAATAAAACATCACATAAAGCTGATCTCAATTTTTTTGGCTTTTATTCTCACATTTTTAATCATCTTCTAAAATAAACCATTCATTTTTTAAATTATTTTTTCCCAACTATTTTACCTCTTTTTTGTAGTAGTCATCACAATCAAATGTTTTTCCCTCAGATAAGTCGTTCACCTTTTTTTCCAGCTTTTCTCTCTTTTTTAAAAACATGCCCCTTTTTTCTCTTTTTTCTCTGACCTTTTTTCTTTGAACACAGCCTGAAAGGCCCATATGCAACAGAAAAATAGAGAAAAACATTTTTTAGGGTTAAATCATGGCACATTTTGGGCCTCCTTTTTTTATTTTATTTAGGGTTCCCAATGGGAACCATCTTTGCAACGATGAATAAAGCCCCCCGATGGGGTTTCTCCTTCTGTTGTTGCCTCCTGGAGGGAGGTGGAGGGGTTGTGCCTCTTGAAGATGCCACCGCCGCTGGAGATGAGGGAGGAGGGGAGGCTCCAGAGGACTTGAAGCGGGAGGGGCACAAGGAGGTGCGCTGGATCTGCGCACCGCTAGGAGACTGGAGGTGCGGCAGGGGGGGTCTGGGCGGCGAGGGGGGCTATTGGAGGTTAGCGGCAAAGGAAGGAGCACCTGGGGCTATGCGGACTGGGGTTGTCGCTTCCCGATGTTGCGGCACCTATGGATGTGCGGCCTGGGGATGCCGCCACCCTATGTTCGTTCGTTGAGGGGGAGCGCCGCCCTGGGACAGGCGTGCTACCTGCGTGAGAGAAGGGAATCGAGAGGGGCGGCATCGCATGGAGGTGCAATGGGAGATTTGAACTGGTCATCGCCTGCATCGAACTGCATGCACATTTTGAAATGCTCTTGGAGGAGCGATGTGGCGTGATGCTTGGTTGTGACATGGAGGTACGTCGTGGCCTGGAGCTTCGATTGGAGGAAGGTGTCGCATGGGAGCAAGTTAGAGATTGAATCGGCCTCGGAGTAGGATAGGAGCATGCTATGGAATCAAGCATCAACGCGTTGAACAGAAGCAATGACTGATTAAGGTTCCCACGGAACCCTAGAGTTTTCTCCAATAAATAAACATAACCTTTTAAGAACATAGCACCAAAAATCGAATCTCGAAAAAAAATAATTGAACCCTCGAGAATCGAACGTGCTCTGATACTATATTAAAAAATATAATACAGAAGCATACCAGAGAAATAAAGATAAAGAAATATGAACAACGGGATTTAACGTGGAACCCTACTCCCTAAGGAGCGGGATGAAACCATGGGAGAACGCCTCAAAGGGCCGATTTTATGCATTGCACTTTCTCATCTGATACAGAAGGTCTAGGGCTTCTTATATAGCCTCCACAAAGCCTCCAAGTCTCACCATTGACAGATGTGGGACTAAACTCATGGATGTGGTAGATGGATCCTGAAAGGATCCACTTACCCATCTACATACGATAATGATGCATACTCTAACACATACCATTTTGATCTCCTCAAGGAAACCCAAATAGATGGACAAGTACAAATTCAAACTCAAGGAAAGCAACAAAGTTTGTCAAGAAGGCTCGTCCACCGCAGGTGCAATCTCAAACCAAAAGGAATTGTAGAGCCAACTATCTCAATCCAAATCAACGTACTTCTGTCAGGGAAGAAAGCCAAAAGAAATACGAACACTCACATCGAACTAAAGGTCACTGGACCGAAGGTCACTATAGCTCTTAGAGATTATGGATTGTCAATAATTGTTGTCGGGCAAGATCAACAACCTCACATCCTCTTGATTCGATCAGAATTGTGAATGTAAGAAAACTAAAATGCGGAAGCGTAATATTAGAGATAAAGAATAAACATGAAGAACACCAGGATTTTTACGTGGAACCTTACTCCCTAAAGAGCAGGATGTACCAACGGGAGAACACCTCAAAGGGTTGATGTATTCATTAATTTTTCTCATTTGATACAATGGTTGTAGGGCTCCTTATATATCCCCCACAGACTCTCCAACTCCCACAACTAGTAGATGTGGGACAAAACCACAGGATGTGGTAATTGGACACTGGAGGAATCCAATTACCCATCTACACATGACTTATATACTCCAGCACTCCCCATCAAGATGGAGAATGCAATGCTCAGCTTGGACACATAAACAGAAATCTCAAACTCACAATACAAGGCACTACAGACACTATCAACTCAATGCATACTCTATTGTCGGTTGTTGTCGAGGACGTTGTTTCTCATGTCGTGCAGGTGAGGAGGAACAACAAGGTTGGAGTTTGAGTTGAACTGGGTCTCCTCAACGGAGAACATGTGCTATGCATTGCGTCTGTCAGAGTCGCTGAAAGTGAAATGACTCTCTCCACTTAGAGAACTATGGCCCGCAACTGCTCCATCTCTCTGAAGGGTCGAACTGGAAAAAAGCCATAGAAACATCCTCGTCGGAGTCCACGGTCGCTGGAGAATAGAGTCTGAAAGCCTCCTCATCGGAGAACTGGGTCTCTCTCATACCGGCGTGGAGAATGGGATTTCTACTCTAGAGTCCCTATGAAACCACATTAAAACCCTAGCCCACAATGGCAAAGAGAATGAAACTCTACTCTGAAGTCCCTATGGATCACATGAACACCCTAAGTTGACCAAATCGAAGATTGGGTCCTCTCAACTGATCGCATACATGTGTGACGTGGACTGAAGTCCCTGAACTATCTATAAAGTCTGAATCAGACAATATGTAGTCTAAAATATGGCATGGAATATGAAGAATCTGACAATCTGGCCTGGAATCTGGAGAATCTGACATGTATAACTACTCTCCACAATATTCCCTCTTTCTCCCATACTGGTCGAAAAACAGCATCGACCAAGTTGGGAGAAGACAAATCAAGATGGGGAAAATGAACAGATGATATAAGTCGATCTCAATAATTTTTTTGGCTTTTCTTCTCGTAATATTTTTTCTCAAATCATTTTTTCCCGATTATTTCCCCCCTTCTTTAGTCGTCTCCGTTTTTTCCCGCTTACGAGTTTTTTGTATGCACCTTTTGAAAAAAAACATGTGCCCCAATTATCCCAAACCTTCTTTTTTTACTCACAACCCAAACAAGGCACCAAACCTCTCCTTTTAAAAAAAATCATGGTCCATTGGGCCGTTAAAAAATTTCAAAGAAAGAAAAGAAAAAAAATCCATGATGATATTTAGGGTTCCTCTCGTAGGAACTCCATTCCAATAACCCTCGATGGGGTTTTCTTGAAGTCGATGTCACTTGGGATATGTTATGGCTTTGCCTAGAGCTAAAGAGGAGTAGCGATGTGGGGGCTTGACTGCAAAGCCAATCAAACTTCTCCAAGAGAGTTGTCACCGTCATTTGGGGTATTTAGGTTCCCAACTGGAACCCTCTTTCGATTTTGTGCATTTACGATGTGGAGTCGATGGCACCGCCAGCAAGAAGGGTAGGTTGTCGTTGCCGCATACATATGTGCCTTCTCGAGCCATCGATCTAGCACAACGGTGGCTTGCGCGAGGGGAAGGCAGCGATATCTGGAGGATGAGGATCGAACCCCTCTTCTTCTTCCCTTATTTTTTTCTTAGGGTTCTCATATCATATCCCATCCATCCTGGAGATGCCTCCGATGATGTTAGAGGTGAAGAATGGATTTGTCCATGACATGTTGCAAAAGAAGTAGCCGCCTGGACCCGATTTTTCTCCCGAGGGTGTACTGTCGGGCTCCTGAGGTTGAGAAGATGCGCATGGTGGTGGCATGTACAAGAAATCTAATTGTACCACCTTGGAACCTTGCATCATGAATCGGATATCTTGCTTGCAGGCGTAGAACTAGGTTTTTGAGGGAAAATCCTATGATTTTGAATCCATTTGCAGCAGTGTCGTCACGATTGCAAGAACTAGATCTGGAGATTGTCGATCAGATCCGCGTTGGCATCGACAACTGCTGTGCAGAATTAGGATTTCGAAAAAAACCTCGAAACTTGATATTGAAAAATGACAAATCTGCACTAATCGATATTTCAAAAATTTGTGACGACTGAAAATTGGAGTTTCAAGAAATCCTAAAAATTGGAACTCGAACTTGAATGATTTTGAACAATGAATAACTAATCTTCAAGAATAAATCTTCAAAATAACCATGAATCGACCCGCTCTGATACCATATAAGAAAACTAGAATATGGAAGAGTAATATCAAAGATAAAGAATAAACATGAAGAACACCGAGATTTTTACGTGGAACCCTACTCCCTGAAGAGCGAGATGAAATCACGGGAGAAAATCTCAAAGGGTTGATGTTTTCATTAACTTTTCTCATTTAATACAATGGGTGTGGGGCCTCTTATATAGTCCACATTGAGTCTCCGCATCCCACAACTAGTACATGTAACTACAAAGGTTCCAAATTTCGTGAAATTTCGGTTTTGACACCCTACCGAAACTGAAATCGATATATTGATATATACCATTCCTTCAAAAATCTAGGCCGATTTTGGCCGAAATTGGCAACAAAATTTCAAAATTGTTTCATTTTTTCAACATCTCGAAACGAAATTGTTAGAAAATAAACATGCGGAAGCGTAACAAGGAAAAAGATAAAGAACAATAATAAGAACGGGATTTCACGTGGAACTCTACTCCATGAGGAGCGGGACGAAATCACAAGAGAAGCCCTCAAAGAGGCATATGCTTCATTGCTTATTTTCCATGGATACAGGAGGTCTGGGGCTCCATATATAGCCTCTCCAGAGCCTCGAAGTCCCACCACTGGACAATGTGGGATTAAACACTGGATGGGGTAAATGGATCTTCTCTAAGATCCATTTACCCTGCTACAACTCAATAGGCGCATATAACAAATACTCCAACACTCCCCCTCAAGCTGGAGCAAGCAATGCTCAGCTTGGACAAACAGAAAGAAACTCAACTCAATGCTACATGACACTACGGACAATATCAACCCAACGCGCACAACTGTTGCTGTCGAGTGCGTTGCTTCTCATGCCGTGCAGGTGAGGAGGACGAACGGGCTGGAGTGTGAGTCTGTTGAATCTCCTCGTCGGAGAGCATGTGCTCTGAACTGCGCCTGTCAGGGTCACTGCAACTGAAAATGAGTCTCCTCGTCGGAGTACTCTAGCCTGCCACAATAATGTGGACAACTACTCCATCTCTGTAAAGGGTCTAACTGAAAAGGAGTCGTGGATGTGCAATCCTCGTCGGAGTCCACGGTCGTTGGAGAATGGAGTCTGAAATAAGTCTCGTCGAAGAATTAGGTCTCTCCCATCTGGCTCAGAGAATGGTGCACTGCTCTATTGTACCTATCATACCACATGAAAACCTTGCCAACATGGCATAGGGAATGATCCTCTACTCTGAAGTTCCTATGGTTCACATGAAAACTCTGGCCGAAATAACAAGAAAAGAAGGGGTCCATACAAGATGGCAAACATGTGCTCATCTGAAAATGACCGCAAACATGTGCATGTCTGAAAAATGAGTCTCTCTGGAGAACTCGAAAATGGGCCTCAACATGGAGTGCCTCGAACTTGGACTATGACCAATCTGTCGAGTCTGAACAATTGTGCATCACACTTGTGGACTCGGAATCTGAACGTCGAGTCTGAATCTTGCGCATGGAAAATCTTCAACTGAAACCTCTAGAGTCTGAAAATATGTTGGTCTGAAGAATATATGAATCTGTCCTCCTGAATCTGGAACTTCTGAATAGACCTGTGACTCTACATTTATACTCCCCCTTTCTCCCATACTGATCGGAAAACATGGATGACAATTATCGACCAAGTTGGGAGAAAACAAAGAAACAGGGGTAAACAACATGAACATTCACAAAGATTTCTTGCGGCTTTTCATTCATTTTTTTAAGCCACCATTTTTTAAGCCGTTTCAATTTTTTACGACTTTTCTTGCATTTTTTTACTTTGCATACGGCTTTTCTTTGTACGCACCTTTTTTTTTGAAATTGCGTACGTTTTTTTTCACGTACGCTCCTTTTTTTGAAAACTTTGCAGACTATTCCTTTATTTTTTTACATTTAAGCCCCCCCTTTTACATCATATGGCCCACTTGGGGCCCGAAGCATACAACAGAAATTTTCTTCTTGGTTTTTTTTAAAGAACCCTATGCCCTAGGGTTCGCAGGACCCATTCTTCAAATAAACATCCGCCCCCGATGGGGCCTTCACTTGCTCGAAGGCGGCACCACATACAGGAAGGGGGAAGGAAGGGGGAGATGAATCGGTCGCAACTGGGAACTGCGCACGGGGCTTTCTGACACTGGGAATCGCGACGCCCTGGGAGAGAGAAGCAACATCAGCCTGGAGAAGCGCCTAAGCCGACGCGCGCAAGAAGGAGAAGTCGCCTTGAGGAGAGCATTGCCGCCAGCGGAGTCGCGAGCGCCGCCTAGAATGCGGGCATGCGCTGCCTGCGTGAGTGGGCGCCGCCTGCTGAGTCGCCGAGACGCCGCGCGAATCTTGCGCGGTCTAGAGAAGGGCCACCTCTGGCTTGATGCGCGGGGATGAAGCGGGTGACCCGCCTGGGCTTGATGTGCGGGGCTTTCCCGCCTCGCCTGGAGCATGGCGGCTTGATGGAGGGAGACACGAAGGGCTCCTGTATCTGCATCGTTGCAGATTTGGACAACGCCGGGCCTTGGAGCAACAGGAGATCGCACGAGGAGAAGCCCGAAGCAGCTGAAGGGCTTGTGCACCAACGTGAGATGCGGCTAGGGTTCTGCCGCTACTAGCCAATACGTGCAGGAATCGGAATCTCTTGCTGAGAATAGGGTTCAAGAAATTGAGCCCTAGAATCTGAATCTGGAATTTCAATTGATCTGACACAAAACAATTCTCGTACAAAATAATCTTCAAGAATAAAAACCAAACTCGAATCTCAAACAAATATAGAACATAAAATCCCCGAAGATCGAACCCGCTCTGATACCATATTAGAAAATAAACATGTGGAAGCGTAACATGGAAAAAGATAAAGAACAATAATAAGAACGAGATTTAACATGGAACCCTACTCCGTGAGGAGCGGGATGAAACCACGGGAGAAGCCCTCAAAGGAGCATATGCTTCATTGCTTTTTTTCCATGGATACAAGAGGTCTGGGGCTCCTTATATAGCCTCTCCAGAGCCTCCAAGTCCCACCACTGGACAATGTGGGACTAAACACTGGATGGGGTAAATGGATCTTCTCTAGAATCCATTTACCCTGCTACAACTCAATAGACGCACTATAACAAATACTCCAACAGAAATCGAAATCAAGATTTAAAACCTAGGTAAACCACATAATGTGGTAATTGGATCCTGATGGGATTCAGTTACCCATCTACACATGATGGGTATACTCCAAGAATGAAGATTCTTTTTTTAAGAAAAATGGCTAATCTCCATTAGTCAAAGAATTATATTATCATTAAGAACTATACACAAAAATTACCATTGCCATATTCTGTAAAGAGCTTTGACGTGCTCGATTACATCCGTGAAGACCAGAGCATTCCTCACCAACCAGATTACTCGTAAGTGTGCAATCACTCTAGTAGTCATTCCTTCCAATTTCTCCCTTCAGTCACTTCTTATAGAGCTCCAAAATGAGTCCACATTGCTCCACCGAATCCATGTATGTCAGTCACCTCTCATGCCTCCTTTCACACAAGACACCTGAAAAAGAGATGGTCAATGCCAGCCACCCACACTGCTTACACGTCTCATTACATCCAGGAAAGATTATGGTCCATTTGACACCATTCAAGATGCGACCTCTTCTAAGCAACCACGGAAAGATCTTAACCCTAACATGGATCTTCCACCCCCGAATTCTTGCACACTCACAAGGCATCACATTACAACAATAACAATAAAGCATTTTCCCACATTAAGTAGGGTCGGCTACATGGATTCTTTGCCTCCACTCAAATCTATCTTGGGTCATTCTCGGGCTTAGATCCAAAAAACTAAGATTCCTTCGTAACACTTCTTGGGCCTTCCTCGCCTCCTCTTAGCCGGCTCAACATCCCAACACTTGCATCTTCTCACTGGTACATGAGCCGACCTCCTTTGCAAATGGCCAAATCACCTTAAACGATTTTCTTGCATCTTATCCTCGATCGAAGCTACACCAACTTTCCTTTGGATGGCATGATTCTGGATCCAATCTTTACGTGTGTGTGTGTGTGTCCACACAACCACCTTAGCATTTTCATTTAATGTCATTCTCTGCACATGTCTATGGTTCGCATGCCAACATTCAGATCCATGTAGCATGGCAAGTCTCGCAGTTGCTTTATAAAACTTTTTTTATTTTCAAAGAAATTTATTATCACAGAGAACAGTAGAGGCTCATCTCCACTTTAACCAAACTGCATTTATTCTATTTATATCATCTCCATCAATTTCCTCGTCATGTTGCAAAATATATCCCAAGTATCTAAAAAATCTTTTCTGAATGTCATCATCACTAATCTTAACCTTGATTCCTTCACCATTGCTTCCATCAAAAGTGCACTCCATATTTTAGTCTTAACCCTACTTATACGAAACCCTTTAGTCTCTAATGCATGTCTCCAAACCTCAAACTTCTAATTTACTCCGTCTCTAGTCTCATCAATCAACACAATATCAACAGCAAATAACATAACCAAGGTATCTCATCATGAATGTGACTTGTCAACTCATCCATAATCAAAGTAAAAAGGAATGAACTCAAAACTGAACCTTGATGCAGACCAATGTTGATGTCAAAATAGTCAATCTTCCCAAATTGTATCCTTACACAAGCTGAAGCCCTATCATACATATCTTTTATGAGGTTAATATATAGGACAGGTACTTATCTCTTCTCCAAAACTCTCCACAATATCTCATGTGGGACAGAATCATAAGAATTCTCTAAATTAATAAAAACCATATGGAGGTTCTTCCTTTTAGCTTTGTAAATCTCAATTGTTCGCAACAAGTGTGTGGCTTCAATAGTTGAGCGGCCTAGCATGAATCCGAATTGATTTTCTTTTACTTTGGAAACTTACCTCAACCTTCTTTCAGTCACACGTTCCCAAATTTTCATAGTGTGACTCATCAGCTTGATACCTCTGTAATTTGAACAATTTTGAGCGTCACCTTTATTCTTATAAAGAGGCACTACGATGCTTCTCCTCCAATCTTCAGGCATTTTCTTTCTTCGTCAAAGAATATTGAATAAATTTGTAAGCCAAGTCAAACCATACTCACCTAAAACTCTCCAAACTTCTATAAGAATGTCATCAAGTCCTACGCCCTTCTCATGTCTCATAACCTTCAAAGCATCCCTTATTTCCTTCCTTTGTATTCGTCTATAGCTTGCACGATTCAAATAGCTTCCACTACTAGCTAGATTTCCCAAAGTGATGTCTCTACTTCCTTCCCCAATGAAAAGCTTATGGAAGTACTGCTTCCATCAAGTCTTTATATCCTTCTCAGTAACAAGCACGAGACCTTCCTCATCCTTAATGCATCTCACTTGACAGAGATCTTTGATCTTTCTTTCTCTTGCTTTAGCCAACCTGAATACATCATTCTGGCCCTCCTTAGAGTCGAGATTTTTTTTATAAAACTTCATAAGCTTTTGACTTAGCTTTGTTTACCGTCTTCTTTGCTTCCTTCTTCACTATTTTGCATTTTATGACAGATTCATTTGTTCTATCCTTAGACATAGCTTTAAAGCATGCTCTTTTAGTTTTGAGCTTCTCTTGCACTCCTCCACTCTACCACCAAGCCTCCTTTTGACATGGAGCTCCTCCCTTTGACTCGCCTAGCATTTCTTTGGCTACCTTTCGGATACAAGATGCTATCGCCTCCCACATCTCGTTTACACTTCCATTACATCCCAAGATAAGTCTTCTAAAATCTTCTCCCTGAAGCTTAATTGTTTCAATTGAAGATTCCACCATCTAGTTTTAGTGATCTTGAAAACCCTCCTTTTTACCAGCTCTTTTATTTACACATCCATGACTAGCAAGCGATGTTGGGTAGTCAGACTCTTTCCTAGGATTACTTTGCAGTTTTTGCAACACAACCGATCTCTTTTCCTCGACACAAAGTAATCGATTTGTGCTCTAGTCGAGCCACTCTTATAAGTAATTAAATGCCCCTCCCTCTTGTTGAAGAGAGTGTTTGCAATGAAAAGACCATAAGCCATTACAAAATCCAGAATGACTTTTCCCTCTTCATTTCTATCCCCGAAGCCATGTCCTCCATGAACATGAACATGAACATATCCTGAAGCATCTTTTTCCACATGCCCATTAAGATCTCCATCTAAGCAAATCATCTCTCTTAGTGGGATTTATTACATAATCTTATCTAAATATTCCAAAAAGCTTGTTTAATCCTTTCATCTAAACCAATTTGCGGTGCATAAGTTGAGATGATATTCATAATTTCTTTTTCGAGCACCACTTTTAGCAAGATAATCTGATCCCCGAATCTTTGCACCTCAACCACACAATCCTTTAAATCTTTATGAACAACTATCTACCATTTACATCAGTATCTTTACCTGAATACTAAAGTTTAAAGCATGTCTTCTTAATCTCCCTTATTTTCTCTCCAACTCATTTTGTCTCTTGTAGACATAATATCTGAATCTTCCTTCTTTCCAACGTATCGACTATCTCCATCGATTTGTCAGTCAAAGTGCAAATATTCCAACTACTTATCCACAACTTCATTTACATCTTTTGAACTAACTTCTTTACCCGAGTTCGTCCATCATGCGAGAATCCTTACAAATTTTCGACTGCATCCGGGCGATGATGCAGCGGAACTAGTTTATTTACTCGCATGTGTTCCTCATGCGAGAACCCTTGCAAATTTTGAACTACATCCAGGCAGCAATGTAGCGGCCCTTGCCAACTTTTCATTGCATTCGGGTGATGCAACGCGTCGCTAGTAGGGAATGCCCTAATGAAATCCAAATGTTTGCTTAAATCCATGTTTAAAAGATCCGAACTGTTTCGATACAAATTCCTAAATATTGTTCTTAAAATAACACTATTTAGGAATTTGTCACTCTTGCGTTGGTTGTCAGCTAACTAACATGCAACCCTCCTCAATTTAAACGGGTTTGGGACTGACCATGGCTGAGTTACAAGGCATCACATTAATCTCCAAAATTGACGGAGCGGCTAGAACCTCATAAGCCTTCTTTATGGTGGATAATATGTCTCTCCGTCACCAAATGTCTCAGTCTTTCGAAGGTTCCTCCATTCTAACAAACCCGCTCAACAGACTCAAGAAGTTTAAAGTACATTATCGTGAGGACCAGAAGTTATAAAGCGCCTTACAATGAGAAATGACATTCTTAAAATAGAATCTTTGGTTGTTGAAGATTAAGTCGTTACCTCCCAACCAAATGGCCCATAATGTCGCAAACGCTTCGAGCAGTCGTCCGTAGAGTTGCCTCCGATCGTCCAAATCGAACCCCAGAATTATGGCATCCCTTGAGTCATGACCCAAGGCATCCCTAGTTCACACCCTTTTCGAAGTCGGGCATTTGAAGAAGAGGTGTTCTGAATCCTCCTCTAGTTCCTCGCATCTGTCGCACTCATAGAACTAATCTATAAGATTTGCTTGACTTTAAAGACACATTTACAACCAACAACAATTGTTCAGGTACCTCTAGATATCAGCGCATTTATTTTTGCCCAAATAGCCTCCCTTCAATGAGCAACATGGGAAGCCACATCGTTCGCAAGACAGTATAAAATTGTATGTACTCCAGGGATAAGTGCTTGAAGGTGACGTATCTGAATATGAGATGACAAGCACATGCCCCTTTACCTTTTCTCAGGGTAATAGAAATATGGAAGTCAAAATTATCACATGCATCACCCGGAAGATTGCCACCAACGAAAATATCATCAGATTGTAGACAATTAGATTTTACCTCAGGGGCAACCGTCAAGGATCGGGTCAGATTGATGGCTTTTGTTTCACCTCATATACACTTGGTCAAGCATGTAGGGATCCCTTCAGGCACGTGAAGAGGAAGATAAATAGTCCCGTCTGAATTATAAGTATGAACATGAGAAATATGGCACCAACTTAAAGGTGACAGGCTGATACATTTTGTCATTGTTAACGTATACATGTATCTGTACTTTCTGTTATTTTGTTTTCCTCTTAGTATGCTTTATGTAATTTACCCATAGGCTACTCTCCTATATAAGAGAGCCTAGGGTTCATGGAATAAACAACTTGCTCATTTCTCCCAACATGGTATCAGAGCGACGGTCCTAGACCGGAGTTCTTGAAACCCTAACCCTAACCCTACCCCACCCGCCGGCCCTCTTTCTCTCTCTCTTCTCTGCAGATCGGCGCCGCCCTTCTCCTCGGGTGCTTCTCCTCCGATCGGTGCCTCTCCAGCGCATCTGCGGCGCATCCCAGCCGCATCTCGACGCACCTCAGGCGCATCTACGGCACGCGCCACCGCGTGATCTGCGCATCACCTACGCGCGCACATCCAGTGCGCGATATCGCGCATGATCTGCGCATTCCCAGCGCCTGACCGAGCATCCACAACGCATTCATAGCGCATCCACAGCACCTTACAACGTGCGTGAGCCATACGCGCATTCACAGCGCGTGCCCATCGCATCCAGTGCGCGAGTCCAGCGCACTAAGTGCACAGCACACGCGATCTACTGCGCATCCAGTGCGCATCAAGTGCTCCGAGTCCTGTAGCTCCTGTACGGGTGCACGGTTTCCAGCCCTAAGACCCAGAACATCATCATGGGTTTAGTTGCGTGAGGTCTACACGTGCAACTAAACCCATTTATGTCGTTGTAGACAAATCACAGTGTTTGTCAATCGTTCCAGTCTTCATTTTCAATATGTCAGAGAGCAAGGCAGATATCCCATCTATTGGCGCATTCCGTGGTCCAGCGCCTATTGTCAAGATGGACGGTACCAACTATGAACTATGGGCAATGCAGTTCATGAGCATGATGAAGTCTACTGGTAAGAAGCATATTCTTACCGAACCAGAGCCTGCTGAGAAGACTGGAACCTATGCCTCCTGGGAGGCTGATGATGCATACGCCAAAGTTTGGCTATCTGGTACGTTGGCAATTGAGATTGCCAATGACATTCTCCATCAACCCACAGCGAAGGATATGTGGGACATTCTGGCGGCTACATATTCCCAGGCAAAGAACGAGACAAAGATTCTGCAACTCCAGCATAATATCTTCACCATCAAGCAGAATGGTCGCACTCTACATTCTCTCTATACATCACTGAGAGGGATGTTCGAGAAGCTATATAGCTTCATGCCCTTGACAGCCACGCCAGAACAGCAGAAGACATATAGGAACGCCACTATGGTGGGAGTGTTCCTAGCTGCACTTGATCCTGAGTACGAGGCAGCACGATCACAGATTTTGGCCGACTCTACAATTCCTCCAATGAAGGAGGCCTTCCATAGATTAAGTCGGATTACAGTTCCCTCAACAGCTGCAAGTCAGAATTCTTCAGCCATGGCAGCAACCCGAGGTCGTGGCTCTCATTACCAGAGCTGTGGACGTGGACCTCGTGGGAGAAGTGGCCGCACTAGGCCAACATGTACCTATTGCCACCGCGTCGGACATAATGAAGATACATGCTATTCAAAGCATGGATTTCCTGCATCTGCACGAGCCGCTGAGCAGATAGAGCCCCCATCTGCTGCTACCTTGGATCAGCGATTTGAAGATCTAGTTGCCCGTCTGAGGGGCATTATCCCACCATCGGGTCCAGCACCGACTACAGAGAGTCATTCTGATGCAGCTGCCTCTGCCTCCACTTCTACCAGTGCTTCAGGTAGTATACTTGCACTTCATAGTAGTAGTCCTGATACATTGCCATGGATTATGGACTCAGGCGCTACACATCACCTATGTGGCGACCAGAGTCTACTTACATGTTATACCCAGATTCCTTCGGGACGGACAGTTGTCATTGCAAATGGCACGCATTCCCCCATTACTGGTCAGGGGGAGATTAGATTGACACCGTCTATGCAGCTCAAGAATGTGCTACATGCACCTGATTTCTCAATGAACCTATTGTCAATTAGTCAGATTACGAAGGATCTTCATTGTCGGGCAATTTTTGATTCATCTTCTTTGATTTTTCAGGACATCCATACGGGCAACGTGATTGGTCGTGGCTATGAGCAAGGAGGCCTTTACCGCCTGAATCAGACCCCATTTGCTGGAACCACATCATCTTCTTCTGGCCAAGTATCCCCTTTACTGTGGCATCTGGGTTTAGGTCATTTACCACTTCAAAAGTTACGTCGAGTAGTGCCTTATAGTCTTCCTCACACATCTGTTCAGTGTGAGGCATGTCAGTTGGGAAAGCATCACAGGTCGTCATTTCCCAGTCATCCTGGTCGGAGTAGTACCTCCAAGTTTGAGTTATTTCATGTTGATGTCTGGGGTCCGAGTCGTGTACATGATCATCAGGGACACAGATATTATATTGTATTTGTGGATGATTTTTCTAGAGTGTCGTGGGTGTTTCTGATGAAAAATAAATCTGAAGCCGGAAATATAATTATTCACTTTCCGAATGAAATCCAAAATGTTTTTTCTACGTCTGTGAAAAGTATAAGAAGTGACAATGCTTTAGAGTTGTGCACTAATTTTCTTGCTAATTACTACTCATCAAAAGGAATTATTCACCAAACATCTTGTGCCCATACATCTCAACAGAATGGGATTGCTGAAAGAAAACACCGTCACCTACTTGATGTCACTAGATCTCTACTTATACAGAGTCATGTTCCATATTCCTACTGGGGTGATGCAGTTCTTACTGCATGTTACCTAATCAATCGGATGCCTTCGTCTGTCTTGAATGAACAGATTCCGTTCTCACTCATTTATCCTGACAAGGATCTGTTTACTCTCACTCCTCATGTGTTTGGGTCGGTTGCGTTTGTCCATCAGTTGTCACCGGGTACTGACAAGCTCTCTCCTAGGGCTGTCAAGTGTGTTCGTCGGGTACTCCAGAACTCAAAAGGGGTACAAGTGCTTTGATCCTTTGCGTCGGCGGTATATGATTAGTGCAGATGTTACATTTTTTGAATCTAGTATGTATTTTTCAGCATCTGGAGACAATCAACTTCCACCTACACCACATGATGCCATATACATGACACCACTACCACCTCAGATGACGTCATCCAAACCTCCGCCACCACCACCGCTACCACAACAACCCATCTCACCATTCCCGTTCCATTATACCCGCAGGCCTCCTCCACCAGCTCATGGTCATGACTCGTCTACTAGCTCGCCTATGGTATGTAATGAGAATATTAATGTTGATGGATCTGACGACATTTCTGAGCAGGATGTGGTGCAGGAGCCAGATGAGCCTACAGCTGATTTGGATGTTCCCATTGCTTTAAGGAAGTCGACGAGGAGTTGCGCCAAATATCCATTATCAGCCTTTGTGTCCTTTGAGCGGCTATCTGGAGATTTCAGATCGTTTGATATGGCACTTTCAGCCATAGATATTCCACGGAATCATCATGAGGCTCTGCAGGATAGTAGATGGCGGCTTGCAATGGAAGAAGAAATGGCCGCACTTCAGTCCAGAGGAACTTGGACTTTGGTTCCTATACCTCCAGATGCAAATCCAGTGAGCTGCAAGTGGGTGTTCACAGTGAAGCAAAATGCAGATGGATCCATTGACAGGTACAAGGCACGTCTGGTGGCACGTGGCTTCACACAAACATATGGGGTGGATTATCTTGACACCTTCTCGCCAGTGGCACGTCATTCCACCCTAAGGATCTTGTTGTCAGTTGCAGTTGCTCGAGACAGGCCGCTCCATCAGTTGGACGTGAAGAATGCATTTCTATATGGAGATTTGCAGGAGGAAGTATATATGCAACAGCCACCTGGTTTTGCTGTTGAGGGGGGGTGCTCCAAGGTATGCAGGTTGCATAAGGCTATATATGGCCTTAAGCAGAGTCCCAGAGCATGGTTTCAAAAGCTCTCGGATCTCTTCGAGAAACAAGGATACAAACGCTCCAATGCTGATCATTCCTTGTTTGTACAGAAAACAGTGAGAGGTATCATTGTCGTTATGGTTTATGTTGATGACATCTTGATTACAGGAGATGATGAGCAGGGCATAAGGCAGGCGAAAGAAATGCTGGTAGTGAGTTTGTCACTAAAGATCTTGGAGTCCTTAGATACTTTCTGGGGCTTGAATTTGCCAGAAATTCCTATGGGCTAGTCATGTCACAAAGGAAATATGTTACTGATCTGTTGAGTGAAACAGGTATGCTCGAGTGTCGACCTGCTACGACACCAATGGACCCCAGCATGAAGCTTTATGAAGATAACACAGAGGAGGTGGACAGGAGAAGATATAGAGAACTGGTAGGCAAACTGTTATATGTCACGATCACTAGGCCAGATATATTGTTTGCAGTGAGCCGTGTGAGCCAGTTCATGGAGCAACCACGTCAGGTGCATATGGATGCAATACACATGATACTTAGATATCTCAAATCTTCTCCAGGTGCAGGTCTGTTATTCAAGAAAGGAAAGGGGATTTCTATCTCAGCATGCGCAGATGCAGACTATGCAGGATGTCCCAAGGATAGGAAGTCCACCTCAGGGTATGCCGTCTACGTTGGAGATGCCCTAGTCTCATGGAGGAGCAAGAAACAAACTGTGGTAGCTAGATCTAGTGCTGAATCCGAATATAGGGCTATGGACCAGGCTACTACAGAGATGATGTGGGTGAAAGCGGTGCTGACAGATCTATGTTTAGATGTACCACTTCCTATGAACTTGGAATGTGATACTCAGGCTGCTTTGTTTATTGCAAACAATCCTGCATTCCATGAGCGGACCAAGCATATTGAGGTGGATTGTCACTTCATACGTGATATGATTCAGAAAGGATTCATTGCTACATCTCATGTTACTTCAGAGAATCAGACTGCAGACATATTCACCAAGGCATTGCTACGAGGTCCATTTCAGAAGTGTGCTTCCAAGCTGAGCATGATTGATATCTATGCTCCATCTTGAGGGGGAGTGTTAACGTATACAAGTATCTGTACTTTCTGTTATTTTGTTTTCCTCTTAGTATGCTTTATATAATTTACCCATAGGCTACTCTCCTATATAAGAGAGCCTAGGGTTCATGGAATAAACAACTTGCTCATTTCTCCCAACAGTCATCATGTTCAAAACATCCGCATCCCTTCTATGTGATGGAATATCCAATAAAGATGAACTTCATAGCCTCAGGAGACAACTTGTCTAGACCAAACCCTCAATTGTGAATAAAAGCAATAACTCTAAACACGTAAATAGACAAAAAAACGAGCCTCTTCCAGGAAAGAGCATGGCATGGAGGGAGGGGGTCTGTTCCTGGATCGCAGAGGATGGTTTAGGATTAAGAAAATAGCAAGCAGTCAAATATGCAACCCATCTAGAGATAAAAGTGTTTTGATGCATAAGTGGGCGAGCAACATCAAAAATGTGCTTATGCTTTCTCGTAACTACTCTACTGCTCAGAGACGTAAAGACAGAAGTCTAATGGATAATTCTCAAGCACTGAAAAAAGTTGCACAAAGAAATGTTGTGAAACTCAGGAGACTTATCTGGACATAAAGTTTTAATAAAAAAAATAGTTAACTCTTTAATAAAATTCTGCATAATATCACCAGTCCCAAACTTGACATCATGCTGGAGAAATAAAGGCCGCCTATATCAAAGAGAGATAATAGCGATGGGGGTATGGGCATCCGGAGGTTGGACCTTGTTAATGAGGCCCTACTCCTTAAGTGGGTCAGCAGGTTATGGGGTCCTGGTGAAGATTTTTGTTGTGAGGTCTTACGGAAGATTCGTGGTAATGTAGGGGCGCTTCCGATGCCGGCTGCTCGGTTGGGGGCTCAGACGCCTTTCTGGAGAGGGGTGCTGGAGACTTCCTCTAAATTCTCATCATTCTTTGCTTCGGTTCTTGGTGATGGCTGTTCTTTCAAATTATGGACAGATGTTTGGACGGGGGTGGAACTTCTTTGTTCGAGGTTCCCCCGGTTGTTCGCTTTGGCGGTTGATGGAAATGCTTGCGTGGCCTCCTGTTGGTCTTAGGCTGGTTGGTTCCCTCTCTTCCGTGATAACCTCTCGGAGCAGAGGCTCCATGACTATCTCCTTCTTTTGGACGCCATCAGAGGTGCCTGTCAGCCGTCGAGCGGGAGGGATCACTGATCCTGGAAGGGGGGGGCCTTCTCGACGAGAAAGGCGTATGTGGCGGTCTCTTCCTCCCCTCTTCCGAGGCCGAATGTGGTGGTGCGCGATTGCGGTTTTTTTGGGGGGCTGAAGCTACCTGAGAGGGTGGGTTTCTTCCTTTGGTTGGCTCGGAGGCAGAGATTGATGATGAGGGATCGTTGCGCGAGGCTGATTGGGATTATCCCTGATAGATGTGTTCTATGCAACAACGCCGTGGAATCTCTGGAGCATCTTTTCTTCGCTTTCCCGGCGGTGGTGGGTGTTTGGGAGGAGGCGGCTGATGCGTGGGTGTGCGCCACGGATCTGGCTTTTTTCTGGGACTCGATGGTGGCTAACAAGAGTAGGGAGTGTAGGGAGTTGCTGCGACCCGTGGCGAAAATTTGGCAATATGGCTTGGCCGAAATGATGCTATCTTCACAGGGCAACGTTTCTACAAAGAGAATGTGATGTTAAACTGTACCCGTTTAGTTGATGATTGGTCGTTGGTTTAGTTCCCGGTTGGGTATATCGGTTGATACCTTGTAAAGTTCCTTTTTTCTTTGTTTCTTTTAATATAAATCAGGGGCGAGCACCACTGAGTGTGTCCCCCTATTTTCTAGACTTCAAAAAAAATGAACTATAGTGCATTTCATTTGTCCTAAGTCCACCACCCCTTCAAGACCTCCTTCGGCAACAAGAAGATAAGATAGGGTTGACCATTGGGTCGGTTAGCTAGGTCCAACCTAAAGCCTAGCCCATATAACATGGCCCAAGCCCAAGCCCACAACTTGAATGGGTGGCTTTGTGCCTTTATTTTTGCCTAATACGGATTTCAGATTCGCCTCAGGTTTAGTTTAGCCAAATTAAATGCCCACAGACCGGCCCGCCATAACTCATAGGGCCATTAACCCATCTAACTAAATGTCTAACCCGTTTTGCTCAAAATATCCACATGGACATAAGGGTGTGACTTCCCACCTTCACCGCTTAAAAACTTTAATTTCAACTCTAAATCCCTAATCCCTTCTCTCCTACCATGAGCCCCACCCGCATTGTAGAACATAATTAAAAAGTCTCTCCTCCCATCACATCAGTAGCACCACTTGCTACCATTCCTCTTTTATTACAGGAGGCCTCGTGATGTCTCCCTCCTTCGTTCCTCTCATCTCATGCGAGATCTCAAGAGATCAAGTCAACATTTTCCAATCACCAGAATTACCACTCTCCGTACTGCTTTGCTCTATCGTATGTTGCCATCACCGTATAATGTATGTAATATTGTTATTAATCCTTTATCTACGGATGAACTTTCGATGGTATTCCTACCATTCCTTTAGCTAAAAAAAGAACGAAAGGTGTCCATGAGTACCTATTATCTTGACATTTTACCAAATGACGGCATGGTATCCGACTTTGTGCATCTGATGTTAAATGATGCATTAGGCATTTTTGCCATAAGTTACAGTTGGTCGTGTAATCTTGGTAAGATTGCTTTTGGTTTCCATATTCTGATCCAACTACAAATGCCAACTAACAAGCCTCAGCCTTATCCCAACCTCAGCCCATGTCCAAGCTCGAGTAGTCTAATCCATGCATCATGGGTCGGCCCACCGCAGACCTGACCCATGACTTTGCAAGTCAGCCTCAGGCTTGGGCCATGGTTGTTAAAATAATATGGACCTAGGCTTAATCTACTTGCCCATGAAAACTAAGAGGTTCGAGTAGGGCTTAATTGAGCCTAGCCCAACCTGGTCCAATGCCCAACCCTAAGATAAGCACCTTACCTACCCGAACAAAACATGTGTTTCCATCCTAAACTCAAGAATCAACTCCATGACATTTTACCACACGTTATGAATAGAACTCATCGGAGCAAGCTCTAACCATCAGCATTCACCTCAAAAATCACAACCTAACCTCATTCATCCTAAAAGCCTTAATCACGTCGGTCATGTGAATCGGATGAAGATTGGTTGCACAAGTACCCAACCACCTCCAATTGTCACACAAAACTCTTCTCCTCAACTTACGAGAATTAGCCACCACAGCCCCTTGCACCTCTTGGCCATACATCAACTACGAGAAAGTGGATAAGGTTCTGTCTCTGTCTCCCATCATCCGTAGCATGGAAGAACTTGGTGCCCGCATCAACCTTGATTCTATTTTGCCTCTGTGTCCCCTCGACTTTGTGTTTCATGTCCTCCTCCATCAGCGATCTCTATTAGGCCACTCATCTAGCTCCTCCTTGATGAGTTCTTTATCATCTTCAACTCTATCTAGTTTAGAATTTTGATCTTAATCCTCTCGATGCTTCTAACCTCGATTAGCACACAACTACTTATTGTGTCCATTTAGCTCCTTCCTAAGTGTTGTCAACTTCAAAACCACATGCATGATAGTTGACCTATTAAATTGGCAATTAAGCAAATTTTCAATCACCGTCTCTCTGAAACTATCCTCCTACATCTAAGATCGGTGAAATCCAATGAAAAAAACTGCTGTACACCGCCCCTCCTCCCATGTAAAGGACGTATGATCAGAATGGAATCTTGAAAGCAGCCTGGTTGATGCCAACTGAAAGAGGCTAAATAATTCTACGGACACCAAAAAGCAATCTAACAAGATTAGAATTATGAATTTCGTCAAGTCCAAAGAGAAACTCATGTTCATCCACGTACAACACGCATAGGTTCCATCCTCCTTTGATCATGGACTTCAATACAATATCCTTTTGAGGTTCCTATGAGAGAGAACTTGCTTTTCAAAATTCATGTGTCAATGACCCAATTTTGAGATCGTTGCATGGATCCCACAAGCTATTTTTGGTCCTTGAGAGGCGTCTTCCTATGGGCCAAAGATATGTATGAGGGAGACTTATTGTTGTACCAATAACCCTAATGGTACATCTAGAACATGCGCATATTATTTCTAAATAGATTACTCAACGAATCATCACTACAATCTCTGATTCCACCAACTCAACAGCACGATCAAGATGTGTATTTTTGTTGTCGTTAGCAACCAGAGGAGTATGTGTTGAGTCGAGGTGATATATGATCATGTAGAGTATGAGTGAGAGTTTTCAGATCGTCCAAGTTGTGCATTTCATGGTAAAATTACTGAAGAGTTCGGTCAATTTGGTAAGTGGATCAGTCTAATATCCAATTACACAACCCTCATAACTCATATTTAATGTCATATTATCTAGTAAAAGAACTTGGATGTCTTGGTAGGGCTATATAAAGAGTTGTATACATCTTGTATTTATTAAGAAAGCAAATACTCACAAGATCTTATCCATGGAGTAGAACAACCCTTCGCGACCGCCTTGAATACATAACTCCATTTATTTGAAGCTTACATTTATTCTATGAAAGGCCTACCCTCATTCCTTAAAAGAACGGTTAACGGCAAAATTATACAATGATCCAAGACACCAAAGGGATAAAAGAAGGAACATAGAAAATGCATTCTCCGAACTCTATGTTATCCCGGAAATATGATAATAGTCAAACATATATCTAATCTATAAAACTTGGATAGGTTTAGAAACACATATTAATGATGCAGTGGATGATTATAAAGAAATCTAGTTTCAAGCTAACATTTTGTTCTTAGATATGTTAATTAATCAGGTACTAATAAAACTTTAATTGGGGACTGAGTGGAAGAATAAAACTACAAACAACTAACAAGAAACTACCAGATATAACGTAGAATGAGCTAAGTCTGGGAACTATAAGATAGGAGATATTAGCACTATTTAGAAATTTATAAAATGGACTCTCAAATTACTTTCATTGTAGAGCTATATCTCGGAAACATTTAGCAATCCATCATCATCGTCAATATATCAATGATATGGGAGACACATTGGTGATTGGCTGATTTACAGACAATATATGAAATATCAGGAAAAGAAATGGATATGAGATCGATATGGTTGAAGTTAGGTATAAAATAGATTGTGCAGTAATTCAATATACTATGAAATGTAATCACATGCTTAGAATTTCTGCTTGCAAACAAAACAAGGAGCATTATAGTATAACGCAGTACATACATCACTAAGAGCTGGCTGTGGAACTTGCTTGGCTGTTTCAAATGAATCCAATATAGGCCTGACAACTGCAGGGAGGAAAAGGCCTGGAGAATTCCGAACAAAAATAAGGTTTCCTTTTTGGATAGCAAAAATCAAGTAAATGACAACACACTATATGAAATGATGTAGCGTTTATAAGACCATATCCATGAACAACCCTACAAAAATACTCTCACTAGCAATGAATGACTAAAACAAGAATTACCACAAAACCGAAAATAGTGCAGAATATATTAGTCATATAGATGATACATAAACACCTTGATCTCTTCTTTGTTGACACTAAATACCATGAAGTCTTCCATAATTGTTTAAAAATAATAGAATATAGGGGTTATCATATACTATTGTCCCACATATTGTATGGAAGATCGGTCTTGTGCAACTTCCCTTCACATTCTTTATTTATATTCATATATATATGATATAGAAGGGAAGCTCCGGGTGCACTGAATCACCCCACTTGTTTAGGATTTTTTTGAAGGACCACAAGATGACCATTTGTGGAGAATAGTCAGTCACTCACCCATGATCCATATAAAAAATAAATTACAACCGAAGCCTCAACAGATCTCTATAAACAAGAATGTTCCCAACCAAGTACGTGCTCTTAGCATTACGAACCACATTCTCATTTCTAATAGCTATCTTGAAGACTTGAAACAACTTGGTTCCATAGTGCCCATAAAACTGCCATGGGAAGAGGTCTATCTTGATGCCTTCTGTTGGTGATAGACACAATCAAATCTTTGGAAGCTTGACTCAAAATCATCAAAATCGGTGGTGTCCACCCAATTCATCATCACCAACCCCATGGGCACAAGAAAAGCAAGTGTTCCACATGGGCACCAACCCCATCACAATTGCACTCTAAAGTCTAAACCAAAGACGCCAATGGGCACAAGAAAAGCAAGTGCTCCACATCATCATCGCCAACCCCATAGATTGGTCTAGTCTTGTACAACTCAACACCCGGCCTAGTTCTGAAAACCTTTGTGACCAGAATCCTCGCATTCAGCAATCAAGCAAGCAATCTAACCTTCAATGGGACCTTAGCCAAATCAACCCACACTTGGTGAATGGTGACCAAATCCTAGTCAAAGACCCCCAAGGACAATCTCTCAACAAGTTTTTTTTGAGAGGGTAAAGGGTGATGTCCCGAGATGGGACTCGCCACGATAAAATTTTATAATCTCTCAAGTTATAAGTTTTGCAAAGGAAGGTGTTAGACTCTTGTCCATAACCATCAATCTCGTACCAAGCTGAATGGAATAAAAAGGCTTAATTTATTACAAAAATGTCAAGAACTATTTACATAGGAAGAGGACCCAGGGTGAAAATAAATCAATATCCCTACTTAGAGAGGAAGTAAATCAAAAACGAAGAGATACTCTCAAATCTCAATCATTGTTCCAAATAAACTGGCCCAACTTACACAATAAATAATATCATTTAATTCTCAAAATTCTCCATGAATTATGGCCAATGGGAAAGAAATGACAGCTCTGCCATTCAAAACACACAACTCTATATCCGATAATCCATAGAAAACTCACCTGACAAATTCTAGATCGGCAGGCCATGGATTTTTCAACATTATATACAATCCTAAAAACAAATAGCATATAACGCCCCCAGCCAAAAAATAATAGTCTGAACTCCAAAGACTTCTTGAAAGAATAATGGACAAGGCATGGGAAAAAATGACAGCTCTGACATCCAAAACGCACAACTCATCCAAAACACACAACTCTATATCCAACAATCCATAGAAAACTCACCCGACAAATTCTAGAGTGGCAAGCCATGGATTTTTCAACATTGTATACAATCCTAAAAACAAACAGCATATAACACCCCCAGCCGAAAAATAAAAAATTGTCTGAACTCCAGAGACTTCTTGAAAAAATAATGGAGAAGGCATGACTCTGCCAAGATGACCAAATGAGGACAAGCATGACAATAAATGATGCTCCACAATACTCAATAGACGAGTAGTGAAGACCAGCAAGGCATGAAGATGTATACTTTGAACCCCCTTACAATGAAAACCTCGTAATAACAACACGAAAAACTGCAAACTGCTACAAATAAAAGATATAAAAAATTTAGAGATTCCCCCTAAAAGATCGCTAAGACTCCTAATAAACTAATGAGTATAATAAGGCATTAATTACCTAGATTCAAGAGTCATGACCGAAGGAGTTCAACTAACGAATGGTAGTCTATCAGTCAAAATACACATATTAATTTAGTTCTTTTCCTTACAGGATAAGATCTGATGTTAAACATCATGATGTTTAAAAAATAGAAAGGCGGAAATTATTAACATCCCAACCCCCCCAAATTTTACATGTTCCCCTCGCCATACTTAGAAATGCCTACTTGATCATTTATTGCAGTTGGACATCGTCTCTTCTCACACAAACAAAGCAACTCAAGAACCAATCAGTCACTAGATGTAATAATTATATGTGGAAAATTATTTCCGGAGTGAAAGGAAATATCATAGGCAAAGGAAGAGTCCAACGCGGAGAGGAAAGTTTGCACGTACAAGACTCTAAGATGTTCTCCCAACACAACATGTGATATCCAATGTCTTACCACAACATGTGCATGCACGCATATTGGTACACTACTAAACAGGTCCGTTACGAGACCTAAAAATCTATATCCCAATGATCCAACTCCACCTTAATGGAAATGGCCAAGATTCATTTAAAACAATATCATGCAAGTTAATAAAACTCCTTTTTATGATGATATAATGGATTCTACAAACAAATGCCCTATAATGCCCCCAATCCAACAAATGAAAATAGAGTCTGATGAATACTTGACAAAAGAATAATGGATGATAAAATATCTCCATCGAGATGCCCAAATGAAAGCACGCATGCCAAAATAATGCTACATCTCAAATGCTCAACAGACAAGAGCTGTGAAGACCTGTAAGGTCAGGAGATGTGAGCATTGAACTCCTTTACCATGAAATCTTACAACAAAACCTCACGACAACACAAAAAATACTAATTACTCCTAATAAACGAGAAGTAAGATGTTTAGTGACTCTTTTTAGAAATAGTTAAGACTCCTATAAGATTCCCAACAAACTACTGACAATAATAAGACACTAAATAGTAAATACACAGATTCATGAGTCATGATCAATGGTGTTCAATGAACAAAAAAAGATGACTCTAACGAAAGATTTTAAAAAGCATTTGATAACGTTAGAAATTCCTTACAACATCAAGAATAACAAAGAATATAGTCAATGAATGTACAATATTAAGGCAATTGCTTTGTCCGTACAGGATAAGCACGTAGCTATGAATAAACACCAAGATAAAAATATGAGATGCGTGCCTAATTGTGGAAGCAAAATATGGGGAAATAAGACAATGGTTCTTGCACAAATATACTAATGGAATGTCAAAAATGCTTTGAAAGAATACTCAAAAGCAGTAGGTTTGATTCCCTTCGCTTAATTGTTGTGGTGTTTAGAAACTTAGAAAGGTGGATAATCTTAACATCCCATTCCTCAAAAGTATGCATGTCCCCCTCAGTAGACAAGAAAATGCCTACTTAATGCTTTCTTGATGTTATCATCCCTAACAAAGTAAAATTAGCAAATCATGAACCAATCGATCACAATGCATAACCATTTTACGTGGAAAAACCTTTCTATATGAAAAAAGGAAAACCCATAGGCAAAAGGATATTCCAGTATGAAGAAAAAAGGAGTACAAGTACAAGACCCTAAAAGAAGTTCTCCTGAAACAACATGCAATATGCAATGTCTGGCAAAAATACACACACGTGAATGCACACACCTACATACATGGTGCACTCATAAATAAGTTCATAATGGGATTTAAAAATCTATATCCCCGAGATCCAACCCCACGTTAATGGAATTGGCCAAAATTCGTCTATAATATGTGTTAACGTGTTATGAGCATTCAATACATAATCAACGCTTCTATAGGGACCCCAATAACCACCTTAAATAGCATAATAATACCAATACAACAGATGTCTATACAACAAATGCCGTTAATGCAATTGGCCAAATTTCATCTAGTGGCACATAGCGACTTTGTTTGTTGCCATTCTTCCCAAGCTGTGTTTGCTATCAATATCTCATTTCCGCATGTACTGCCAAGATCTCGTGCTCTTATATTACAAAAAAAACACGGATTGGAAGGGAAATAATCGCGAGACCAACCCACTTGTAAATTGCACGACATATACAGCGAACAAAGGATGATTCATAAAAGGATTTTTAAGATACCTATTACGCTCCAGAACTAGGTTAAATTATCATCGGAACGTAACAACGAAACTGGCATATCATCCACCATCTTCCTTTGAATCAAATAATAGACGATTAAAGTACAAGACGGAGGATGGATGGATTAACAGATAGAAACAACAATCGGCGAAGTTCTTTGGAACGTTGGGATCGGGAAATAAGGGGAAGATTCGCGGGGCAAAGCCATGTGTCCGTTTTTAGGGTTAGATCGAGAGCAAATGAAGGATGAAGACTTGTAAGAAGACAATACGAACCAAATCCAGCGATGAGGCATGAAGCGGCGACCACTGGCTCGCGGAGGACGAATATCTTGAGTCTGTCCATCACACCCATCTCCGCCTCTTCTTCTTCTTCTTCTTCTCCCTCGCCCTCACCTTCAAAGCACCACGACCGCCCGGATCCGCCTTGAGCTTTACAACGGGGTCACTTTAAGCACCCCAACCATTCAATCTTAATCCCACGGTTGCGATGAAAGCTACCATTAAATAATCGGTTTGGAATCCTTCACAGGGTGCAATGGTACATGAATCGAGTTTTATTAAAGGGTTCAGGCTTGCCCCCACCTTATATTCGGAATTTTTTATTTTTTTTTGGAAAATATCACCATCTATATTTATCTATATATCTCTCCTATATCTCATTTGAATTTTGTCAGAAACAGAGACTTATGTACCTTCCATCTAGAATAGAATGATTACAACAATGTTTAGATTGTTCAAATTACACGTTATAGATTGAGGAAATAGAAGTCTATGTTTCGGACGAAATTCGAATAGCATATAGGAGGCATATATAAATGAATATATATATTGTGATATTTTTCAAAAAAAATGCAGAAAATAGAGGCGAGCGCAACCAAGGAGGCAGACCCGTTTTTTCCTTTATTAAATGGGTCATGATTTCCCTTTGAACGGAGATCACCGTTAACGTATATTTAGCACAGCATGAAGTTAGATACTTATCAGAATATGTAATAAACTCGGATTCGGGTGGCCAGCAAAAGCATCAAACAATGTCACGTCAAGTTTGAGGTGCTATCTGCAAATATCAAATCCATAGTTCACAATGACAACTAGGCCTGTAAAAAACAACTTTTGTTACTTCTATAAAAGTCGCAACTGGCAACAGTGTATTGCATTTTACTAGCATCAAAGATAACTTGTACCACCACAGCAAATGCGATATTTATTTCAGCTCTTCTCGCGTAAACAGCTTCTCATGCCTTAATCCTCGGTGTATCTACGACAGGGTAAGTCGCAAGAACAACAAAATGCTCGTAAGCGAAATAGCTTCGTATGGCATAGATCTAACAAATAACTTGATATAAATTTAAATAAAAGGTTGGCAATAGTAGGATAACTTATTTAGAGTTTCATTTGATGTTTAATGTGTATACCTTCATAAGAAAGAATGTATAACAAACATATAACATTGTCCCATAGCAGAAAAAGTAGAAGCAATAATTATATTCAAAGAGTAATAACAAGTTCGTGTGTTTCTAACATGTATGTCTTCGTATTGCCATCATTTGATCAATATTATACTCATATCCATATAAGGTATATTTTACATACCACTGGGCACTAGCACAAGTGGTCGTTTATTGCAGATACAATCAAAACAAAACAGAACATGATGACAACAACACTGAGTCAGTGATGGACTTTCTACTAAGTTCTACTGAACCGTACACCCCAAGAAAGTGTTGCTCTTTAGGTCAGATTTGCCCATCAAGACTCGACAAATGGACTTTAGAAATGGCTCCCTAATGAATAACCATTCATCTACCTTTATTCTTTCATTTTGCATTTAAATCGTTATCAAAAACATGTAAAATGCAATGAACTTATACAAATTAGTAGTTTTTTCATCTATAGATACTATTTAAATGTATGTATTTAAATTCAAAATAAAAATAAAGAAAAGAAAAGGAAAATAAATATTGTATCAAAGATACTTAATGACACTAAACCCCGATACCGAGTCAATATTGATTGGATCGTCAAGGAATAAAGTATGAGGAGATAAGGGTCATACATTGTATATCAAATCCCTATTTTTCATTCTTCAAAATATACATTTTTACTCTATTTATTCTTCATTTTATATACATCAACTAATGAAATGATCTGCATGAAACTTCTACATAAAAATACATAGAGAATTATAAAAAATATTTGCCAATAAAAATAACACACCATGAAATGGGGACACGTAAATTGCCAATAATGAGCATGAAGATACACAAGAAATAAAGTGGAGGAAAGGCTCAATTGAGTAAAGTAAAAGGAATAATACAAAAAGTAAAAGGAAAGGGCGCAAGTGTGCGAGAATGTGATTTTTGAACTTGATCTAGATCCAAACAAGCACTAAAGCAAAGCAGTCAGATTCACCAACACAAAACAAGTGAAGTCATCAGATTTTGGTTGTTTCTTTGTAGTTTTTATTAGTTGTTTTTCAAGCAATATTATATCAAGTCCTTATCGGTTAACCCTATAGGGGAGTGAGTACTACAGACAAGTACCATGTGCTTCCCACTTCCTTTGTAACCAGTAGCATATACTTTTTTAAGAATCATTGTGACCGGGTCTGGATCCACTACTCGGTCAAAGAATAAAGGGGGGAGCCGATAGGTAAAATAAATACTTCTCCCTTGTGGGGTACTCGATCGTGGTACGATGAGTCAGGGACCCACCATTGCAATTCCTCTATGCTCAATACTTCAAACCAAGCCTGCAGGCATACTCAATCCTACTGGCCCACGCATCTATAGAAGTGAAAATACTTCGTGAATCCCGTTAATCAATAAGGCAGTATCCAGGTTGGGATTTTGGCTCTATTTCTTAGGGTCGTGCCTTGCTCTGTCGGAAATGTACTTGAAAACAATGTGGGCTTTATGAACCCAATACAATGATGTACATTAAAGATTTTAGTTAGGGTCTAAGTTTTTTTAACATTCCAATTGTTTTAATTTATAGGGTTTCTCTTTTTTTGGTATTTTTAATAGTAATAATCATCCAACGAGATTTTCAATTTTATGATTATCCTGGGTGCTCAAAATCAGAGGAAGATGGTGGAAAATCAATGCAAGATAAAAAAAGTGATTATGAATGCTAAGTCAAAAGTGCTCACCTTACTTCATAGCTCTCTCCACATATGATTCTATATAGGAATTGAAAATCCACACTATATGATTTCACAATGAAATCATCCTAAGATAGGAATTGCAATTATCATGAAAAAACAATTTAATTTGATTAAATCCAAATACATAGGTATAGGAACATGCATATATTAGGGCTTTGGACCTATATTACGTGTCAAGCAAATCCTATTATCTAAGGGCTCATTCACACAAGACGTAAAATAGAAAAAATATGGAAAACATAAATCACGGGAAACAAATAAAAATAAACGAGAAAATATAATAAATGATCGAATGCAATAAAAACACAAGAAAATTGTGTAGTCCCCGAAGTGAACAATCACTTGGTAAAATAGGCCCGTAAAATGTCCAAGTGTCCTAAGTTCAACTTGTATTATTACAACAATAATAACATCTTTCTATCTCTCACACCAAGAAAAATAAAAATTATGTCTAATGTTAATCTGTTCTACTCTTCTCCTCGATCTTCTTTGAAGATCTCTCTTGTCAGCCTGCTAAAAATAGGTCGGCCTCCACTTTGTAAGGCTACTCAGGTACTCCTAAAAAGTCCTCATTGGTTTGCGAGCTCTTGTAACAAAGTTAACAAAAGAGATGGGTCATAACAGATAAAACAATTATTGATAAAGATAGAAAATTGAAATAAAAAGATACTGCTATATACAGACTATCCTACACGTTGCTACCTGACAATAGAACCATTCGTTGATTAGCTCAAATCAGGGTACCAAGGTCCGATCTTTCAGGGCCTACAGTGTCTGACAAGTCAGATCTGAAGGATATTGAAGAATTCTGAAGCACATCATGGAAGCGTGAGGATCGCATCATATACGATCGAGAGCGACTAGTCGCACTAGTTGCTCGATGCATCAGAATTTTAAAAATTTCAATCGATGAAACCACATGATTAAAGAATACTTCTTGGATCGTTGCATCTAACCACATAATAGATAAGGAATATCTCTTGTAGCGTGGTTGCAATCAAGCCTCTAAGAGAAGAGGCCTCTTGTCTCAAGTCCGATCCGTCGGAGGAGACGCATGCGAGCGCGAGGACGAGTTGTGTGCTTCTCACACTCCAAGTCATTGATCCAAACGATGCATCTCCTGATCTCATCTCATGAGATCAAACACCTTATTCACGAGTGAGATGCACCAAAGAAGACGGAGATCCAAGAGTCATCAAAGCGGCAACACAACGACGATGCGATAATGAAAGCGACCTTCTCTCTATGGATGAAGTAGACGACCATTCAGGGAGAGAGAAGGTCTGGCGTGAGAATGAGAGAGAGATGTTGTGAAAGTTGTGTTTTGAAGAGCAAGGGGTGACTCTTCTTTTATATGATTTTGGGAGTCCATGGATCTCAATCCATGGAGAACATAAAATCAATGGATGAGTAACGAATCCATGATTCATCATCTCAATCTACTGATTTTAGAAAAAAATGAGTAAAATCTCAAATAAACGTCCATAAAATCAATAAATTAATAAAATAACTCTTGTAAATAGAACATACTAATTATTATATATTATATTGTACAAAATAAATTAATATTACAAAGTCGTAAAATAAAGGAGTTTTTTCACCTGTAACTAGCCCAAAACTTCATATTTTTTTAATTTTCATTTCAACTCATTTTAGCTAATTATTACTCATATAAAAATGTATATAAAAATAAAAAATTACAAAATAAATTTCACCTTAAATAAATACTCCTAGATCCCAAAGAGAAAAAGCATAAAGTCCAACTTCCCGGTCAAATTCTCGCTCGATATGAACTCCAAATTCACCAAACTCACTTTTAAAGTTTAAGTTAGAAAATCATCTATCAAATTAAAGTGGTTTTATTAAAATCGGAGCTCATTTGCAAAAAAATGGATTTTGGGACGTAGGTGTACATTGTATATATTGTAAATATTCTTTCTATCTTCCTTGTTTCTTTTTTTCTTAATTACTAAAAAGTACAAAAATCATTTTTGAATTTCATTTTTTCTATTTTATTTTATTTTTATATTGTAAATATCTTTATTAAAATACAAAAAAGGCAAAATTAGAAAAGTAAAAAATGTACATATTGTTTTGTCTTATTTTGTAAATTCTCCACTCCCTTTTCTCTTTATTTTATTTTATCTTTTTTAGTAGCCTACTTTATTTTATTTTCCTTTTTTTAATTTATTGTTCATTCTCTACAACAACTCCCATTCAACTCCACCATTTTTATAACCATCATTCAACTCCACTCTTTTTTTAACCTCTCATTCAACTCCACCATTCCACCATTTTTCTAACTCCCATTCTATTCTCTTTTTATCCATCTCATTCTCCTCATTTTTTTCCTTTGATTAACCTTTATGCGAAAGACACTCGAGAGCTCCGACCACCCATCTTAGTGACAACGAACGATGAAGTAGAGCTACGGTTGACCTCCTCTTTGGTGAGATCTATTGGCATTTCAGCCAACATCGCAGTCGCCCCCTCGTGCTGCTCGAGCTCATCACTCGTCGGCGATTCGAACGACGACCGCGATTCTCGTGAACCCTCCATGGGTGCCCACTTCCATCATAGGTAATTTTTTTGCATCTTTGTCGTCATTTTTTTATTTTTGCATTTTTCATGACATCACATCACCACCATTACACATCCATTTGTTTTTACTCCATCTCCATCATCTCACCGTATTATAACCATCACCACATCCTCATATTTCTATTCCCTATTCAAGAAAATAAAAAATTAAAAATAAATTAAAAAATTCAATCAACACACACCAATAAAAAATCAAAAAAAATTAAAAAAAGGAAGAACAAGCAGGTGGTCGCCCCCTGCTCCACCGCCGGCCCCCGCCCTCCAGAACCTACGTGACCGCTGGTGTCGTCGCAAGTTGCCCGTTGCAGCTCCTCCTCCCAGATCGGCCAACCCTTCCCGAAGCAACCACTTGCGGTTGCAGGCCCGCACCCGTCTGCCACAGGTCCCACTAGCCGGTCGTGCCTCTCCTCCAAGAGTTCCTCCGTCTTCCAGTCCTCCGTAGATTCGCAACCCTCCGCCTCCGCCACCCGCAGTGCTCTGCGCATCGCTCCCACCTTGGTCTCCGCCACCGTGCACTCCTCTACGCACCGCCACCAACCGTTGCCCTTCGCCCCCTCCAACCCATCGTGCCCCAAGGAGGAAGAAGAAGGTTTTTCTTTATTTTCTTTATTTTTTATGAAAAATGCATTAATTTCATTTCAAGTTTTCATTATTACAAATGTTGTTGAGCAATTAATTCTATATCATTTAACCATTTATTTGGATTTTTATGAGCTTTAGGTAATTAAATAAAATTAATTTAGTAAAAAAATTACATATTTTACCCATTGTGAGATCTTAAAATCATTCCTCAAAAATCGCAAATGATGCCATGAAATATGCTTTAATTTGTCTCCAAATTTCATTTAGATTAGAGTTGTCATGTTCGTTAAATAAATTATATGGTGATTTTAGTAAATGACTTTTAATTAAACCCATACACATTGTTTTTGCGAAATTCAAAGTCTCCTAGATTGCTTATATAAATACCTTCTTGAGATGAATTGATTTTTGGATAAATTAACATTGTAGATTTATTAGGAATTAAACACTTTTTATCACTTTATTTTCATTAAGAAATCCATAAAAAATCATATATTGTCAAAAAAATCCAGAAAAAATTACTATAACCCCATTTCATTATATTTTTACTTTCAGTAAATTTTTCATAGTTTATGTATTTTGTTTGTGTGAAAAATTATGTAAATACTCATAAAAAGTATGCATGTCATTGCTGCATTTTAATCCATAAAATTCCAAAAAATGTGTTATGCATTCAACACTGGATTAGGAAAAGTATAATTTGTCTAAATTAGATTAATTTCACATTAAAATGATTTTGGCTAAGTTGTGTGTTTTCTTATTAGCTTAATTCACCTGCATTTTGCGTTCGCAATCATTTAGCATAAAAATACCAAAATAAGTCTGCTTTTGAAAACCTAGAGCTAATTATTCTGATTTTCCCCAAATTTGTTCCTTTGCCTCCATGTATTTGACCCCGGACTAGTTCGAGATATAAATTTAAGCCGAGACACTCTTCACGAAGATCTTTTTTCGGTTCCTGACTAATTGGCTGAGTATCATGCTACAACGAGTAACTAATATACCCTCTCAGGCAATTTTATCTGATGGTGCCATTGTCGGGAGGTAAACAACTTAGGGTTTAATTTAGGAAAAAATAAATTTAGGTTTTCTCTCACTCGGGTAGTCTGACCCCCCAACCATTTTATAATTAATCCAATTTTCCATTTTTCTCTCAATTATTTTTCTTCTTATTTTTGTATATATTTTGTTGTTTATATCTCCAGTATAAATTTTATTTTCCTTAAGAGGGTCCGGTCGACTTGAAGTGCATCGGAGGTCGACGAATGTGACGTATGCCAACTGCTGAAGATCAAGGAATTTATTTTATTTCTGAGAGCATTTTCATTTTTGTAAATTGGTGTAATTATTGTGTTATAATAATTTAGGTAACTTTCTTATTTACAACAGCTCTTGTTTGAGAGCTCACGCATGCAAGGAGAGGCTTGGACATTATTTTGTGGTGTGTCGAGACCGGTTTCACTCTCCGATGAGGGTGGGGCTCGACTTGAGTGGAGAAATTAAGATTAGACACACGGTAGTGTAACATCAATTTTGTTTGTATCCTTCGTAATTTATATCACACATATCTTAGAAGGTTCACACATCTAATAAGAATCATAATGAGACACACATAAACACATACTACTTAGCTTAAATTAATTCAATTCTTCCCCGCTAATAGTATATTGTCTAGTTGTGGTTATCTCGATCTGCATGCATTTAGTGTAAATTTAAAATTTTAATTTTGTATAATGCATGGAGAGTGCTGGGAGTCACTGTAAGTATACCTTCTTTTAAGTATGCATCATCATTTCATGTTTGCATTCAAATTTCTGATTCCTCCATTGTTTTACAACTTAAGATTCAAAAAGATTTTGGGACTAAACAATAGACGCGCTTTATTATTCTCAGATTAAAATTTCAAGTGGTAACTTAACTCTAAAATTGGAACTGAATTGAGTAGGTCGATTAAATAAAATTAGAATAAAATAACCTTGTTTTACGGGTGCATAAAGCCCTCATTGTTTGATTTACTTGCAAGTGAAAGAGAGACGGCACTAGGATAGAGCCAAGCCAGGATTTTCATATAGACTACTGGTTCTACAAAAACAATTAGCTACTTTTCAATGAGGATCTACGGGTAGTCGGTAAACGATCCGTATTTCCTTAGAAGAGTAGGAGATTTAGAGGACGTCGTATAAGGCTTTGTCCCCACGAAACGGGCGGCCGTATTTATACGGTCTGCACTTACTCCTATACTGGCTGAAAGTGGGTACAACTAGTCTTAGGAATGGAGACAGTCTGTAAGGAAGTACATGCACTCAACAACTCGTTAATCTTTCAAAGATTGCATTTATCACCAACTAAAACGGACAAGATAATTCGACTGAACCTTTACGATCATCATGTATGGAGTTGGTAAATTTGGGGGTTTGCATTACGTTTGTATTGTATGAGTTTACTCTGCACATTTACGTGCACCGTAGATCTAGCGCCAACGAATATCATGTTCTAAACTATTCTTTTGACACCGAAGAGCGGTTTCATTCAATTTGGAGTTAATATGCAAAAGTTAGATTTTGGGCACTCGTTGTGCAATATACACGTATATTATATTAAATATATTTATTCTTTATATTTTCACTTGAATTTTTATAAAGTTGTAAATATAATTTAAAACACATTTACATAACTAAAATTAAAAAACGATCAAAAATAAAATAAAAATAAATATAGTACTTCAATATATAGAAGAAGTATACATACATATACCTATATAATATACCTACATAATTAATTATGTAAATAAACTCAAAAAATGTAACAAAATACCTAAAAATGTAATTAAATAAATTTAAAAAATACAAAATACATGTATATAATAACGAAATGTAAAATAAAAAATAAAATTAAAATAAGTAAAATACATGTATACTTACCTGTATTTGCACATGTAAAAATTAATCTATAATAAGTGACCTTGTAAAAATAGTTTAAAATAGGCATTAAAGACTACATTAAATTAAAAAAATCATGTTTTAATAAAAAATTAATTAATTCATTTAAAAATTAATACCAATTTTACAATGTATTTTAGCTTTGGAATTTTCTGGTTGGTCCAATGGACCAACCAGAAGCTTCCAAAAGTTGACCTCGGTCAACTGTAGATCCTCCTCTAGCCGACCTTTCAGAAGGTCAAAGACCCCCATTTTCTCCCATTTCCCACGCCACTTCCATACACGCCTCTCCCTCGAGCCCTTCACTTTTCTGAACCTCGCACGCCCGTCACCCTCACCCATCCTTCTTATCATCCAATCTACCACTCCATCTCTACCGCTCTCGTGACCGAACTCACCTACCCTTCTTCTATAAAACTCCACCCCTCTCCACCTTTTTTAGATTTGTTTCCTTCTAGTGAAGTTCTTAGCCCCTCAGAACACCTCTTGTGTTTGTCGTTGCTGACAGGAGCTCGCAGGCGGTGTTTTGCAGCGAGGATGAGCGTTACTGGAGGTGATCCAAGTCCATTACCGGCGTGCCACCAACGGTTTAGCTTCCTTGGCCTCCCAACCAAGTCAAGGCCATCTTCTTATATTTCTAGGTAATACTTTAGGTTTAATTTCCATCCATATCTTTATTTTCCCATTTCAGTTCATAGATTAGGTTTAATTTAAGATTCCCTTTGACCTGGAGCTTGGGCTCCATGTCAAATCTACATGTTCTCAATTGTATCTCCGTTCCATTTCCACTCCATATCACACCCCATCATACTCTCTATCATTTCTATCATCGATCCAATCCAGATCCATCATGAATCTAGTGGTTGGAGGCGCCGCCTTCCGCCTTCACCAGAGCCTCACTGCCCTCCCGATCCCCTTAGCTTCCATCTTCAATGCTTGATCGTGGTGACTCACCGTGAGCCACATAGTTTTTTGGGTGCAAGTCAGGAGCCCAGGGAACACCTGGAGCCTCGAATCAAAGCCAAATACAAGATCCATGTATCCTGAATGTCATCCTCCTACAGATCCTCATAGAGGCCATCTAGGCCTCGTGGAGCATTCCTACAACAGTGAAGAAGCCCCATCAACCCTTATCCACCGTTAGATCGAAGAAAGATCATTAGAGGGTGGAGAATAGAGCAAACGAAGCCCACCCATGCCTTGTTCTTGGGTTGTTCATCCAGATGCCTTCAGAACTGTTAGATCAAGAACACAACCCAGATTTAATCTTAGGTCATTCGTTCCAATTGAAGCATTGTGTGATCAGAGCCAATCGCTCCTCCATGCGGCGAGCAGATAACGATTCGATTAAAAGGCTTTAAGTATGGTAAATTCCAAAATCCCCTCTGCACTTTTTTGTATTTATTAAATATTACGGTATATATTTCATTATGTTTAAAAGTTTCAGTAAAAATTACAAAGAACCCCTTCTATTAACAAGATATTGCATATTAGTCCTCTACCAGCTCAGCTCACATTCCCCCACATGAGCTAGTCAAATTTCATGTATAACCCCTGAATTTCTATATTTTTGTTTAATATTAAAAGTTTGAAGTCTAGTTTAAAAAGTTTATGTATTTTGCATGTGACACCCTTCCTTTTAGTATTATTGCATAAATACCCCTACTAGTTAGATTAATTTTATTTTACCTTTTCTTTTTATATAAATAGTTCCCATGCTCTAAAATTATACAAAATACGGATAAATGCATGATGACATGTTCATGCATGCCATATATTTTGTTTATTAATTTTAGAAAGGAACATGTTTATTCCTTGTTTGACTTAAAAAATCAAAATATAAAACATCTCTAAAAAAATCTAAAAAATTAACTATTGTTTATTATCATATTTTATCACTACAGATCAAAATCACAAGAAATATAAAATAAAAACTAAAAAAATCACAATTTCTCTTTAACGCTACATAAATTATAAAATATTTTCAAAAAACCATCAAAAACAGTTTTCTATCTTATTGTTTTGAGAAATTTTATACCTCAAAATGATCCAGCCTATTTAAATATTCTTTGTTTTGGACTATTTATGATTTTAAAAATACAAAAAATTGGTAAAAATCACAAAATATAGCAAAAACAGAAGAATGTTTTAAAAACACAAAAATATTTTATTTTATAATTTTGACTATATATATTTATGTTTATAAATATAATACCATATATTTTATTATATACACATATACACACACATTTATATCTACTTATTATTATTATTGTTAATTATTGTAAGTCCTATAAATATATTTTTACCTGTTTAAAAAATAAAAAGGACTATTTTATATATTTACTAATTCTTCTATATATTATATTATATATATTCACTTAGATTATACATATTACATATATATACCTACTATGTATTAAATAAGAATTTTAAAATATGAATAATATAAAAAGAAAATAAAATTTATAAAAATATAAAATAAAACAACAATATATCCATAAAAATTAAATAATAATAATAAATCCACAAAATACTAAGTGAATATTGTGAAACTAGATATATACAAATACATATTATTGGGCTATAAATAATACACGCTACACCAGTTTGTTCCATGTGTTCGACACCATACACAAACTTGCACACTATATACATTTATTGGTGGGGTTTATAATAAATGTTGACTCTACACATATATTGCATTGCTTTATTCTATTATGGGTTGATTGTTGATTTTATCGTGAGCGATCATTGTAGTGACACCATTGGCCTTGCCTTGTGAGACCATATCACAACCGCCTTTGAAAGTTAGGGAAATCGCCTGTGCTGCATTGTATTTAATTTTTGTTTCTTTTATTTTTATTAAATTTCTATGATTATGCATTATTCTCGAAAAAATTCAATTAAGCTCTTGAAACTTTATTCAATCACATGTATTTTTATTATGAGAATTTAACTTAATTATCTATTTTTAAAAGTAAAAAGCAAGCATATTATTTCATGTTTGAATATAAAAATATAAAAAATTATAAAATCATCGTTAAAATTCCAAAAAATTAGTATAGTTGTATCATTATATATATACACATACATATTTCTCCTTCAGACTAAAAATCACAACAATATAAAAAGAAAACCTTAAAAATTGAAAAATCCTACAAACACTATAAAAATTAGTAAAACTCATTTAAAACCTCAAAAACTTGATTTTCGTCTCATTTTTTCTTGATTTTATATAATATATATTAAAAATAGTTTTGAGAATTTTTGACCTTATCATCTATTTTTAGTCCCCAAAACAATTCAACATATTTATCTTCTCATTGTTTTGCATTGTTTATTTATTTATTAAAAATTCATATAAAATAGTTAAAATACCTTAAAATCACTAAAAATAGAGAAAAAAATAGAACCCCAAAAATACTTTAAATTTTCGAGTCTATATTATATTTTAAACTTCCAAAAAAGGATTGTTTCTTTATATATTTACCATATACTCTATATATTATATATAATATCCATATTATCATTGTTATATACTTAAATACATATTGTATTTTAAAATAAACAAGAAATATACAATTTTTAAAATTAAAAGAAGACAAAATTAAAAATTCAAAAAAATAAAATAAAAAATCCCAAGATAGATCTGAATGGAGGCGAAGAATCCATGTAGTCGACCCTACTTAATTGTGTGAAAAGGCTTTGTTGTTGTTTTATCCTTAATTATTGTTAATTATACATATCCTCAGTTTTCTCTTAGTGGTCCGATCCCTACTATTTATCACTATACACATATTTGTAGGGTATAATAAATTTCACCTCCCATATTTTTCATTGAACATACATATTGTGGGTTGATTGTTGACCTATTCGATTGAGTTGAGTACCGACGATTACAGTATCGGACTTGTTAGACACCACAATCCCTTCAAGACTAGATGTTAGGTGCTTCCACTCATCCAACTTATCTCAAGGTAAAGTATTAAAGGGGTTCTAGTTGAGCAAAAAGATCAAAAAATGAAGTCGGAGGTCTTTATTATATACAGAGGAAGGAGGTAACTTGGAATGGTGATGGAATGTAGATGGAGGGTGGTTGGTGAGGTCTAGAGCATGGGCATGGAAGAGGACTGAGGGAGCTACAAGATGGTGGGATGCTCGAGGAAGGAGTTGAGGGCAAGGCATTAGAAAATGGAGAAAGTGGGTATGTGGGTGCTCTGACTAGGTCAGAGCTCGAGCAATGACATTTGACCAGTAATGAGCGGCCCGAGCGATTATGGTTAAGTGATATCAAAGGTCGTTGCGACGTCAACCACTCTAACCGGGCTCAATAAGAAAAATCAGAAATCAGACTACCATAGAAATCGATCAAGCATGAGAAAGCAAAGCAAGCGGTCTTGCTATTTATTTAACCTGGTATAGCTACCAGGGTCGAACACAAGGAGCACAGAATGAAACCTATGAAGTAGTCAGGTAATCCAAGAAAGAAAGGTATTTTTGGTGGTTTTTAGTTTTAAATTTTTTTATGATTTTCTATTACGAAAAAGAGGTAAAGAAATGGTAAAAAGGGCACACACAAGCAATTATTTAAGGGTTCATAATTACTCAAAAATTCACAACAAAAATATTTTTATGTTTTTAAAATATTCGGATGTTTTTGTATATTTTATGGGGTTTTTCTGATTTTTATGTAATTTTCTAAAAATGAAAGAAGACCAAAAAAACAAGCTATGTACACCCTGGATATAAAGGCAGATTAAAATTACTTGAAATGCCTGTAAAATCCCTGCAGTAATTTTATGTGAAAGTATAAAATAAAATCTACCTACAAGAAGTGAAAACAAAATTTTTTATTTTCGTAGATTTTTAATGATTTTTATAAGGTTTCTAGCCTTTTGCATTTTTTAGGTGTTTTATAAAAGGGAATGAAATAAAAAGCACATAGCAACTAAAACAAGACAAAACAAGCATACATGAATTTTTTTCATAATTTTTAGAGGTATTTTTCGTTTTTCAATTGATTTTTCAAGATAGACAGAGACACTTTTTAGGGTTTTTGAGTTTTAGAAAATAGAAATCAAAATGAGTCACAAAAATTACTAAAAATCCTACACAGTAGTAGGAGATACGTGTAATTTTTTTAGAATTTTGGAATAGTTTTTATATTTATTTGATTAAAAATAACACACACAGGTTACAAGGACCTAATGTAATTTATCAAAGTTTCTGGGCTAATTATTAACATGTACAAAAAGTCTGGGGGAGAAACTGCAAATTCACTAATAAATTCCACACGTGTCAATTCAACGTTCATAGGGGTATAAAATGTAAATTCAAAAAATATTCATTCAAACCATAACACATGCAAAGTTTAGGACAAAAAGTGCAAATACACCACTATGCATGTGACTAAGCACGTATCTCCAGACTAGAAGGACTAAAATGCAAATCACAGAAACTACAAGAACTATATTGCAAAAAAGGTTCAACTATAACTTTATTTTACAGACCAAAACATAAACTAAAGTAAATGTAGGGAAAAAGAGCAATATACCCTCATTGCACGAGAATCGCGCGTGGGAGTCCATGTGTCGTCTGCTGGCGTGATGCGATCATGCGGCTCTGGATGCGTCAGGTGTCAGATCTGACGGTGTCAGATGGTCGGGAATGCGGTGCGTACGGAGCCATTAGATCTGACATCTAACGGTCTGACATGTCAGCTGGATGGACGGTCAGGATGAAAACTGGAGCGCTGCTCCTCATCTATGGTGTAAGGACTGGGGGATGGCGAAGTTGGAGTGGGAACTGGGGCGAATCCGCAAGGCCGATCAGACCTCCAACAGGTGGAGCACCTCCGGGGAGGCACTCCGCGTCGAGCAGTGGGTTCTGATCGTCCGACGGATGGACGAGATGGTGGAGTGAGGTATGGAGCAGCTCCACCATGCAGCTGGAAGGTAGATACGGCTCCTCACGGCTCAAGGGTAACTGCAATGCAAAGCCAAGACTCGGGGCTACGCTCCGGTCTGGGTTATTGGAGCTGAAATGCAAAGAAGCATCGGGGAATGGGAGTTGGTCTCCAGTGAAGGCGGTAGAGGAGACCTCGAACCTAATCCTGGCTAGATGGGCTAAGATTAGGGTGATCAAGTTGTGGAAGAAGATGGGGGATGAGCGTACGAGGGTGAAGGATATGGTTAGATCCTCAAGTACATCACGGAAGCGTGAGCATTGTATCGAATACGACGAAGAACGACTAGTCGCACTAGTTGTTCTATGCAACGGAAATTAAAATTTTTTCATGCAACAAAACCACATGATCCAAGAATACTTCTCGGATCGTTTCGTCTAAAACACAAACAAGTAATAGGATCACCTCTTGAAGCGTGGTTGCGATTGAGTCTCTAAATGAAGAGACCTCCTGTCTCAAGTCCGACCCGACGGAGGAGACGCTTGTGAGCACGGTGGTGAATCGCGTGCTTCTCGCAATCCATGTTGATGATCCAAGCGGCGGATCTCCTGATCTTGACACACGAGATCCGACGTCTTCTTCACGAGCGAGGCACACCGAAGGAGACAGAGATCCGCGAGCAAACGATCGGGCAGCATAACGACGACGCTGCGGCGATGGAGAACCTCTCTAAGGCATCCATGGTGGACGACCACATGAGAGGGAGAGAGAGTAGACGTGTAGAGAGAGAAAGAGAGAGAGAGAATTATGTTCTCTTATGTGTTGTATAAAGAAAAGCAAAGGGGTACCTCTCCTTTTATAATATTTTGGGATCCATGGATCTCAATCTATGGGCAACACAAATCTAATGGTTCTCATTGATTGTGTTTCTTTCAATGGCTAAGATTTGTGTTGGTAAAACCAACAACAATTAATTTAATCTAGATCAAATCTATAATGATAAATTAATACAAATTAATCTCAAATTAAATCAAACAAATATGTAGATAATGGGAAAGAGAGAGTGCCTCCTTCCATATACATGGAGTGGACGACCACCCTTTCATAATAGGAATAGGTAGCCGTCCCTCCTATGAAAGGAGCATCTCCAATGTAATCTCCCTTGATTACATTATTCCATGTATCTCCAATTTTACAACAACACTTGATGTAAATTATTCTACAAAAATAATTCATAATTATTTTGTGAATATTGCAATCTTGCCATTGGAAATTTGTGAATCACATTCACAAACCAAAATAAAATGTAAATTACATTTTCAATTTAATGTTCAATGTGAATCCAATTCACATTAACATTTAATTAACAAATGTAAATTACAAATAGCTCTCTCTTATATATTTTAAATCACATTTATAATATATATGATTAATATGGATAGTACCATCCACATTATTCATATCCATGATAATTAAATCACATTTAATCATCTTGGATCTCTATTCTCATATTCTCAAATAATATGAATCATATTCATATTATTCACATCTTTGATAATTAAATCATATTCAATTATCTTAGATAACTCTCTTTATAATATGAATCAAATTCATATAACCCATGATAATTAAATCACATTTAATTATCCATTTTCTCAATGCTCGGATACATATATCAACAATAGAATTATCCATGAACTCTTTCAAGGATAATGCGCTTTCTCCGTGAATACTTGGAGATAAGGACAGAGCGATTATATTGTTCCACATATAGTGACTTGGACATTGAGATCATATCTCAAATCCAGATCGCAGGCCTCCCATATATGCTTGATTAAATCAAGACCGCAAATCTAATCTACTCATTGCATTTGAATCACATTTAGATCAATGTCCAATAATTAGACCAATATAAGATTACTTCTCTACTGAGAGGAGTCACTAAAATACAGACCCGTTTCATCACTTCCTAGGAATGGAAGCGTCATGGTTATACAATCGTTTATGATCACATCACCCTCAGGTATTCCCAATACCTGTACATTCTGCATACTAGAAGACTCAGATTAAACCCGAAGTATTGGATCAACTTTATACTGCATACTTCATGGTTTTATCAGTAAATTTCTCATTCGATCATTAGGAGTTGGCATCGATCATATACTTTCCAAAACATATATCATACCTAGGTCTCGATCATATACTTTCCAAAAGTATATATCATACCTACAAATTCAGTCAAGCTTCCAAAGCGAGACGACCGTGCACGGAATTTGATTCTTCCCAATATCTCATGAGTGAGGTCATGCCTTCCGGTTCAGTAAATGAACCTGTATGATCCCATTGAGAGATCGTATTACTCATATGCCCTTATATGCACACCAGCGCGCCGGTGTATAAACCTTGGTTAGGTCATCAACCTATTGGTCTGCCAAATGTATATACACAGACATATAGTAACACATCTGTCTCCGATCAGAGGATGTGTGCGTGTATCGTGACAACATAGGATAGAGGACTTTGGTTATCTCGATCTCGTTAAGTCAACTCTTTGACCTAACTAATCTGACACCTCCGAATCTCTATTCATATGCAGAGGACCTGCATCAAGAGGTCAATCAGATATCAGACTAACCGAGAAAGGATTGCAATCTCCTACTCAGGTTGGAGATCATCTCTCGACAATCATTTGACGGTGCTTGATGAGTCCTCAATCTAACTCATTAGATATTCATCCAAGCACCAGCCTCTATGATTCAATAATTGAATCAATAGTTGTATGATCATTAAGATGGCCATGGTACATAACCCTAATTGTAATAAGGGACCTATTATGCAAATTATTCATTCTTCATTTTAGATCAGGGAATGATATTCGCAATAACACTTATTGCATAATGGCTCGTCGTGGGCTCGCATGTCCAACAGAGGGTATCAGAGCGATGGGGTTGTGGATGACAGAGCTCCGGCTGGTTGGTCAGAGTGGGCGGAGCGAAGGTGGCGACAAATTAAAAGAACATATCGAAATGACAACGAGGAAGGATACGAAGCTTACATGAAGATATGGATCAACTCCTGGGCTTCAGGCGAAGATGGGGGTTGGGGTTATGGTCTCGACCAAGTGGCGGAAGGCGAGGGAGGCTTCTCGCAGCGGAGGTCCGGCCACGGAAGGGGAGCGTCGGCATCACTGCACCAAATCGATCACCAAGAGGTTCCCCAGATGGCTGTCACCACACTGAAAGTTTCTAGGGTAGCGAGAGGGAGTGAGGCACGAGCTGCCGACCTGGAGAGGCGGATGAGTGATTTTATAGCAGTCTAGGTGGCTGGGAAGATCGGGCAAGGGTCCACGAACCGAGAAAGATCTGCGCTTCCCTAGGGATCCGCGATGATCTTGGATCCATGGGGAAGACACGAGCGAAGTTTTGGGATAAACAGGTGCACGATCCGACCTAGAGAATTTTGAGAAGAATGCCCGGCAGGGAGATCGGGTCGGGTCAAGCCTGGAAGAAGGCGTTGACCCGGGTCAATTTTCCACCGTGGACCAATAAGAAAATATAATTTACAAAATACTTTACAATTCAACAAAAAATAACAAATGATTTTAAATTAAAAAGTGTATAAAATGGAAAATGTTTGTTATTTTTCAAGCTATTTTTCTATGATTTTTATTTTTTTATGAAAAATATATTATTCTTTATACAATATATTGTATTATATACATGTATATTAGACCTATGTATTTTGTACAATTATTTTTAATTTGTTATTTTTACATAAATACTCTAATTTTATACTTTATTTACAAAATAATTTTAACAAATTTTTTGTTTTATTTTTATTATGTCTTTACATGCATAAAATAAACAGGGAAGGAGACATATATACATGTATTATGTACAAGTGAGAGAGAGTTTTTATTTTCTTTTTTTTCTTTTTCTTCTTTTTATTTTATTTTTAGAAATATACACAAGGAGATAAAAAAATATTTTTATTTTTGCAAAAATAAATTATTTACACACTTGATACATATATATAAGGTGTAGTGACCCTATCTCTCTATACTTATTTTATTTGGCGATCATGCCAATGCTTGGCCCTCTCTTGTGGTTCGGGTCACTCAGTATTTATTCTAAATACTTCCTTCTTTTTCTCTTTATTCATTATTCTTTTATTTTTGCACAAATACTTTCTAATTATTCACTATTAACTGATGCATGCATATTGCTAAGTTATTGTATTTACACCCACTTACTGATGCATTGCCAAGATAATTCGCTAAAACAAAAGAATAAAGAGTAGTGAACATGGATTCATCAACCGGGGGTTCAACTTTCTTTGTGCTCCTATTGGTCCATATAGGATCGAATGTGACAAAACAGAAATGAAATACCTTTTTAATTCAATAATAAATATTAAATAGTTTTATTAAATATAACTCAAAATATGAAAAATGTTTCTTATTTTTCGAACTATTTTATGAGTATTTTTAATTATTTTTACAACCTTATTTCTTATGTGTTATTTTTTACAAGTGTATATATATGTATATTTACCTATATTCTGGGTATTTTATTTATATTTTTCATTTTAGTATCTTATCTACATAAAAACACATTTACGTATTTTATTTCATTTTTTGATTTCATTTGCATATATAAATAATAGAAGTATATATACATTATAGATATAGTATGCATGTATATTTTAATGTAGTATTTATTTTAATATATTTTTAATTGTTTTATTTTATGTTTATATTTTTAATATATTTACAATGATATATACAATTATATAAAAATATAAGAGGATTAAAAATGTAAAGACTCATTTATGTGAATTAAAATATGTAGATATGTAGTACAATGGGACCCAGAAAGCCGGCTTTTGCATCTTAACTCCATTTTTAATGCAACCACTTTCATTAAATAGATGATTTAGTTTTAAATACAATGGAGATGAGTTTAGTGAATTTTGAGCTTGTATAGAGAAGATATTGATTTGTGAAGTTCGACTTTATGATTTTTTCATATGTGTGTCCTAATTGCACATTGCATTATTTTTAATGGGAATTATTTTTATAATTTTTTATGTAATTTTATGTACATGCTCCATGTTGAACATTTTATTATTTGAAGTGTATAAAGTGTAAAATAAAATTAAGTAAAATATCTTATTTAAAGAATAAAAATTAGGGTTTTTATATACGTTGTAGACCCTTATCTCTCCCTACTTTATTCCTTATCGACCAAGTCAATATTGATTTAGTCTCAGGGTTGAGGATCATTCAGCGTCTCTAATACTTCATTTATTTTCCTTTAAATACATATAATTAGACATTATTTATAGACAAATAATGAATGTAATTTGTATTACATGTGTTTTGATATGAATTAATCACAAAATGGAAGAATAAAGTAGATGAATGGCTATTCATCAGTTGCATATAAATATCCAGATTGAAATTTAGGCACTTACGTAAGTAAAGAGAAAAGAAAAGAAACAACCTGCCTTATCCCATGATCAGTTCTTCCATCTTGGGAGAACTAAGAAACCTTTACAATATTATAAATAATGTATTCTATGGAAATGCCCTTTTTAAATATATGATATAAATCAATAAGGAAGCCAAATACATGGCTTAAAATACATGATTATATTACGTTGAAATTGACTTTAGCGTTACACTGTATATGTTCATATAACACTTTGTTGACACAATGGAACTCTAGACATCAAGACCTACTTATCATGTATCAAGACCTACTTATCATGTATTTGAATCACATACTACTCTATAAAGGTATATATATGTACTGAGGATCATGAGTGATGCATCTCTCTCTCTCTCTCTATATATATATATATGTATGTACTAAGGATCACGAGTGATGCATACTTATGAAATTAGAAAATGCGTGATTCTTGTCAAAGATGCTTTTGTTAAAAAAATATTGAGAAAAATCTAGTATTGATGGTAAACTACTAATAATATGTATTTATAATTATAACATTAGACAATGATTATCAAGGTGATTAAGCCATCAAAGTTGACGTCAAAGATTTAAGTAACAAACTCATAAAGTTTCACATGGACGACCTCACGGGGTCGTGTTAGCCCAAGGGGCAATGCCGCAATGAGCGCATGGTTACAAGGAACCACAGGGGTAAAAGCTAAGTCCTCAATAGTTGTAGCTACACTGTCATGTTATGCCATGGACCGCAAGTGCCAACGATTGAAAACGAATGATAAGATACATACATGGAAGTTGCGCAAGAAAATGGTTTATAAAAGTAAACCATTATGAGTTATACAATAAATGATTTAATAAAGAATAAACCATTACATGTTTTACAAGAATTGGTTTAAGAAAAGTAAACCATTAAAGTCATTGGGGTTAAAATGTAAATTGATTTATATGATAAAAGAAACATGTAGTTGCTATGAATCGTATTAAATACGACTCACAAGATGAAAGAAATGTATGCCATATTTTATTATGCAATTTACATGTGTATATCCATGGTCATGAAAGAATCCAAATTATACATGTTAGGAATCGAACTTAACATGCATGGTAACAATTAGGCAGGTAATGATGTTTATCCATGAATACTCAAGTTCATGCAATATAACGGATTAAAAGACCGTCAGAATTACCATGCATGGACCTCGATGCATACTGGATATTGGGCTCAAGAAAAAATATGTTTGTCAATTTTATGTGAAGAACATAGTTGATTGTGCATTCAGGATCATTCTACGGACTATTCAGGATTCCTGATGTGGTATGATTCAACTAATGAAGATGTAGAAATATCTAAATGCATACAAGAACTTTTGAGATGTTATTTTATTTCTTAGAGAATTTTTATAAATTATCTCAGTTAGAGCTGTAATAATGGTACTCTTACATTGAAAGGACTTTATTTGAGATTGATATTATCTCTACTCATTGATCACTATGCATGTTTTCGACAACAGTTCGATTGCGCGGTCTTTTATTGCATGCTTCCGTCGGTCAATGAGACCCATTCCATTACAAAAATGATTAAAAATCTATTTTAGCATTGTTAGTTCGTAAATTCTATGTTTCATTGTCCTATAATTTATTTTATATTTAAACCAACTTAAAGTTCATATAATCAACTTAAGTTCAAATTTGAGACAAGTTAATTTCGTGTTTATAAAGGGCTTTAGCATAATTTAAGACAAATTCGTTTAAAAGGGAAAACATTTTTACTTTTTTTTTATTTTTTTTGAAAAAAAATGAAATGTTTCTAATTAGAAGCTATGAAATTTGAAACAATTAGAGTAAATTCTTTTGAGAAGACAAACTATTCTTCTTTTAATATTTTTTATGAACAAAGGGAGTTTTTTTTTGAAATATATAGTCACCCTCTATTTATATTTTATGTTGGGTACCACAATGCATTCTTTTGAATGAAAAAAAGAAAGAGTAAGTACAAGTTCTGAAAATCCTATAAGTGATGAAGCCAGGAATGTTGAGTTTGTGGGGGAGCAAATAGTGTGCGTGTGCGCGCGCGCGAGAGAGAGAGAGAGACTTAAGATGTAAAAATTATTGTGACCATATATCATACCATCTATAAAAATTGCAAAGATTTTAAACACATCACAATATTTTAAAAAATATGAAAAGAAAGCCTCTCAATAGTAAAATTATCAATAAACTTACTACGCTGAAAGTAAGACTTGGATACAAAAGTTTTTCATACATATATTAATAAGAATGCAATACAAATATCGGTGAAAAATGAAAACCATGTTACCATATCCTTTAAAATAGATATGGATGTAAAATGGGTACCGATCACGTATGAATACTTTATATATTAGTTTAAATAAGCATGCATTAGATGGAATATAAATGATGTACATATAATAATTATGCTCACGTTATACTAAATATGATGAAAGAATAAAACTATGATTTTTTTAGTACTTGTACCCCTCTTAGATTTTGTAATATTAGTTATGTTGCTTTCTTTTTTTATATCAACTACACCCCTATATTTTTACAAAATCCACTGTTCCGCCCTTTTGCAATATCAGTTATGACTAGACATGGCCAAAGTCCGGGCCGGGCCGGGCCATGGGCCGAGCCGAACGGGCCGAGGTTCTAAAACCCCTTGTCCAAGGCCCGGCCCGAACCGGTCCACGGGCCATACTTCAAGGCCCAAGCCCGGCCCAGGTCTGGGCCGGGCCGGCCCATGGGCCGAATTAAAATATTTTTAATTAATTTTTTAATCAAATTTATGGAGATAATTAAGTTTTTTTAGCATCCTCTAATCTTTCTAAATCCAAGTAACCATAATATGTGTTACTTTGCATGTAAAGTATAAAATAAGATGTAATATTGATAATCTATATCAAAAACTTGAAGTATATTATATTAAATGTATCTAAAATATAATTTTTAAACATATATTTTTATATGTGCGGGCCAGGCCGGGACGGGCTTTAAGACACATGCCCACGGCCCGCCCAACTGACGGGCGGGCCAAAGAGCGGGCCGGGCCGGGCCGGCCCATTTTCGAAATTGCTTGCCCAAGCCCGGCCCATGAACGGGCTGGGCGGGCTGGGCGGGCGGGCCCCCAACCCAATGGCCAGGTCTAGTTATGACACTAGTTGACCTTAACAGAAGGATAGAATTGCGAATTTTGTAAGAATACATGGAAAGAATTGATATTACAAAAAAAAGATGAGCAAAAGTAATATTATAAAATCTAAGAGGGGCACAAGTGATAGAACCCCTCTTAGATTTTGTAATATCAGTTATCTTGCTTTCTTTTTTAATATCGACTATGCCCCTGTATTTTAACAAAATCCACACTTATACCCTTTTGTAATATCAGTTATGACACTAGTTGACATTAATAGAAAGGTAGAACTATGAAATTCGTAAGATTATAGGGGAAGAATTGATATTACAGAAAAGAGGATGAGCATAACTGATATTACAATAAAACCCTAAAATTGTGTTATCCACGGTTAAAAAAGGTACAATTATATTTATATATGAAAATGGATATTCTTATACATATAGAGATGTTTACGGATATCAAAGTGATATTCTTATCCGTATTTATTTTAAAATAGATATAAATATAGATGTCAAAATCTGTATAAAATAGATACGGTGGAGGAGCATATATGGTTATATCCTTCTTGTTTGCATCTCTATCGGTTGAACATTCATTATCATTTCCACAAACAAATTTAATATGCAACTTCCAAATATGTTGAGTAATAAATAACGATCATAAAATCATGATATCAAAGTGATATTCTTATCATATGTTGTCTTTTGATCGTTGTTTTTATAACACCGTGAATCACCTCACCAACCTATTTGTTGTGATTATCTATAAAAGTTGACATGCATTTACCATTATCATAACAATATATTAGCGACTAAAAATACTAATCAATTCTATCTCTTCTTCTTCTACGATTTATAAAAAAACTCTTCATCTACTCTAAAATCAAGATAACTATGAGAAATAAATAAATTTGTTGAGAACTTAACAGTGTAGAAACTAAATTTAGAGCATATGCAAGAGGTAATATGATTGTCATTATAACAAGCATAACATGCAGAAGGCTATTGCGATCAAGTTTTTCATATACATGTATTAATAATTTAATTATCACACCCCATACATTTATCATTAGATCAATTGAAAAAGAATAATAAACTAAAAAATATATTCGATGACCATTGATATCTGCGCACTACCAATGGGCAATGAATGAAGTTTAGATCAAATCAATAGAAACGATTGTGTTGGAGGTGCGGACCTTGCGATGTTAACTTGTTCGTGTTGTTGAATCGATGAAGGAGAATGTGTCAAGATGGTATAAACCTAATTCCAGAATTTTGGGAATTAGAATTGAAAGGGAGGAGAATAGGCAGATTTCGGCAATAGGGATATGTTACTATAAAAATAAAAATTAAAAATAATGAGAATTGATAAAGCGAAATGGGGGTGTTGGGAGATTCGAGATTGCACCCGTTGTTACTTCGAACATGATGAGATATAGTAATATTTTTTTAAATTTTTTAAATTTGAAAAGTTGTGCAATCTCACAGGGGAGAAGGGGCAATCTTGTTTACCTAAAAAATGAGGTGGGTATATCTCTGTTACATCTCGATCCATAAGTTTACAGTAACTAAAAGTAGGGCCCTTTGTTTAGTTAATGTAAGCCTTGGATGGTATTTAATTCAATCCAATTATATAAATTGAGTACATAATTAAAGAAGTGGAGAGGAGATACAAGGAGACATGAATGCCGTTGGAATAGTAGAGAGGATCGCCCTGCTGCAGCAGGCTCTGCAGGAGGGGCTGGAGTTGCTCGATCTTGATCGAACGGTTCGCAGAGGTTTGCACTTTTTGTGGAGCCTTACCGTGCGAATCTATGCAAACCACTCAATCAAGATTGAACGGCTCCTGCAGAATCTGCTGCAGCTGGAGCTACAACAGACGATCAATCTCCCTAGAATAGAGACATACATATTTGCCAATAAGGAGGAGGAGGTAAATGCATTTTCTTCCAAAAAAACCATTTCTAACGGTTCGCAGAGGTTTGCACTTTTTGTGGAGCCTTACCGTACAAATATATGCAAACCACTTGATCAAGATTGAACGACTCCAACCCCTACTGCAGAATCTGCTGCAGCTGGAGCTACATCAGACGATCAGTCTCCGTAGAATAGAGACATACATATTTGCCAATAATAAGGAGGAGGAGGTAAATGCATTTTCTTAAAAAAAAACCATTTGTAACGGGCAGAGAACCAATTAGGAACGACCTTCTCTAACTAAGTAGTGTCTTTGACTTGTCTACGTTAATTGCATGAGCAGACATGCTGATAGACGTTAAGAAATTGGTAGGTGGACAACGTTAATTGTTGGCTGAGTTCAAAACGCACAAGTATAGAAATAAAAAGAAACACACCAAATGCGTCTTCGAAGCAAAGACGGACAACGGGCAAAGCTCAACGTTAATCAGTAGCGTAATAATCGTATTCATTCAGTTCTTACAGTACTTTCTGAAAATAAAGTCCATCACAAAGATCTAGCAAATCAACTAATTAAAAAACCGCTAGCAGAAAAGGAACATGACATGAAAAAGAAAGAGCTACAGATCACAATACTAGCTAAAAAATCAGACGAAGAAGAGCACTCCGCCGGCGAAGAGAGCAGCAAGTCCGAGCACGAGGGCAGCGGGGTGCACAGACGCAGCAGCTGCAGAAGTAGGAGTCCCAGCAGGGGCGGGGAGAGGAGGAGGCGGAGGAGGAGGTGACGAGATGGCAGGAGGAGGCATCAGAGGATGTGGGGCGAAGGATGGGGGCTGCGCGGAAGGGCCTCCTTTCTTGGACAAGACCCACACCGCCAGCTTCTGGCCCTCCTCACAGTGCCCCTTCCAGCCGCTGACGAAGTAGACGGCTCCCGCTCGCTCCAGCACCACCACCGACTCGCCGCTCGCCATCCTCCTCGCCGGTTTGGACACGTTGCACGCCTCGAACGCTTCCTTGCTCACCTCCAGCACCGAATCCTTCCCCTTCTCGTACTTGAACACTGCACGCATCGGCTCATCAAAAATCTTCTCATTAGGGTTTACGAGGAAACGGACTGGGTTACTTACCGAGCTTATCATTCACGACGAATCTACCCCGTCCGGCCCATTGTTCGTAGCTCTCCTTGGGATGGAGTACCCACCCGTCGTCTCCTCCCACGTACCAAACACGAGGATGGGTGCAGGTCGACGGAGAAACAGCGAGCCACGCCGCCACCAGAACCAAGATGACGCTACGGTACGGACCCATTACAAAGCAAGAGAGCGGGTGTTTGGCGTGGCTTTCGTATGGAATGCTTCGTGTTATTTATAAGCATGATATGTTTTCGAATTGGAATGGAAGGAATACAAATAAACAATAACCATGCAGAGTGAGAGAGAGAGCGCGGTAACGGCAGTAAAACTGCAACGGTAATCTTTCTTTGCCATAACTCCGGGAAATGATGAGGGCCTTTAATAGGATTCTTGAATCAATTGGACATATATAGGTGTTAAACAGTGGCCGTTTTCTGCTTGATTATGCTCGTGGTGTAAAACTGTGGATCACCCGCCCGCTCTATCTTGAACGAGACGTTCCATGAATTCGATTATTTTGTGAGCTATTACCGTAGAAATTGGAGTGAATCGTTTGATCAAGATCGAACGGCTCGGATCGATCCATGATTTTACAACAGACCTTACTGCAGAGGATCTACTCTCGATTAAATACACCCTGGTACCTTCTCAAAATAAATATAGGTATACGTTGCCACATAATTCAAAATTCATAGATATATCATCTGTTGTTTGATATATACAACAAATATTAACTGTTTTTTTGAAAAGAACAAATATTAACTGTTGTCGCCAAAAATTACTCACTTAAAAAACAATTTGTTGTTATATAATTAATTGTGAACTTCAAGTAGAAAAAATAATTTCACAATCAACAGTATTTGTTACTATATAATTAACAATGGATGACATGACCGTCTCTAAGGGATCATTTGGTTGCAGGGTTGGGCAGGGTTGAGTTGGGTTGGGGTACCTCGAGGTACCCCTCCTTCCAACCCTCTCAATCCTCCTCACAGTTTACTATTCACAGGGGTACCCTAACCCAAACCTGCCCAACCCTGCAACGAAACGAATCCTAAGGGTAGTTTTCGAGTGCAATTGCCTGGATCCATCAGCTTGATGGGCCCAATTTTACATGTATCCGGGCTTTAGTGTAGACAAAATAGTATATTTCTTAACGATGTCTTGTAGAATCAAACTTTTAGAAAAAAACTCACCAAAAAATGAGCCCTTGTGGAATTGAATTTTTCGATGAAACAACTCGTTGAAAAATGAATCTTCATGGAATCGAGTTTTCGATGAAACTACTCATAAAAAAATAAGTCCTTATAGAATCGAATTTTCAATGAACAACTCAATGCTAAAGTCCAAAATTTAATGGAATTATACAAGAGCACATTGTTCATCGAAATTTTTATAAGAGACCGTTTTTTTTCTTTTGCCCAAGCCCACAAAATGTCACGTACGACACTGATAGATGGATGATAGAAGTGATAGATTCCAAAATATACGTCATTCTACACACATTTTGTTGCTTGCAAATAAGTAAATTTAAATTATTTATTTTTTAAATATTGGATATATGAGAATATTACATATAGCTCATAACTTCTATTAATCTAAGCTTAGAACTCAATATTTATGCTGGTCAAAATTCAAGTAGTATATTACTGCAATGTTTATATATATAGAAATATGCCAATCAAGATTAAAATCTTCCATTCTAACGAATCTAGTTCAACATTTTTAGTTTTTATTTATAAAATAATTACAATTTTCTTTGGAAAATGGTACAAAAATTTGTAATAAAATTCAAACAACGAAAGCAAGATCTTGTTATATACAATAGACTTACATTTATTAAAATATTACAAGAACCTGTAAAACATGAAGTAAGCTTGTAATATTCCAAAGATTATCTTTAGAATTGTAAAATTAGATTTATAACTTCTAAAACGGCAGAGAATAATCATTATAGATAAACTTAAAATTGTAAAAGAAATGTATTACACATGAACTGATGTACGTGATAGGCATCACATTTGCTTGTAACACTTTGTGTTCAAATACTAACTATAAACTTAACTTTAAGGTATTTTTACCTGGCAGAGCATATAATCTTTGTCAATTACCTCTACGATCTTTGAAATATCGTAATTCCTCTCTCACTCCCGTAAAGTTGCTCTGTCTTACCCCACGAACCCTACCGTTAAACTGACACATCCAGAGTTAACTTCTTTGAGTTAGAAATGAGTTAATCTAACCAATCCATGATCGGACGGCTAGAATTAACCAAGAAAAGTAAAAAAATCCTCCCTCCTCTGACAACCTCCCCTCCTACTGCACCGTCGAGAATTGGCCCTAATTCTGAATTATTCTCCACATCTGGTGCATGCATATAGACTGATTGGGCTATCTTCCTTATTGCAGATCAAGAACCCGGTCTGGAGTCGGATTTATAGTCAGATTCAGAGATGGCTCCCACAGTACGTGGAAAGGGATCGCAAAATGGATACGGATAAAAATGGATACTGATTGCACACTAGTAATGTTAGAAATACTCTATAAAATCGACTTAAATATCTAAGAATTGGATGGAAAATATTGGATATTAATTCACTAAATGTGTTTGTATCATAAAAATTATATAAATATGGTAAAAGAAGGTAGAGAATTATGTTATATAGGGTTAAAAATAAATCTATAATTATATTTATATACGAAAACAAATATACGAATACAAATATTTATGGATATCAAAACGATATCCTTATCCGTATCCATTTTAAAACGGATACGGATGTCAAAATATGTATAAAATGGATACGGTGATGGATCAGATACGGATATATCCGTATCCGTTTGCATCCCTACTAAAAAGTATTCATGATTTGAAAACATGGAATATGTTGATGAGTTGTAGGAAATTGTGTGTTCATCATCTTTCATCCACTCTTTATTCTATGTCGAGATGAGCGAGTGCAAACGGTTGTGCAGTGAAGCATGTGCAATTTCAAATTCCAAGGCAAATGAGTGGTTGAGAGGTGACAAATATGGAAGTTATATCCAGCCGAGTTGCATACATCTCCACCACTTTTGACTTTTGACTAGGGATGCAAATGGTTACGGATATATCCGTATCCGATCGTCACTGTATCTGTTTTATACAAATTTTGACATATGTATCCGTATCTGTTTCAAAATGGATACAGATATGGATATTATTTTGATATCCGCAAACATCCGTATCTGTATCCGTATATCCGTTTTTGTATAAAAATATAGTCATAGATTTATTTTTAACCCTATATAACATAATTTTGTACCTTCTTTTACCATATCATATGTTTTCCATTCAATTCGTATAAATTTAAGTCGATTCTATATAGTATTTCTAATATTACTCGTATGCGATCAATATCCATTTTACATCCATATTCGTTTTTTTAAGGATATGGTAAGATAATTTTAATATCAGTCAATATCCGTATCCGCATCCGTATTCGTATTCAAAAACGGATAAGGATATGGTAAAACATATATCCGTATCTGTATCCGTCCATTTGCATCCCTACTTTTGACAGGTTGCAACAAGAAGCCACTTCCATTTTCTCAATATTGAAGTCGATAAATCAATACTTGTTATAATTCTATAAGAAAATCGAATTCGGTATTCACTCATATTCGAAATTCATTTTGATTCGGATCTAAAATAATAAACTGATTGAAAACAACGAACAGAACATAAACACAAATCTATATTTGAATATAGGGAATTTACCCGGAAGACCCTAAAAACTTTGTCAATTACCACCACGACCTTTGAAACAATCTAATTCTCCCCTCGACCTCGTAAACTTGCTAACTCTTACCCGGCAGACCCTGTGGTTAACCTCCGTCTATTTTTCCGTTAAAATTAACCGGATTCTGTTAAAAAGTATTGTATATTACCCTTCTTATTTAGCAAATTTACAAAAATACCATTCCTTTTCTTCCCTAACCATCCTCCACATCATCCTTGTCCTCCCAAACACCCTACGCCACCGCCGACCTCACTGTCCTCTCCTGCACCGTCGCTGACATCCTCGGCACTGACCTTGACCTCCCCCGCCTCGAGGATAGTCTCGCGCGGATGAGGCTCCTCGACTGGAGCATTGACGAGGTCCACACCGCCCAGTGGAAGGACCTCGCCCATCTGGAAGGCGCTGCCCACCTTCCTACTGATGTAGACATCCACTCCTTCGCACACCTTGCCATGGTTGTCCCTGGTCATGCAGCCCATAAAGCCACGTCTGCCACCTGCACCTACGCGCAGCTGTTGGGGCACCCCGTCCGGTGCATCCTCACCGGCTTCATCCCCACCACCGACACCCTCCTCTCCATCTCATCTGTCACCTTCACCGCCCTCGCCTTCGTCTCTATGATTTCCGGCCCGCAGAACTGGTTGTTTGTGCATGACACCAAGTTCCTCATCAGGATTCCCAATGCTGGAGAGAATCTGCCCTTCACCATGCAAGTCGGGTACGTCCGGGATGATGACATTCTGCTCCACTGCGAGGTGCTGCTCTCCGGGGCCGTACTCGTCGGTGAGGCACGCCCACTCGAACATGTCGTCGGCCTACATCCTCCTCACGGTGACAAGGAGGCCCATGAAGGAGAGCCCCTCCTGCTTCTGCCTATGGACCCCGAGGTACTCCCTCCGCTCCAACCGCTTGTCCACAAGATCCTCCGTCGCTGCTCTCTCCAGCTCCCTTCTCGGAATCCTCCTCTCCACCTCTCTCCGGAACTCCATTCCCTGCAGCACATCGACCTTCATGCATGGCGTATCTGAAATTTATATTATAATAACATTACAGGTAGTAACGTCCGAGTTCGGCGATGAGCCACATCATTCTGTTCTTCTGGCTGTTGCCCATGTTGCTGAGGTCCCTGTAGCAGTCTAGCACGCACACACTCCACGAGTCCAAGCGTCTTGCGCTCCGCGAGCTCCTCTTCACGACGAAGGACGTGCTCCCGTATCTCAACAGTGTGATCTTGTTCGAGGAGACCCTATACCAGAAGGCTTCCGATGGCAAGCCGTTCGTCGATGTCCTCAAGGAGAGGGGGCGTATCCCTGACATCAAGGTGTGTATCATGTGTTATTATTATATATACTACATACATCTTAACAATGCTCAGTAGATACATATAATTAATTATTTCATGGATAGTGCATCAAGGTGGACAAGGGCACCATCATGCTCGTGGGGACAAACGGATACACCACCACGTGGGGATTGGACGGCCCCGGCAAGCGCTGCCAGAAGTACTACGAGGTCGGAGCCGCTTAGTAAAGTGGCATGCTGCTAAAGTACAACATCGTGCTGCTTGATCCTCGTTGTCGCCCTTGAATTTGATAAGCAGGTGGTTTCATGTAAGGAAGAGGAAGAGGAAGAATGAGGAGAGAAGGAAGGAGGGAAGAGAGAGAGAGAGAGAGAGAGAGAGAGAGAGAATCCAACCGTTGGATTTGCTAAAGTTATATTAACTCATGTTATACCTAAGCAGGTTGACTCAAGAATTGTTCAATTAACGGCAGGGTTCATATGATAAGACGGAGCAAGTTTATGGAGTCGAGGGGGGAATTAGATTGTTTCAAAGGTCGTGGAGGTAATTGACAAAGTTTTTAAGGTCTGCCGGGTAAAAATCCCTTGAATATATATAGAAATGAATCACACTTATGCTTTGGGTAATTTGTTGAAAAATGACGAAATTTAACATGTGCATGGACATGTATATGCATGAATACAGCTATGGACGAGTGTATGCATGTACGAACGGATAGAAATAACTACAATGTAGTTGTTGTTACATATTAGCTATTAAATTTAAAACTTGTGTGGATTAAATTGAATTTTGATAAAAGTTGAATGGACCACATCACTTATACAATTTTGTTTGAAGCTTGATTGAAATAAGAAAAGGTATTAATTATTAACATACATATTGGAAGTTTTGTTGTCAAACAAGCTTTAATCAAAGTGCATATGAGTACGAAAACAATAAATTAATAGTAAAATATATTTATAGTATTTTATAAATGATAACATGTATATATTATTAAAATAAAATCAAATATAAATATCTAAAAACATGTATTTTGTACCTATGTCGATCACAACCTAAGCTCTACATCACTTCATACAAAACTTTCGAGACAAATATCATGCTCACAATTCGCCAATTTATTAGTGAGTGAACCACCAACTTCAACCTAGGTCAGCCGTGACAACGATCACCAATCAAGCCGCATGATGATGTGGTCGACTCTCTTCACTGGCAAAATCCAAGGAACAAATTTGCCTTGTTGAAGCACAACTTGTGCCCATTGCTGAATCTTTCAGTCCAAACCACCTAGCTGATCGATGTGACGACCTCAATCAAGCTCTATGAGCTTCGACTACTTCCAAGCGATTCACCAAGTAGACTTCGTTCCTCTTCCTCTTGTTTCTTTTTACTTCATGATGAATATGTTATTCACTTCTCTAAGAGTATTGCATGCAAGTGTTTACAATGCATATTTGTCATTCATACAATTGTAAATAAGATGCATAAAATAGCATTCTCATATTGCATCCATAAAATTCTCTCTCTCTCTCTCTCTCTCTCTATATATATGTATGTATGATGAATCTCCATTTCACCACATTTATTCATCCATTTTGGCCTTAAATCCCTAGCTAAATGTATGTATATAGCATTAAATTGATCAAAATAACATTTATTCAATGACATTTAAATATTTTATATAACACTGTATTTAATGCTGACATAAATGGACAAAGAAAAGAAAATAAAAAGAATTAAGTATCAAAGACACTGACACTAGACCCCAAGACCAAATCATCACGATGACTTGGTCGACAAGGAATAAAGTAAGGGATGATAGGGCAAATCAAATGTCCAGTTAATATAGCTAAAACCCTAACTTTTATTCTTTAATAATTACATGTTTGGGACCTATTTTATTATTTATTATTTATACCTCAAATCAATAAACTTTGAACATGAAACTTGTACATAATAATGCATAGAAAAATACAAAATTGATTTAACTGAAAAATAATACACAATGTGACTGGGACACACAAAATAAAAAGACATAAACTGAGCTTAACACTCATGTATTTTCTCTGTATGAACTCTAAATTGACCAAACTCACCTTTATTGTTCATAAAAATTAATTATATATTTAATGAAGGTAGCCTTCATTAAAATCAGAGTTAAGATGCAAAAGTTGGCTTTTGGGTCCCTATTGTACCGTGTACCTGTATACAATATACAAGATATTTATTCTTTATTTAATTATTTCTTTTATTTTTACACCCTTGTACAAATTACATATATCCTAAAAAAAGTAAAAATGAAACTATTTAAATTAAATTAAATAAATGATATATACTTAAAACACAGATAAAATTCACTTATATAAATAACATATACATTTATTTAAGCATATAAACAAATATATATATATAAATATAATTAAAGAAATTATAAAAAACTTACTTATAGTATTTAATATAAAAATACTTAAATACAAATATAAATACATTAAATATAATTAATTCAATACTTAAAATGACATATAAATAATTATACCTATTAAATTAACTTGTAATAATAAGTAAAAAATCATAATAAAATACTATATAAAATAAGAAAGATTTTCTACGTTTCGAGTTTTATTTAATAAAATCTATTTCTATTTTATTTCGATTTATTCATTATTTTGATTTTTGTTTTGTCCTTATTTGTGCCTACATGGACCGATCAGGTCCTTTTCTCAGTTGACCTCAGGTCAACTCTCTGACCCCAACATGAAGTGTTGTTAGATCCCGCTCGCCTTGATTTTCCTTCCTTTTTCCCATTCGACACTCTGCTCAAGGAGACCCAAATCTTGAACAAACATCTTCCTCGTACCTCGGAGTATCATGTGGGGTCAAAGCTTAGAGCCATCGATCCTCGATTCGATCAAAAACCCTAATGCAACTCACCCCTTTTACCACTATTATATATTATATCCCAAGCCTTCGATTCGATTTTTTATCCCACTTCATCGCCACTTAGCCCCTTGGATTAAAGCCCTGAGGTTCCCCTTCATGACAGGAAGGAGTAGCCCATCAATTCACAATGAGGAGGTGGTCGTCGAAGGTGATTCAACCCCACCAGGATTGGTTGCCCTATTCTCGTGCAGGTGAGGCCCTATCTTCATGCTCTTTTCATTTGCATTTTAATTCCTTGCATCGTTGTAGTGTTAGAATTTATCCATTTAGCTTAATCACTCAAAAATCTCGAGATTTGAATACGCTGGAGCTTCAAGCTCCAACTTTGTTCTCTGCTATTTTCGGTTGTATTTCAACTCACTCATCGCTCCATTGCCTTCAAGTTCATTTTCTCCATCTATTTGAGCACTTGACTAACCCTGATCTCGTAAAGATTGGGTGATTAGCCTCCGACACCTATCATCGGAGGTCCATTTCATCCCATGTTCTTGTGTTCAGCTCCATTTTTGTGGGTCGAGGATACTCCCCTCAAGCCGGGGTTTTGTTTGGTGCAGGTGCGCGAGTCAAAGGACCCCTTGGGGGTATGCTCGTTCCTGCCGAAGATCTTCAGGTGCCTCATGCTTCCAAGAGACGTCGGGACCCCATCGATGGGTCCTGGACTTAATCGAGGGCACCGGTAGATGCAAAGGAGGCCCAACTCCATTTTTGCGCATCTTGGGAGCTTCATAGGTGGTCGGAACCCAGAGAACTCACAAATCGAAGGAGGTCTGAGCCGTAGTTCTTTCCTGTTCTTCGAAGCCTTCTCGTAATCGTCCGATCAAGAGCCCTTTCCAGGTGAAGTAGTGTCTATTGGATATGACCGAGTTTACATCATTGATCTCATCTGGAGATCTAATCTCATGAATCAGAAGCGAACATGTATCATGAGATCTTGGCCGTCCACGTGGTTAAGTGACACATAGGAGTCGTTGATCGACACTTAAGGGGGTATATTGCACATCTAATCCCTCGCCTTTTTGTTTTATTTTCTAGTCTCCAAATATTTTTCTGCAGTTGTATTATTTATGAATTTTTACACCTTGAACCTCGCTTTTATTTTAATTGCACTTGGGTCCCATGCCAGGTCAACTCATGCGTAGTGAGGTGCCTGACACTTTTGCACCAATGCCCCTCCAGCTTCTATTATTTCATTTCAGTCCCATATTTTGTAATAGTAGTGCAATATTTTGGGGTATGTGCATAGCTTCACTTGGAACTTGTTATATTTGCAAAAATACCATTTCGAACGTATATTAAATTGCAAAAAACTTAAGCATCTTGCATGTTTGTCCACTGTGCTTTGGTTGAATGTTAATATAAGACCCCTAGTAGTGTATTTTCTTTTTTTAGATTGTATTTTTATAAAATGTCTCTTATGCTCTAAAAATCCAAAAAAATTAGGTTATATACCTTAAATATTATTCTAACACACATATTTTTATTAAGGAATTTTCTTTATTTTTCTATTTATAAAAATTCCAAAATAGAGATTTACTCCCTGTCTAGATATAAAAAATACAAAATCACCTATAAAAATTCCAAAAAAATATATATTATCTACTATTATATAATGTAACTCTAGAACAAAAATCATAAAAACATAAAAAATCTTAAAAATTGAAAACCCTCATAACCCTATAAAATTTAGCAAAAATTCTATAAAATTCAAAAAATAATTTTCTATTTCTTATTTTTATTTACATTATATAATATATATTAAAAATAATTTTGGCTAATTTTGGACTTGTTATCTATTATTAAAACTCGAAACATTTCGACCTTTTTTAAAACTCAAAGCCCACATTGTATTCAGGTACACTCTAGATAGAGCGTCGTACGTCCCTTAAGGATAAAGCTAAAAATCTGATCTGTGGTTGCCTCGATTATCACCTGGGATTGGCAAAGTACCGTCACTTCTATCGTACACGAATGAGTAGGGCCTTGTCGATGACGATGTTCCTTGTGTAGAACATCCGACTTGGTCTGAAGTACTGAGCATAGGCCACACCTTCATGGGGGTATCAGTCTCATCATTTCACGTCCGAGTAGGTCCTTGTCCACTTGCAGGCTCGGTCTGAAGTATTGGATTTGCCATTATCAGCTTCCTCTCTTATTCTTTGGCTGAGTAGCCCCCAAGACTGATATCGAGACCTCAAAAGTGCATATCACATGATACAAAGGAAGTGGAAAGTACGAGATACTTTTCTGGCAATACTCACTTTCCTTTACGGCTTCACTTGTGTTGAGTTGGCAAACTCCTTGCTTTGTGTTTGTTTGGATCTAGTTGGGATTCAAAGATCAGTCCCATGCACTTGCACCTTTCTTCTTTTCTTCTATTTGCATTTCTTTTTGTGTCGCTCACATTGAGCCTTCTTCAGCTCTTCACGCATCCTCTCGTTTTCATTTGTGATCATTTCTCCTCATCTATTTCTCTTTTGTCTCTAGATGCCGACTTCTTGATGGTTTAGTCGGGACTTTGTCGACACCCGCATCGATTTCATGGGTTCGAAATCTCCAATAAATCAGAGTGATTCCCAAGTGATTATTCGGACTTTGTGAACCATCCTCAAGACTCCGCGCTTCTTGTACCTCCCACAATTCGGGAAGACTCTCTTTCGAGCTCTGGTTTTTTGGATGGAGATTGATTTCACTCCCTACACTTCCCCATCACTAATAAAATTCAGAATTGGCCCTAATTCTGAATTATTCTCCACATCTGGTGCATGCATATAGACTGATTGGGCTATTTTCCTTATTGCAGATCAAGAACCTGGTCTGGAGCCAGATTTATAATCAGATTCAGAGATGGCTCCCACAGTACGTGGAAAGGGACCGCAACATTTGAGTACTGAGAAGGGTACAAAACATGGCACCAATCAGAATGAAGTGAACGGTCAACAACAATTGATTGATCAAGCTCTTTCCCAGGTCACCTTTCATGAAATATTGAACGATTTGAGGAGAAGGTCAAGAGAGAGAGAGAGAGAGGCGAAGAGGGGGCAATGATGATGACTTACAGGGCAACGATGATGATAATCACTATGTAGATGGACCTTGCATAGGTGAGGGTGAGGGAAGACGAGGTCGGCCCATGCACACACTCAAGTAGACTTACAACCCTATGGTTGGCCAAATTACTAAGTGGGTCCAGATTCCTCCGATCCATGGACACTTAGAGCCGAAACTACAACTCCTTTCTCTCCTCCCCAATTTCAAGGGGAATCCCAATGAAGAACCCTACATCCATCTACAATTATTCGGATGCATCTGCAGCACCACACACTACCTCAACATCCCCTTGGGCATAGTCAGTATGACAGCTTTTCCTTTCAGCCTCTAGGACAAGGCACTATACTAGATAAACCATTTGGGCAAAGTGATGACGATGTGGGAAGAATTGAAGTCTACTTTCCTGCACAAGTACTTGAAGGATATTGAGAATCCTTAAGCGCATCATGGAAGCGTGTTGATCGCATCGTATGCGATCGGGGCAACTAGTCACACTAATCGCAAGATGCGGCGGAAATTAAAATTTTTAATCTAATGATGAAACCACATGATCACGAGAACATTTCTCGAATCGTTTCATCAAACCACAAAGTATAAGGAATACCTCTTGGAGCGTGGTTGTAATCGTAAGATCCCAATGAGAGATCCTCCTGTCTTAAGTTCGATCCACAAAGAACGCATTTGCGAGCACGATGATGAGACGCGATCCTCCTGCAATCCTCGATGAAGATCCAAGCAATGAATCCCCTGATTTCGTCAAACAAAGATCTGTCGTCTTCCTCTAGAGCAAGTCGCCCCAAAGAAGAAGGAGATCCTCGAGTCGTCGAAGGCGAATGTGAGAAATCTCTCCTTCTCAACACAAAGTGGACGACCACTTCTTGGAGAAGAGAAAGAGAGAGGGCGAGAATGAGAGAGAGAGAGTAGTAGGCTTCTACAACTCTAAAAAAATGTACCTTGAAAGGCTAGCTTAGCCCTCCTTTTATATTAGTTTAGGATCCGATGGATCTCAATCCATGGGACACATAGATTAAACGACCAAGTTGGTCTATGTATTAATCAATGGTCAAGATTGTTGCTGGTTAAAAAACCAACAACATTAATTTATATTTAAATTAAATATATGTTGCAATATTATCAACACAATTTAATTTAACATAAATTTATTAACATAAGATAATAGGATAATAATAAAAATGAGATGATAATTCACCCCAAATAGATGGGGCGTCACCCATGACCAAGTCATGGGTGATGCCACCTCATTTGTGGTGTATTATCCATCCCTTTTAATTTAATCCAATTATCTCTTATTTGTTTGCATTATTATCCACCAAATTAATTCCCAGTTAATTAGTGTATATCTATTGTAAAATTATCCACCAAATTAATTCCCAATTAATTTGTGAATATTTATTGCAAAATTATCCACTAAATCAATTCCCAATTAATTAGTGAATATTTCAATCATGCCATTGAAAAAATGTGAATCATATTCACAACCCAAAATAAATTGTAAATTACATTTCCAATTAATTAATTAATGTGAATCCAATCCACATTAATAATTAACAAATGCCATTTACAAAAAGTCTCTCTTCAATATATGTATATTATAAATCATATTTATAATACACAAATATTATAGATAGTATTATCCACATTCTCTAATCCTTGATAATTAAATCCCATTTAATTATCTTGGATAATTATTCTCACAATATGAATCTCATTCATATTATGCTTGATAATTAAATCTCATTTAAGCATCAAGTCCTTCTTTCTATGTAGTTCATCAAATGAATTATTCTTGAACCCCTTCAAGAATAATGTGCTTTCTCCGCAGATACTTGGAGATAAAGATATGGCGATTGTATTGTTCCACGTATAGTGACTTGGATGTTGAGATCTCATCTCAATTCCAGATCTTACGAACCTCCCATAGATGCTTGATTAAATCAAGACCGCAAATCTAATCTTCTCATTGCATCTGAATCTCATTCAGACCAATGTCCAACACTTGGACCAAGATCAGATTGCTTCTCTACTGAGAGGAGTCACTAAAATCCAGACCTGTTTCATCACTCCCTCGGAATGGAAGCGTCATGGTTATACAATCGTTTATGATCACCTCACCCTCAGGTATTCCCAATACATGTACATCCTGCATACTGGAAGACCTATGATCAACCCGAAGATCAAGATCAATTTTATACTATCTTCTTCAGGGTTTTATCAATAAGTTTCTCATTTGATCATTGGGATTTGGTATCGATCATATACTTTCCAAAAGCATATATCATACCTAGGTCTTGATCATATACTTTCCAAAAGTATATATCAAACCTACAAATTCAGTCAAGCTTCCAAAGCGAGACGACCGTGCACGGAATTTGATTCTTCCCAGTATCTCATGAGTGAGCTCATGTCTTCCAGTTCAGTAGTGAACCTGTATGATCCCTTTGAGAGATCGTATTACTCATATGCCCTTATATGCACACCAACGCGCCGATGTATAGACCTTGGTTAGGTCATCAACCTATTGGTCTGCCAAATGTACATACTTAGACATATAGTAACACATCTATCTCCGGTTAGAGGATGCGTGCCTATATCGTGACAACATACGACATAGGACTTTGGTTATCTCGATCTCGTTAAGTCAACTCTTTGACCTAACTAATCTGACACCTCCGAATCTCTATTCCTATGTAGAGGACCTGCATCAAGAGGTCGGTCAAGGTATCATCCTTTGTGAGAAAAGGATTGCCATCTCCTACTCAGGCTGGAGATCACATCTTAACAATCATTTGACGGTGCTTGATGAGTCCTCAATCTAACTCTTTCGATATTCATCCAAGCACCAGCCTCTATGATTCAATAATTGAATCAACAGATGTATGATCATTAAGATAGCCATGGTACATAACCCTAATTGTACTAAGGGACCTATTATGCAAATTAATTATTCTTCATTTCAGATCAGGGAATGATATTCACAATAACATTTATTGCATAATGGCTCGCCGTGGGCTCGCATGTCCAATAGTATTACCCACTTGGTCGTCTTAATCTGATGCAGTTCAAGATTGCTAGCATCTCTCATGGACCACAAGAGTCCATTTACAAGACCTGTGAGCGATTCATTGACTTAGTCCAGAAGTGCCCCCATCATGTTATATTGAAGACTAGTTTGCTCCAACATTTCTTTAGGGGACTCACTGAGAATAGTCACTGTTTGATTGATGTTGCCTGCGGAGGTTCACATTTCAACCAAAATGAGGATGTTGTGTGGTATATCTTTGAGGAGATGGCCGAGGGAGAGGCCGCACTCTCCTCATCTCGTTCTTTTCAGATACAACCATAGATACTCCGCAAATATGTAAACATGACGAACACACATGATGTGGACATCTGCGAGAATTCAGATCTCAGCATCATTGGTAGTCACCTGTCCAAGGTGGATATCATCGAGAATTTGTCACATGATCTAAAGAAGCTAATTGTGATCGAACAGATGACGAAGAGATTGTACATGCTAGACATGATCACCAAGCAGCCGAAGTTGTTGGTAAGCACCATCACTGCTTGCAACTCTGAGACAACCAGCCCTGACATTCCTGCTGAGCAGAAAAAGCCTATAATACAACACCAGCCTCAGCCGAGTCCCAGTCAGCCTCAGGTCTATCACGTATACTACGTGTAGGCACCCGAGCAGTTGTTGCTGCAGTCACAAATGGTGTTTACCAACCCGAGCCCCGACACCAGTACATTGAGCAATGCTTCGCACATCCACCTCACATTCAAGATATGAATGTCATGTGGAAACACGATCAACAATTGACCCATCCTCAGAGACAACCCTAGGGTCAGAATACAATGATGAGGTTGTTTCACTAGCAGCAATGAGGGAGGAACTTCCAGCCCAGCCAACCTCATCACCAGCAACCTCCGCGGCATGGTTACACTTAGAGGAAGAACTACCAGCAGTTGGGGTACCATAATCATTATCATCAGCAGCCGACTGCTAACTTTCAGAATCAATACCCCTCTCATTACTACCAACATTATTCTTTTCCTCCTCGATCTCACTTTTCTCAAGGTTACTAGCAGCGACCTCCTTCATACCAGCATAGCCAGCAGCCACATCAGGTCGAATCATCCGAGGTCGCGTCGATAAACCTGGCTCTTTATTTCTTGGCCCAACTCATTAAAAACATGGTCGAAATGAGTTAGAAGATCGATGACCTGACAACCGCCAAGACGGTCATACCAGCTCAGGTCGAAGCTAACCTGAACAACTTCCATTGTGAGGAGCAGGTAGCCTGTAGTGCCCCACCTGATTTAGGTGAAAATAATATTGCTTTATCTAATTATGTGACTATCAGGAGTGGTAGGCCACTCTGGGCATCTGCGACAGCGAAACGAAAGAACAAAGCATTTGATGGCGAGTCGTCAATCATGCCAACATGTAGGGCCAAAGATCATTTTGATGAATCAACATCAGACACAAAAATAAAAAATGAAGAAAACCAGACAATACAAGAAGAAAGCAACAACAAAGGCAAAGCCATGCCAGCATTGGAGAAGCAAGCTTCCGTAGCTGAACCAGTGCCAGCTGATGGAGCCAAGCCTGCAGTTTATTTTGGTCCACATGATGTAGATGAATTTATACCTTTTTGCCATTTAACTGTACAAAATGATATGTACACAAATTCAAAGAATGCAGTTTTTTCTAATGTACATATTCCATTTCCTGAAGCAAGTAAATCAAAAATAGTAAAAATGTGAAAAAATGCTTTATCTGATGCTAGCATTATGGAAATCTTGCAAAATATTATGCTTAAAATGCTATTGCTCAAGGGCATGGAGTACACGCCTACCGTGAAAAAGGGAATGAGAGAAGCATGTACCACGAAGCGTCAACCCTACAAGACCAGACATCGGAAACATGAAAAACACGTTCTCACCATGGCCATTGTGAATGCCATCAACAATCTCCTAAGAAAGAAGAAAGATAAGGGAGTCCCTCTAATATGATGCTAGATTTTCAATCAAGAGTTCGAGCATACATTGCTCGAAAGTGAATCGTCTATCAATTTATTATCTTCATCTCTGCTCATAGAATTTGTGTTAGGGCCGCTCAAGCCAACCAAGATGATTATGCAATTCGCAGACAGATCAGTGAATAGACCCAGTGGCATGTTGGAGGCTGTAATAGTCAACGTTCAAGGGATGTAGTTCCGTGTAGATTTTATGGTCCTTGATATGGACACTTCTACACCTCTACTCCGCACCTCGATTATCCTTGATTAGTCGTTCCTTCGGACAACCAAAGCAGTAGTGGACTATGTTACTGGAGAGATCACCTTCTGCTCCAGCAGTGATAAAGTTCAGATAGAGACGGTTCCAAAGTCGAAACTAGTAGAAGCAATATCTGAGATGAGAGAGATCGTGCCACATGGACTAGAAGACTGCGACTTCTTAGCAGAAATCAGAGACACTAATTTGTTTAGATGATAATGAGATCCGAGAATTCCTCACCATAGAGGAAGGACTGGATAGCGCAGTCAACTTCACATATGTATTTGATGATGAGAGTCTTGTTGATGTGCCAAAGATAGTGAAGCATCCTTTCCTGTTTGAGCATGAGGACTTCATTGTCGATCTGTGTGATATTTTGTATTCAGATTCTGAAATTACAATGGTGAACAGTTGAAAGTTGAAAGATCTGACACCTGTCACAATTGTTGAAGTTACCATCAAATCAATTCAAACCTCATCAGAGCTCAAGCCATTACCATCAAGCATGAAGTATGCCTTCCTTGCTAGTGAGTCTGATATGTACCTAGTCATTATTAATTCCCATCTAATCCAATACCAAGAGTCTTGTCTGTTTGAGGTTCTTGAAATGAAAAACAATTAAAAATAGAATGATATGGACTCAAATGCAAAAGTAACCGACATGAAACTTGTAGAAACTATGTAGAATATGATTTATTGGCGATATTTTATAGATATAAGCTACCAATTTCAATATTTTGTATTTCCTTCTTTAGTTTTCTTTTAATGAGGTATGCATGAGAAAATTAAATTATTAATTATGTATGAATATAATTTTTCATATTCATTGAATAAGAAAAAAACAAATTAGAGAAGATGACTATGTAAAGGTGTCATCTCAATAAATACGAGGTCAAAATTGATTATTAGGTCTTTTATTTTTATGCAATTAGTTCAAATAATAATAAATAACGTAAATGAACAACAAGAGAGTTAAATATGTACATAAAATAATGAGTCGAAGTTAGTCAGCTTTTGTTAATATATAATTACGTCAGTGAATCTAATTTTCACAAATGAACTTTCATTCCTTTGAATTTGATCTTGTGTTGTAGATACTTTAATGTTGCTTAATTCAAGTAGAGCTTAAGAGGAGCTTGCATGAGGGAATTAGGTAACCTTTTGATTTCGGTTCTCAAAATTAGGGTTTGGGTTATTTTGTAATTTTTATAAGTTAAATTTTTTTAGGATTTGTCATGGATTAAGGTTAGTATTATGTACAAAATGAAGTTGGTTTGATGTTCATTGTAGTTAGAATGAATTTGATTGAAAAGCTAAAAATGTACAATATATAGTTGAATATATACACATTTCAGCTACAATTTTCTCATCATTTATGTGATTAAAATTTTTATTTGTATTATGAGTTAATTATACACAATTAATCCACATTTTATTGCTTGAGTGATTTTTGTTATTTTATGTGAATTTTGTGGCGCTTTCTTAGGCATCTAGAAGAACTTAAATATAAAGAAGAGGAAACAGAAATTCATCAGTATCTAAATTGTAGAGCTAGCAACTTTGTAAACAACTAAGAGTTTTGTGTAACTATCTCAAGCTATAGTAAATCAATTGGTTGGCTTGGCTAACTAAAAATCTCGAGTCTAGAGGATTTATGTCGTGGTTATCACTCGATGGGCCTTTCGCGGTATTATCTTGTGTCGTGTGCTTGGTTAGTTGGTTTTAAGTTATACTCAAGATTATTCGGCAAAATATTTTATTTTGTCATCAATTCTACCATTCACCCTTCCCCCTTTAGTAGCATCACGATCCTCAAAAACTCACGTCTACAACCTCGTGGAGGACAATATTACATATTTGTAAGAAGTATTGTACAAATGCGTAAAAACAAGTAAATGAGGTTCAAAAATCAATAAAAAGTTATAAGAAAATATTAATTTTTAATAAATAACGACGAAGTTGTAAAAAAACTAACGCGGAGTTCTAAAATTAAAGGCAGAGTAAAAATGAACACGATCAGAGCTAATAGTTGTGAATAATGAACGTAAAGTTGTAAAAAAACAGAGATGTGTGAAATAAATAAAAACATGTAACGCGTTCCTATCCACATCATGCTTGGGACGACATAGTGATCGAAGCCACAAGGTTAAGCTTGTAGGCGTCAAAGGTTCCTTTCCAAAGGAAATTGGAGCGAATCAATACCAATTTTTTAGGACATAATTAGGAATGCAGTTAATAGAGTAGTGTGTGTAATAAAACGGGTAATTGCTGCATTAAGAATAATACATCTAGAAGATAAAGGAAGGCAAATGCTTTTAACCCTTTTAAAAGCATGACTAAAATTGAAAGATCACGCCCCAACTAATTAATGGACCCACTTCCTGTGTGAACATATCAAACGACCTCGCGCTCAAACCACCGCCGACAGTTGCACGGATGCCAAGTCACGCACGAGATTCGCGCAAGTCAGGCGTGGTTGGAGAGGGGCGGACTATGCGAGGGGCACAACACACCCTATAAATAAACCTCCTTCTGGAGGTGAAGAAGTATATACAATAGAAAAATGATTCTCACCTCGCATAGGGAGCCCTCTCCCATATCCATCTCTCTCATTCTCTCTCAAAGATACAAGAGGCTAGCAACGTACCTAAGCATCCAAGACTGGTATCAGAGCGCGGTGAGGCTAGGATCCGATCTCCGATAGTCATCTTCAACAATGTCGACGCAACTCGTCCCTGCCGCCGCACGTATAGGTCACGACCGCCCAACGCATACCCGACCCTTTTTCGAACACTAGGACCAGAGATCCAATATGACAAGCAAGACTATTGCCACTGAGGTGGGGAAAATCGAGTACCTTAACGGTAATAATTATGAATTATGGAGTAGAAAGATCTACTATGGCATGCTGCACGATAGCATACACACCATCATAGACAAACCCGACCCAACTTTATCTAAAAATCTAACTATGGAGGAATTAGGTCCCGCAAACAGTGGGAGAAACCAGATAATAGGGCTAAGAGCTTTATGCTGACTCACATGGATTTGAACCTGATTCAGATCTTTGAGACCTACGAATCAGCTTACGAGCTCTGGACCGCGATTACGGATAAATATCACTCCAAGTCAGAAGTGAGCGCCCAACTTCTTCTACACAAGTACAACTCGTGTAGAATGAAGGAATCTGAAAGCGTCCTCGAGCACGCGAACAAGATGATCGTGATGGCCAAGGATCTAGCGGCTGCTGATTGCGCAATTCCGGAGAGGATGCAGATCGCAGCCATACTAGAAAGTCTCCCACCGTCATTCGACATGGTTGTCACATCTCCGCGGATGAATGGAAATATTAAGTTTGTGACGGACCTGCCTACACAACTGGCAATTGGAAAGGGCCTCTCAAAACAAAGATCGAAGACTGAGATCTTCGAGGTCGAGGAAGAAGAAGTAAATGCTGTGCACGCAAAGAAAAAGCTGGGCCCCTCCAAGGCGAATTTCAAAGGAAAGAGTGAGAAATACCCACGCGGCTCTTATTATGGTTGTGGAAAATATGGCCATTTCAAGGTCAATTGCCCCAACAAAAAGAAGCCAAGAAATTCTAAAATGTCTGAAAACAAAGACAATAAGAAAATAGAATTCGGGGCTGTCGTGGAATGCAACTCCGTCATCACAAACAGTGACGGATGGTGGATCGACTCTGGAACAACCAAACATATCGCAAAGACGAAGGAGGGCCTCGTAGATTTTAAGGAGCTGAGCAAAGGTGAACATAGGATCTTCATGGGAAATAACATCTACTTGGATGTACAAGATATTGGGACATACATGCTTGAGCTGGGGGATAGCATTATGGTAATGAATGATGTACTATATGCCCCAGGGATACGTCAGAACCTGATCCCTGTCCTGGTGCCGCTCAAGAAAGATTTTGAAGTCCGTTTTTGTAATAAGCGTGTCTCTATAGACAAGAATAAGAAAGCCTATGCGATGGGAAAGTTTGTGCCCAAGCATGGCCTGTTTTGTCTTCCTGTAATAAACTCAAAGGAATCAATGAATGTCTCTTCTGAGTATTCCTTTGTTGTTTGTCTGACTATGACTTGTGGCACATGAGATTGGGTCATCCCGAAAATTCTAAGATGGATCAAATGATTAAGGCAAATCTGTTGCCTAAGATCACGGGTGCAAGGACATTGCCCTACGAACACTGTTTGATCGGTAAAATGACGAGAACACCCTTCTCAACTGGAATTCGATCAACAATTACTAGGTTTGATTCATTCGAACGTATGTGGACCACTGAGCGTCGGCACACACAGAAATAAGGAATACTTTATAATATTCATTGATGATTACTCCAAGTTCTCCTATGTCTATCTCTTAGGAAGAAAGTCGGAAGCACTTGAAACATTTAAGAGATATAAGACGGAAGTGGAGACAAGATTGGGAAAATCAATCAAAACCCTCATGACAAATAGAGGTGGGGAATATATCTCAAAGGAATTTGAGGATTACTGTATTAAAGCAGACATTCGTAGGCAGACTACAATGCCCTATACACCACAACAGAATGGTGTAGCAGAAAGAAAGAATCGAATTTTGATGAATGCAATAAGGTGTATGCTTTCACACTCAGGACTCTCCAAGAAATTCTGGGGAGAGGCAGTGTTGACTGCGAACTATATACAGAATAGGATTCCCATCAAATTCGTAGAATCAACGCCATATGAAATATGGAATGACAGAAAGCCCGAGTTAGGCCATCTCTGGATGTGTAGAACATGTTATGGTACCGAGTCAGCTTAGAGACAAGCTAGACTTCAGGACATTAAAGTGCAATTTTATTAGATATAGTGAGAATTCTAAAAGATATAGGTTCTTCCATGAAACTAAAAGTCTGATCGAAAGTCGTGATGCTACTTTCCTTGAAATTCATCAAGAAAAGGAGCATGAAGTAGAGGAATCAGATCCTCTGATTGTCCTACAGGACAATGAAGACGACTTGAGCATTAGACAAGAACTTGAGGATGATATCGATCATCCAAATGTAGAGAATGAACATGTGGAACATGATGATCCTTTAGAGGAAGTGGGTGGACCCACACAACCCATGAGTATAATCGGCAATAAGAGATCCAGAACACGGCCGCATGGATGGAAGATTACCATTACTATGGATGCGAGGCGTCGTGTTACACTGTGGATGAGGATATGCCGATTGTATAGATCCCATATCCTTTGATGAAGCTATGGCTTCATCTGAGTCGGTATCATGGTCGGCCACCATGAAGGACGAATTGGACTCAATCGAACGAAACAATGTATGAGAATTATGTGATTTGCCAGAAGGTAGGCAATCCATAAGATGTAAGTGAGTATTCAAGAAAAAGTACCGAGTTGATGATACAGTTAATAAATACAAAGCGAGAGTAGTTGCCAATGGTTATACTCAGCAATCTGGAATAGATTTCCAGGAAACATACTCTCTAGTGGCTAAGTTTGCATCCATTCGGATGATCTTAGCCATAATTGCATATATGGATTTGGAATTGTCCAAACAGATGTGAAGACGACATTCCTTAATGGAGAATTAAAGGAGATTTATATGCGACAACCTGATGAATCTCATGTTGAAGGTTAGGAGAAAATGGTTTACAAGTTAATAAAGTCATTATATGGTTTGAAGCAATCTTCACGGCAATGGTATCTCAAATTTCATGAGAAAGTTATCCAATTTGGATTTGTTGCAAATAAATTGGATAATTGTGTGTATGTCATGAAGAGTGGGAGCATATTTGCAATCATGTCATTATATGTGGATGACATTCTACTTGCAGGTAATGACATACAAATGCTCAATGAAATCAAATAGAAATTGAGCAATGAATTTAAGATGAAGGATATGGTTATGTTCTTGGAATTCAAATAACAAGAGACATGGACTCAAGGACATTGAGCCTTAGTCAAGAAAGATATTTGCATAACATATTAAGGAGATTTAAAATACAGAACAACACTCCAGCTCGAACAACACTTGTGATGGGAAAGAGACTCGGTAAGAGTCAGTGTCCCGGAAAGAGGCAGAAACCTTTAGATGTACCATATGCACAAGCGGTGGGAAGTCTAATGTATGCAATGATGTGTACTCGACCTGATTTAGCTTATCCAGAAAGCTTAGTCAGTAGACATCAAAGCAATTCCGGTTCAACACATTGGAAAGCTGTAAAGGGGATTCTTCGATATCTGAAAGGGACAGTACATCTAGAACTTGTGTATCAAACAGAATCGCTTGAAGTGGTAGGATACTCCGATGCTGATTTCGGAGGGGATGTGGATGATAGAAAATCCACATCGAATTACCTGTTCATGTTTGGTGGTGCAACCGTTTCTTGAGGTAGCAAGAATAAGAATGTGTATCTCGACATACACATGAGGCTGAGTACTAGGGATGCAAACGAATGAATACGAATGCGAATTCAAGTCATACTATAACCATATCCATATTATTTTATGAATACGAATACGAATACGAATGTTACACGAATGTCAAAAATCAAGATCCATATCCGCAAAATACGAATATGAAACGAATCTTTCACGAACGAATATGAATATACAAATGAATGTTAACTTTAACATGAATATTAAATTATAAATAAAAATGTACCTAGATTATTTGGTGACCACTTATGCATAACTTCCCTTTTTTGTTTAACCGCATTCCATGTTTCAAACAAACAGCATATGGTGTATAATATCTACATTATATGCCATAATATAAGAGGTCTTGTGCAATCATATAATAAAATTGTAGAATGGAATGAACATTGGAAGATTAAGATGTTATACCAGATCGGCTATAACTGCGAGGGAGGGCGAGGGAGACACCTACCTGTGGCTGCGAGGGAGGACGAGGGAGGGCTGTTGCAGCTACGAGGGAGGATGAGGTAGGTTGGTTGCGGCTGCAAGGGACGTTGGGTGGGGGCTAGAGGTCAGGGAGAGGCGAAGGTCGACAAGAAGAGGTGGAGAACGCGGAGGGCGCGAGGAGGCGGAGGGCCATAGGGGGAGGCGGGGCAGTAGAAGGAAGTGAAGGGCACATGGGCGAAGGACACGCGAGGAGGCGGGGTGGCAGGGGGAGGTGTAGGGCATGAGGGGAGGTCAGGGAGAGGCGGAGGTCGACAGGGTAAGCGGAGGGCGTAGGGGGCGGAGGGTGCGAGGAGGCGGAGGGCCGCAGGAGGAGGCTGGGCGACATGGGGAGGTGGAGGGCGCATGGGTAGAGGGCACGGGGAGGCGAAGGGCAACGGGGGGAGGCAAGGTGGCAAGGGGAGGTGTAGGGTGCGGGGGAGGCGGGGCGGCAGGTAGAGGCCAAGGGCGCCGGGGAAGTCGAGGGTGGTAGAGGAGGTAGAGGGTGTAGGGGGCATAGGGCGCATGGGGGAGGCATAGGGCGCACGGGGGTTGGGGGCGTCGGGGGTATTGGGGGGTGGGGGATGTAAACCCTAATGTTATTTTAAATTATTAAAAATATAATACGAATATCCATATTCGTATTCGGATATGTTTGTTTTTTTCGTATTCGCATTCGTATTCACATTCGTTAACTCAAGATTCGTATTCGTATTCGTATCCATAAAAAAATCGTTTAGAATATTCGTATTCGTATTCGTATTTGCCTGTTTTAAAAAAATAAGAACCATATTGTAACATCCGGGATCCGCGTAAACCCAGACTCAACCCGAATAAGGTCCGAATAACCCAATAAAGTTATCTGACAACATTAGATAACCTAAAACGATCAATTGATTGAGAATCAAAAGTGGTTCGGGCGAAATCGACCAAAAATCGGTCGCTTCGCATTGCGCGCCGCGAAAAGCCGCGACGCAAATTCGGAAACCACAAAACGAACAGAAGCCGTCATTAGATCTGATTCGACGAAACAAGACCAATGGAATCGACCGTTCGTCAATCGGAGGTCGTTTGATATTTTAAATTCGCAAAATTTAAACTCAAACAAAATCCGTATCCGAAAATTTCGGGGGTTCAAAACCCAACCGAAAGTATATCAATATTATACTCAAATCGATCGCCGTTCCGAGACGGTCAAAACGAGATATTGCGCGTCAAAATCCGAAACCCGAGGTGCACGCACGGCTCATTTTAAGATTGTAAAAAAATATAATAATAATAAAAATTAAATAAACAGTAGCAGTAGGCTACTTTCTGCTGGTCTGCTGATTGAAAAAAAAATTAACGGCAGTAGCAGAATCTTCTGTTGTCTAGGCAACAACCACCTAAGCATTCTCCTTCTCCAATTGTCAAGCACCTTTGGATCCCTAACTCCTTATAAATATCGGCCAAAACCCCTTATCCTTCTCTTCATATCTCCTAAAAGAAAAACCTCTCCCTTTTATTTCAGGAGCTCCAACGAGAAGGGCCTCCACCCCTCTCCTTCGATTGTTGTTAGCTCCAAAGCAGCAATCTTTTGCTGCATGTCTAGAGCAGTTTCCCTCCCTTGCTATTGCATACAAGATCATCCTTTTTCTTTCTTTCTATCTCTACAAATTAGCTTGGAGGATACGTAAAGCTACAACTTGGATCCCTGCAACACGGCGGTCACTACCACTACAACCCTGGGAGACCAGCAATTATCTCCCATTTTGCTGCAGTCCTTGAGAAGCAACCAGACCACAACTGTTTTCTCCAATTTCTGCCCCAAGTGCAGCATTTTGCTGTTAATGAGCTTGAAGTTGATGTGCATGTTATCTTTATCTCCCAATCTAATAGATCAAAGGTACCTCCTTCCCCATCTTTTGCGGCCATGCATGCTTATTATACATGATTTTTGTACATTCCTTCATCATCTTTTGCTGCCATCCATGTGCAATTTCCCCATATCTTTACTGCCATGCATGATGATCCAACCATTTCTGCTGACCATATATGAGATTTGCTATACATTTTGTTGCATAATCAAGAGAGAAATCTAGGATTCTTTTAACTGTACTTGAAAGTTCATGACTGGAGTGATAAATTTCTAGAACTACTTCATTAAATAAGCTGGAAATACTGATGCATGTGGCAGCAGCTTCTGCTGTTCAATCCCTATCTAAATCTCCGTTGTTGCAATGTTAAAGAAACCCCAAATTCCTGGACAAATCAGGATGTACATCCAAACCTTTCCTTTGTTGCTATTCATGGAATAGCTTCCTATTATTGAATTTATAAATGATAAAGATTTCGTGCAAGCATCAATTTAGGAATTTCTCTCTGTCTGTTCAAATTGAATAGTTGAAAGTTTGATATTGGTGAAAAGAGGGATTTTGTTTACATCTATGGTGACGGTGGTAGTACATGCACTCCCAGGAAGTGCAATAAAAAGAACACATCTCACAGTTGATTCTACATTTTTCTTAGGTTTACTTTGTCATATCACTTTCTAAAATCCAAAATATCACTTTCCACTATCTAATTGACAGATGCTTTCTCATAATAGAAATTTCTAACAAATTGTATATTAGGTAGAAATATGGGAGTATAATTGTGATTTTCCACATGCTTTGCAAACAAAAGAAACAACGATTATAGATGTTAACACACATCATCTAAACCCTATAATCCAACATAAATTTCAGTATTTGGTTTCTCTTTTGTTGTTATTAAATAAGCATCTCAGATCAATCCATATTAAAATAAGCTTCTCCAGTAAATTAGTGTTATAAATCTAAAATTTTGTTGGATCCTCTTAAAAAAGAATACAAATACGAACGAATACGAATATTACCGCATCCGTTTGCGTCCCTACTGAGTACATTACATGTAGCATGGCCACCAGTCATGTTGTGTGGATCATGCATTTTTTAGAGAATCTAAGCCTCGAATTGGTCAAAGGGCCAATTGAAATGTATTGTGACAATCAATTTGCAATAAGCTTGATCAATAGTGGGGCTAATAGTTCTAAAGGAAAATACACTGAGATCTAATATCACTATATACAAGATATAATTGGGAAGCAAGAAATCACGGTAACCTACATACCTACCAGCGACATATTGGCTGATTCCCTAACGAAGGGAATAGCAACAGGAATATACATTAAACATCTTGGTTTAATGAGACTCAGGAATGCTTGAGTCAATCAAAAGATATCTTCATATGTATACTACACGAATAGTGGGAGTATAAAATTTTTGATCGCTTCGATCAAGTGGGAGATGTGTGAACATATCAAATGACCTCGCACTCAAACCGCCATCGACAGTTGCGCGAGCCGGCAGTTGCGTGGATGCCGAGTCGCATGTGAGACTCGCGCAAGTCGGGCGTGTTTGGATAGGGGCGGACTATGCGAGAGGCACACCACGCCCTATAAATAAACCTCCTTCTGGAGGGGAAAAAGTAGGGAGCCCTCTCCCAAATCCATCTCTCTCGTTCTCTCTCGAAGATCCAAGAGGCTAGCGTCGACGTACCTAAACATCCAAGACTGCCTCTTGAGAGTCCTTTGGACAATAGGATATCAATCATGAGATCCTCATTGTTCACCAAGGAATGAAGATTTAGAGAAAGAAATCTTCTTTCCTGAGATCTTGGAAAACAATCTTTATTATTCGAGAAAATAAGGTCATCCACATTGAAAACTAGAAATCGCAATCCTTTTCTATGAACAAGGAAATAACGTGCAGAAAATAACAGAACCGATGACATTAATGGCCTAATACCATATATAAAATAACAAATAGAGTAATGAAACAAAAAAGATAATATTAACAAGGAAATCCTTTTTCTAAGAGTAGGAATGTTGAAGAAATGATGACATAATGGCCTCTCCTAGGCAGTTAGGTTTTTTCCCATTAGAAAACAAGAGATACTCTCAGCAACTTCAAAAAGAATGCAGGTGGGAAGCTGATTTACCTATACGTTTCAATCTAGAGTCCAGCATCATCAGATCGGAAGGTCAATTCCTTTTACTCTATGATGACTTGATTACTTTGCATAACAATTCAAACTCGCGTTCATCTCAGCTGAGTGATTTCTAGTTCTCAATATCTGCTGCTGATCATGAACTGTACCAAAATCTTCGAATTTTCAAAATCTTGTTCTCTTGCGACAACTAGACAAATATATACAACATTTTCCATGTATACCAGAATTCAACCTCGTATACTATGATTCATCCGTTCTTAAATAAAACAAATAAGAATGTTAACAAGACCAGCCCCTATAAGGTATCTTCACTTGTCCTTCTTTGCAGCCCCTTTTTTGCCCAAAAGCCTAGGTAATACTTTGTTAGCCAACTGGACAAATTTGAGCAGCATCACGAGGTTTCGGATGACTAGAGCAAAATAAGGCATGAGCAGAATTATTAGCCTGTACGCCACAGGGACGAGAGACTGCTTTATGGAGCTACAAAAGAAAAGCAGACTTGTCTCTAACTGAACAGAACTCCCACAACTTGACAAAATGTTCAACCCCAGGCAATAACCCCAGTAAAAACTAATCAAGTCTGAATTTTACCAGTCACTTGGTTAGTATAGGTTCATCTGCCACATGTTAAGACTGCATAGGTACAGCTAACATGGTTAATTATTCATAGGATTATGTTCTCTCTAATGTTTGTTTTTCGTGACAATGATAAAATACAGTGCATGTAAAACATGTTTATAAAATATACCCACCCCCTCCAAGCAGGAGGCCAACAACTTGGCATGCTGCCCGATTCCGAATGACTGTTAGTTATATGTTGCAGGAATGTACTGGATCAAGCTATAACATCGTCATTTGCTTTGCAGGATGAGATTCAGTAAAGAGAAACTGCATTACTTTAACCAAATTTCTGCTGCTACTCAATATACACTAAATGTGAAAAAGGTTCCATTTTTACTATGGAGACAGGAAGACCAGGCATTGATAGAACAAAAGGTGACAAGATTTTGAGAAAAAGCCAATTTCACCAGTTGCAACAGCTCTTGCAAAGTTGCAGAGCAGTTGTCCTGAAAGCTTCTCATGCCAAATCATTTTCACGGCATGACCAAGAAAAATCTTGCAGAAGAATTACCATGGGTTGATTGCTCATCTTCTGCAACGTGAAAACAGTCAATCCCGCTTTACAGAAAGCCTTTCTGAAATCAGAAGCCAATTATGACAAAGGGAATGTTGTTAGGTAAAAAAGTTGAACAGATTAAGTATGCCCAACAAAGTGGAGACTATACACGTACTTATAAGTTCATATGTGACGATCATTGATGTGCCCCAAAGTGACATGTTCAAGAATCTAGGACCAAAACCTCTGTAAAGCCCTCTCCAGCCATCTTCCTTCAGTAGTATCCTGGTTGTGTTCATGATGGATGGTCTTCCAGTTCCATGGTTATCCATGACCTACATATAGATATTTGGAGAAAAGGAATTTGCAACATCAAATACCTCAAAATACTCAACTATACACATTATCAGCCAAAAAGTAGGAAAAGATGATAACGATGAATTCATCATGGCAAGTGCAGAGATCTCTTTGATTACGTGCAATTTACACTCAAACATCTTTTTACGAGAAAGTGTAGACAACAATATGAACAATTTACATGGTTAAAAACTAGAGTAATTACAGGGCTATATCTAAAGTAAGTTTCCTTGGCATAAATTGAGTTGGAGGCTTCTTTTGAATGTGCAACTCGACACAGGGTAGTGATTAACATAGAAATAAAAACATGGAAACTCTTTTTGAAATCCCAAATGAGATTTGGGAGTGACAATTACTTTTTTATGTTTATGAAAATGTAGATAATGCCCAGACAGATAACACCGGTGTCTCCAGAACATTCTCCTTGCAGTCCTGTAATTGAGGCTTGGAAGGAGAGCCTTGCACAGCCACCTAATTGATCAGAAACTCAACACATCCCAATGTTTTTTTACAAGTACGAAATAAGGACATTGAAATAGCTTCGCAAATGCAGTCTACATATCTAAGAGGATAGTCACAGTTCTTCACGGTTTTGTTGTCTTTGTTATATGGGATAATGGATTGTGGGTGAGCATCATTAACTATGTGAGGCTATATATGCCCCTTTCTCGTTCGTTAAGAAAGTTAAGAAAACCCTAGCCACCTACCTGCACTAGGGCATTCCTTCTCATGGGTTTTTCCTTCCATTGATATATTCCATGTTATTCAATTTCTATATGGTACCAGAGCTTCTTCAATTGATGTGAATCATGATTTTCTTGGACCCTTCATTTCTGTGCTGCTCGTCACTATATTTTGCATGTGCATCCTGTGCGGAGTAGAGTGTGTGCGTCCAGCATGACGTGGTTCTCCTCATAGCATCATTGGCATCAATGTAGCAGATGTGCATTCTTGTTCGAGCCTCGTTCTGCAGTGCTGTTCTTCATGAGTTCATTGCCCTTTCCCCCGTTGTAGGTTGGACTTCAAGTAGCAAAAATCAGCCTTTGTGGTACCTATTGCCCTCTGCAACTTACTTTGCCCTTTTTCTTCTTGGGATGTGAAGCTTTTACAATATATTTTGGTTTCGAAATAGTTTTTGGGATAAAAATATCGGCAGCTCGGTAGATTTGGGACTTATTTTGTAGGCATTGTTGCTTATTTATTAGCGGGCAAGAATAATTTGGTTTATTTTGTTAAAGTAATGTGATATTTTTCTTTTGATTCTAGGTTGTTCTTGTTTTCTTTTTTCAGTTGAGATATGCCTTGAAGCACCGACCCATTTGCTATCCGATTATGTACGGATTTTTGGATTCAATTAGGATCCATTTACCGATTATCTCTATATATGTGTATTGAAGGGTTAAGGTGTGGGCCATCGGAGAGTCTAATTCCGGGAGAGCCGCCACCTCCTAAAGTTATTGTATATGTACTCTTGTTTTCTTTCATAGTGGAACTTTTCTTTGCCTGTAGTTTTTTCCCCTCTACAACAGTGGGGTTTCTCCATGTAAAATCATGTGTTCTTTGTTATTGATTGCTTGTAGTTGATTGTGTATTTGGATCGTCTTCAACAAACTGGTATCAGAGCAACCTTAGTGATTCTCCATCTCACATGAGAGTCCCATGTAGAACTATCTAGTTGACAATTTCCACATCAACATTGAGGACCTCCCTCAACAGATCATCGCAAATCTGATCCAGCACTTGTAATGGCGACAAAGTTTGAGATCAAGAAATTTGATCGTAACATCAACTTTGGCCTGTGGAAGGTCAAGATAGAATCGATCCTCATCCAACAAGGCATCACAAAAGAGTTGAAGGGCATCGAGAAGCTGCATGTGAGTTAAGTCAAGATGAGACATAGGATATGGACGTGAAGGCTAGGGTAAGCATACAACTTTGCCTCTCAAACGACATTCTCCATTAAGTTATGAAGGAATACTCCATAGTGGCTATGTGGTTGAAACTCGAGTCTTTTCATGACGAAGATTCTCGCCAATGATCGGCATCTCAAGCAACGACTCTTTATGCTTCGTGTGGTCGAAGGTACATCGTTTAAATCTTATCTAGATGTGTTCAGATTAATTATTTCCAAGTTGGAAAACATGGACGAAAATATTCAAGCCAAAGCTCAGGCATTGCAATTGTTATGTTTATTACCACTCTCATATACACACTTATGAGAAATCGTAATTTACAGGAAGGATGGGATCACACAAGATGATGTGAAATCGTTCATTCTCGCGAAGAAGTTAATGGACCGTGAGCTCACGGGACATTCGTCAAGTGACAAGCATGACGAGGTGGTCCAAGTGAGGGGTAAATACATAGAACTAAAGAAGTTTGACAAGCTGCAAGAGAAAAAGAAAAAAAAGGCAGAGTAAGTTTTAACATTATTACAAGACGAAATGCATAGAAAAGAGAAGTGTTGGAAACTCCAAAACAAAGAGAAAGACTAGAAACAATCTGGAAAAGATGGTTTTGCGGCAAAAACAAGTTATCTGGAAATTGAATGTAGAAATGTTGGCTACGTTATGATGGTCAGTACACCACATAGATCGAAGGATGCATGGATCATCGATTCCGATTGCTCCTACCACATCATGTCCAACCGTCATTGGTTCTCCTATAATCAGCTGGTGGAGGAGTTGTCGTTATGGGCAATGATTCCCAAAGCAAGGTTGTATGGTTGGGAAGTGTTGAACTAAAGATGCATAATGAGACATCTACATCTCATGCTGCCATATATATATTATATGTTAGACACATAACATAAATTTCTTCGACGTATATTTAATCATACTTTTAATTACAATAATATTTTAAAGATTTGCTCGAAATAGATAGGATTCATGCTGCCATATGTTATATGTTAGACACATAGCATAAATTTCTTCGACATATATTTAATCATACTTTTAATTACAACAATATTTCAAAGATAGATATGTATTATTTAGTTCTTTCACAACATTTATATACAATGAATTTCTCTTTGATTGGATGAAAATGTGTAAAAAGGGATATGATGTTGTTCTATCTTCTATTTTTGGGTTTTTATCTCTATTATTTCATCATATCTTATAGTCCTAAATATTATATGTTGGGCAGAAAATATATAATTACATTGACATATATATAATTATAGTTTTATGCATATTTTTCTCTATAAACCAGGCTTATGTCGCGACCGCCTCAAGGTTATGCATATTATATGCTTATCCATCCTGGTTGAAGCTTGACACGAGGGGATGGAGTAAGTGTAGCGTACGAGGCATGCATTTTTCTTTCTTCTTCCCTAATCATATTCTTATTTGGTGCTTGTGTGTTGGGTATTTTGTGTTTGTGCAGTTCGACGATAGTTGACAAAGTGTGCCTCCCTTACATATTCGGATATGTCATGCCCCCACCATGTCCGATGAAAGTCCACCTCTAGATTGTTCTCTTGTGCATTAGCATCTTCTGTAGCAAGAGGTTGGCCACATCTGAAAATCATCCACGACCATGTCCTTGAGAACATGCACAACCTTTAATGTCGTAAAATGGTATGCGAAGTACAATAGTTTAGTCAGTTGGTTCATTATCACCAGACTGTACATACATAACACCATCATCACAATCTTCATTATTTTCATCTTCCATTTCGTCATATGTACCACATGAAGGACAATAACTGGGCGCACGATTTACTTCTCTCAATACAATCTCATATACAAGTGTAGCGTCATGTGTGACGAGAGTTGCTAGGATGTTACTTTCAGGCAAGGTTGCAAAAGTTGGTAGTCGGTACTCGGTCGGTCAGGTCACTGACTAAGGATTAATATGTAGTCGGGTGATTAATCGGATTTAGTCGAGCTTTAATCGGCTTTGATTTTCTAAATATAAAAAACTTTTTATACATATATTATAATATATTTACATAGATTTCTATATTTTTTTACTATCATAATGAATCAAAAGAAGTAATTGGATTTAAATAAAATATTAAGCGTATTAGAATAAATTTGCTTTTAAAAAAGTAAGAAAACATGGTATCTTCAAGCAAAAATTGGTTGACTAGTGGACCTAGTCGGAATTAGTCGGTATTTGGTCCGCCACCCCACTGACTAGACTAGTCGAACTTACTAGTCGGGCTAGTCGGCTGACTTTTACAACATTGCTTTCAGGTTCAGACAAAGGAAGAGACGCGACAAAAGGAGGAATATGGACTTCAATTGGAGTATTGTAATTATCAACTTTCTAGGAGATTTCGCAGTATACTCAGCATAAACAAATACCCCATGGATGTCATCATCTTCAAGGATGGACGTCAACATATGGTATGATTTGGTTCCATGTGGGATGCAATGTGATAGCTTGATTAAATGCTTAATCTTGTCCAACTTAAACTTCCGACATATCAAGTCCAACACCCCATCAAATGCCTTAGATGATCGCAACGACATACCTCACACTGCGAGATTACATGACTCACCATTATGGTCATTCAATTGGAATAAATAATATATAAAAGTCACTGTGATCTAAAAAACATAGCAACGATTTCAAAGTAAATGAAAATCTTAATATATAAGGATTTTTATCAGTTGTAGCCCTTCGAGATATTCCAATATCAGTTATGCCCCACCCTTTTTGGGAATATCAATTGTACCATCGACTTCTTGCCGTTCTATCATTTGTGCCCCTCCCTTAGTCTAACCGTCAAAGGGTTGAACTTAACCATGGTTTTTTCAAACCATGGTTCAGTAAGAAGGGCATGATTGTCCAGACTTATTCTTCTTCATCTTCTTCCTCCATTCATCTTCTTCCTCCATTTGTACTTCTTCCTTTTCTTCATAATTTCTCTCTCTTAATTACACATTCATGCACCCATCAAATCGCTAATTTTTTTACATTTTCACGGATACATCACTCATTGCGGACCAAATGGTGAATTTTATTGAATTTTTTGATGATTTTTTTATGAAGCGATTAATCAAAATTTTATCTTAATTAATCAAATGCTGAAAGTTCTTTTGTTTCAACCAGCAGCCTCCTCCTCCCCTCTCCTTCTTCCTCCGCCCCCTTGCTCCTCCTCCGCCAATGCCTTCTTCATCCTCCTCCGCTCCCGCTTCACCGAGAAACATTACAGCTCCTCCAACAGCCCGTCCCTTGAGTCATGGTGACACATGTAGGACATCAACAACACCAGGAGTTCACTGGATCTGGGAGCAAAATGAAGCATCTGGAGATCCGTGTCGATCAGTATCTGGAACACATGAGACATCGGCCATATCGAAAGCTCCACTAGATCCTCGATAAGCTTCATCTGGAAGAGAACACACATCATGTGATCAACATTTCGAGAAGTTCCCATGTTAGAGATTGGAGCGATCCACAACACATCATATTCGAGCAACATATGGAAATCAGTGAACAACTTCTAGAAGCGAAGGTCAAATCAGCTTTCACCATTCTAAACCGAGCAACATTTTAAGATCAGGAATCATTATCCTTCGAGCTTGCAGCGTAAAGCAAAAGTACCTAGAGCAGAACATATGCTAGATCCAATCGAAGTTTGCTTGAGACATGGAGGATCAAATACCTGTGCAGGGGGGAGGAGCTCACCGCAGAGGGGGGTGCGGGGGAGGTGGGAGGAGATGGGGGCAGAGAGGGAGGTGTTGGGGCGGAGGGGATGTGCTGGGGGTGGAGGGGAGGTGTGGGTGTAGAAGCTTGGGGCAGAGGGGAGGTGCAAGGACAGAGAGGAAGGTGTAGGAGGAGGAGCTCAGGGCAGAGGGGGGAGGTGGGGGTGACGGGAGGACCTAGGGGCGAAGAGGAAGGTGCATGGGTAGGGGAGGTACTGGGGACTGTGAGGGAGATGCGGGGGCAGAGAGGGAGGTGTGGGGGGAGGAGCTCGAGGCGGAGGGGGAGGTGCGGGGGCAGTGGGAGGTCGGGGGGGGGGGCAGTGGGAGTACGCTATCTATAATAGGATATCTCATGCCCAGAGGATCTTTAGAGCAACGGTTAATCAATGACAAAAATCAGAGTACAAGATAGGTAAAATATACAATTTTCTACAAAATAATTAATTCTTAATTAACCAATGATCACAAAAATGTCCACAATATGTCAAAATGTAGAGAATTAAATGCGGAAAAAAGTGTTATATTTGGATAATAAAATGATGTAATAGAAAGGTCCAAAACTGAGGGGGAATACATGGTATTTATGCAATAATTTAAAATAAGATAAAATGCAAAGGAAGGGCTTTTCTGTAATTACCGATACTCCAGGGGGCTCCTCTGCAAATATACCAACAGGTCACGTGACAAGCACGTGACCTGGTCAACGGGACAACGTAAATTGGAGGACCTTCGGGGGGTCTTCTGCAATTATGCCAAGTGGTCACATGCCAGGCATGTGACTCTTGAGCTGGACTTTTGTGCGAATTGGAGGAATGCCGGGGGTTCGTATGTAATTTGCCCTCCTCAGGCACGTGAGATCACGTGCGGGGGGGGGGGGTCTCCTCTGTTGTTCCCCCAACACACGTGCGTGGCACGTGGCAGGGGCCTCAGGCCGCCGCCCGGTGATCGCGGTTGGAGTTTCCGGTGGTATGCGGCGGGGTGCTGCTCCGGTGGCGTAGCTGACGACGACATGGCTTGGACGGTGGAGATGCCAGGTGTCGGGGTGGAGTCATGGGCGGCTCGACAGATGGTTGATATCGGAGGTAGTTGTTGTCGAAGCAGGAGATGTTGATGAAGCTGGTAACGACAGAGTTGATCGTCGTTGCGGTAGTCGGAGGCGATGAAGGACGATCGTCGTTGAAGGTAGCGGTGTAGTAGAAGCGCCGTTGTTTGTCGTGGGCGGAGTCGTTTGCTCAACGACGCAAAACGACTGGAGACGTAGCTGCTGGGAAAGCTCGACAACGACGTATGGATTGTGGCAGAATGATAGAGTATGGGGGGTTGATGATCGTGGAAGGAGAAGATGTTGATCGGGAAAATGAAAGGCGAAGCGAAGGAGGAGATACCTGGGGAAGGAGGGCTCGACGGCTGTGATAGGCCGGAGCGTTGCAGCGACCTGGAGGTGTTGCTACGACGAGGGCGATGGTCCTCGGATCACGCCGTGAAGGAAGCTCGGTCTGTCACTACCGGAGGGGATGTCCTGGGGGTTGAACGGCGGATGCCCTTCCATGGAGGGCCGGCGGGGCTTAAATAGGGGATGGAGGTCGACCGAACATGGAACAGAGTTGTCGGAGATTTGGAGCGCGATTTGATGGAGAATTGGGAATGGATTCGACAAGATTTTGATGAGGATTCGCGAGGATCAGAGATGGGCGAGATCGGCGGCGAGATTTGTGGGGCGGCGGGCGTCGAAATCTCCGGCGGAGAAGTTGAGAGGCGGCGGCCAAATTTAGGAACGAAGGCTTGGCCACGGGCCGTCCGATCGGACGACCCCAGTGATGACGCGTGGCGGTCAGATGGGTGATGCTGGGCACGTGCGAGGGAGGCACGTGCCTCACACGTGCGTTGAATTAAACTTTTTATAAAACGAATTAATGAAAATTCAAAAAAAGGCTGACACGTGGCAGCTCCAGGAGCTGCCACGTGCCAGCACCACAAAAATCGAAAAATAAGTACTTTGTAAAATCCAAAATATATAGCAAACGGCCTCGGATCGAAATAGTGTCTTCACGAAAATTGTTGGTCTCGATGAGATCAACTTTCATGAAGACACCAAAACCAAAATCGATCAAATCCATAAAATGATACTTTTGAGGTGTCCCATGTACATAGAATACCTGAATTTTTGGGATTTTATAATTTTTTGTCATTTTTAAACCAGATAAAAATCTGGAAAAAATACGGTAAAATCGGATATAAATATTTAGACATTAATCTAATTTTTTGGATTTTTTTTAATTAAGAAAAAGAAGAAATAAAATAAAAGGTGAAAAAGACCAATTTTTGTACAGACAGTTAGTGAAGACTTGGACTCAATTTGTTTCTTTGATTTCAAGCTCAGTTTGGATTTGGATTTTACTCATTTAATAAAACTTTTATCAAAGAAGACAAATGAAAAAGAAATAAAATAAAATAGGTTAATTATGTACATAAAATAATAGGTCAAAAATTGGCTAAAATACAAAATGTACAAAAGAGGCCCAAAACCCAACTTTCACATACGAGCTCAGATTCACTTGAACGGTCTTGTTTTGAAGGTAGTTGATTGTACATTAGTCCAAAAGTGAGTAGGATCAAAACAGACACTGAATGGGGAAGATATGAGGCTTTTAATCCGGGAATCCTAGAACTATGGTTTGGGTTTTTGGTCCACTTATTTGGGTTAGTGATTTTTTTGTATTTTTCATTTATTCTTGTTAGTGATATGTACATAGTGGAGGTGGTTTTGGGTCATTCGGAGTTAGCATGAATTAGTTAAAAATCAGGAAAGTTAGGTTATTTACAAGTCAATTTTGGCTGGGATTTTTGGCTTCTTATTTTGTGCAAAAATGAGTGATAAAATGCAATTCTTATCAAAACATGCATGAATGTTAATTATGCCTAATAAATGAGACTTAGAGTGATTAATCTGAGATTCATCAGAGGCGTTGAAGGAAGAGCATGAGGCTGGAGAGGATGAAGAGAAGGGAAGGAAAAGGATGGACTTTTCAGCCTATTTTTAAAATTTAATTCCCAATGTGTCCTTAAAGTTAACATCTGTTTGCGTTGGGGTTGGACTGCAACTAACTTCAGGGGCACAAGTGATAGAATGGCAAGAAGTCAGTGGCACAACTGATATTCCAAAAAAAGGAGGGGAATAACCGATATTGGAATATCTCAGAGGGGCACAATTGATAAAAACCCTATATATAACAAAGTACCGTAGCCTATATTGAAAACCCCCAAAAAATTGATTATCAATCCCTAATCCCGAAACAAAGTTGGGTTAGAATGTATGCTCTACTTGTGAAGGACGAAGGAGAGGAGATAGGGCACAAAAGCAACGTTCAACGGAGGTGGCATCTCGCGTGCTTGAGGGCATTGATTGGGGAGGGGTGACTGAGGAAGAACTCACCGAGAGGTGTCTGAGGAAGTGGAATTGGTGAGTGCCAAAGGGAAAGTCGTCAAGCGAGGAGTCGTGTGAATGATAGTGGACTTCTAGTAGTCGTTTTAGAGGATACTGGAATTCTAGTAATGAAAGAGCTATATTTGAGCACACATTGTGTCACCAAAATGCGATTTTACTATCGATTTTCAGAAGTGTGCTATTGTTGTTGTTGGAGTATTTGGTAGTGCACCTATTGAGTTGTAGCAGGGTAAATGGATCCTGGAGGAGATCCATTTACCCCATCCATGTGTTTAGTCCCATACCGCCTAGTGGTGGGACTTGGAGGCTCTGGAGAGGCTATATAAGGAGCCTCAGACCTCCTGTACTCATTGAAAAAAAGTAATGCATAGCATGCCCCTTTGAGGGCTTCTCCTGTGGTTTCATCCCGCTCCTCACGGAGTAGGGTTCCACGTAAAATCCCGTGTTCTTCGTGGATGTTTATTCTTTTTCCATGTTTGCTTCCGCATTCTTCATATCTTTTAACATGGTATCAGAGCTGATCGATTCTCGAGGATTTCAAGTTTATTGTTTTATTCTTTTCGAGATTTGATTAGTAGAAGCATGTTCTAGTTCTTGGTTAATTTGTGAAGATTTGTGATTTTTTCCAAGATCTGGTCGAGTGTTGTTTTTCTAGGGTTTTTTTGAAACCCTAATCTTGTTCGTTCTTGAAGATCGGTGCAGTAGCACCACCCAGCCCCCTGCGGCGCAACTCCAGGCCGCCTTGCCCTACGGTCACAGGCGTACAACCCTACGCGAGCCCAGACGCGCATGCAGCATCGCGCGCACAGGCGCGCATCCACGTTGCTGCTATTTCATCAAGCCCAATCGATGGAGGAGAGGCACTCCTGGCGGCATCCACCATCACGTAAGTCGAGCAGGTCAAGCGGCGCCATACTCCCCCTAAATAAAGCAGGTGGCCCAATGGCCCTGTGTTAAAAAAAAATAACCTAACAATGGGCTGAAAGATAGAGGCCGGCCCAGCTTTAGAAAAAAAAGGAGGGGGTGCTCTTTTTGGCTTGAGCGAAAAAAAAAATGGAGGCTGATTAAGAAAAAAGGCGAGAGAGAGAAAGTATTTTGTAAAGTCCAGGGCTAATGCATCTTTGGGCCCAAATGGGCTACGTTTATATTGTTCGAAAAAAAATAGAAAAAAAGGCGCGTACAAATTAAAAAAAATCGTACGCAATTTCAAAAAAAAAAAGAGAAGAAGAAGAGGAATTTGCAAAAGCCGAAAAAAAGTGTCAACGGCTTAAAAAAATGGACGACAAAAAAATGCAAAAGCCGGAAAAAAAATGTTGATGAAAAGCAAAAAAAAACGGCTTAAAATGTTTCGAGAAAAAAATGAATGTTTTAAAAGACGACAAATGTGTAATCGGCTAAGTGGTTTTTGTTTTATCCCCATCAAATTTGTCTTCTCCCAACTTGGTCGATGTCATATTTTCCGACCAGTATGGGAGAAAGGGGGAGTATATGTGGAGTCACAGGTCTATTCAGATGCTCCAGATGTCAGATCTTCATATTCCAGGCCAGTGCACATTGTTCAGACTCTACAGATTCAGTTGTTCAGACTCGACGTTAGAAGGTTCCGAGTCCAGTTTCAGACACGCACGAGTGTGCGGTCATTGTCAGATGAGCATATGTTGCCATCATCAGTTTGAGGTCTCCATCGTTCTTGTTGTTGTTTGGCCAGAGTTTTCATGTGAGCCATAGGGACTCCAGAGCAGAGGACCATTCCCTTGAGGGCAAGGGTTTTCATGTGGTATCATAGGTACACCAGAGCAGTGCACCATTCTCTGAGCCAGATGGGAGAGACCCAGTTCTCCGACGAGGAGACTTCGGGTGCAGTTTCAGACTCGATGGTCAGATTCTGAGTCTTCAGTTGACTCACACTCCAGCCCATTCGTCCTCCTCACCTGCACGACATGAGAAGCAACGTCCTCGACTGCAGCATGTGCACGTTGGGTTGATATTGTCCGTAGTGTCTTGTAGCGTGAGTTGAGTTTCTTTCTGTTTGTTTGTCCAAGCTGAGCATTGCATGCTCCAGCTTGAGGGGGAGTGTTGGAGTATTTGGTAGTGCACCTATTGAGTTGTAGCAGGGTAAATGGATCCTGGAGAAGATCCATTTACCCAATCCATGTGTTTAGTCCCATACCGCCTAGTGGTGGGACTTGGAGGCTCTGGAGAGGCTATATAAGGAGCCCCAGACCTCCTGTACTCATTGAGAAAAAGTAATGCATAGCATGCCCCTTTGAGGGCTTCTCCCGTGGTTTCATCCCGCTCCTCACGGAGTAGCGTTCCACGTAAAATCCCGTGTTCTTTGTGGATGTTTATTCTTTTTCCATGTTTGCTTCTGCATTCTTCATATCTTTTAACAGTTGTCATAAGCTAAAATGAGATATTCATCAAGCCACTTAAAGATGTGATCTGTGGAATTCAAAGAAAAAATGTTTACCATAAATAAGGCATTTATTTTCCATACACGTTACTTAGGAATTTTTCCCATGTGCAACATGTCAATACATAATAATGATGCATTTCTAGAAGTCAATTAATAAAGATATATGCATGTTGTGTCTTAAAAGATACATAATGGCTAGAAATCGTCCCTCCGATAACAATATTTTGAAGAGCATGGCAATCGATCTCAATATGCTTTATCCTTTAATAAAAAAGTACTAATACATGCAAATGAGTAATAGTTTGAATATGCAGGTCAATAAAAAGAGACAATCCAAGTCACCATACGTATAGTATGAGTCAATGCTCGGTATTCAATTTCAACACTAGAATGAGCAACAACATGAGCTCGAATTGGGGGAGAAGTTAGAAGAAGGAGAAAAGAACTGGAGGGTGGCCAGTGTAGTAACTTCTCCTTGTGAAGCTGGCCAGTGTAGCCGAGTCTTCACCAAGATCTGCAGGTTTTCTTGAAGCTTGGACCTTTTTGGTCAGATATTTATTTGGTAGTGGCTTCTTTGTATTTGGAATTTTTGGTGGTTCTGCTTTGATCTTGTTGTGCCCCTACGGATATAGAATCTTTTTTCCGTACATGTTTTGGGGTCTTAGAAAAAATTGTGCTCAGCCATCCATCCCTTTTCCGAAGCTTTATTTCAACCCGTACTCCGGTCTTTAGATTTCCACGCTACCAGAAAAGAAACTCACATAATCTTCCAACATCCCATCTGAGTTGAGCTAAGTGCATAGTGCGAGAGTACAAATTAATTCCCTGTTCCATAGTTGTACCCAGAATGAAGAGACCAAGTTAGACACTAAGAGTCAAACGCTGCACATTGTCATGTGGAACTCAAAGAATTAAGTCAAAGACCTGAAGTTTCTAAAATCCTATTCCTCGGTGAAGTTCCTCTGAAAATTATGTGGATTAAGGTCAAGTCCAGACCCCTCTTGATTTCTGCTCATAACTCGGGTTCAAAACCCAAATACTTTTCACAGATGCAAACGCATGAAATGCAGGATGAAGTGCATGTGTGTGAAATGCAGACACTTTTTTTCTTTGATGATTTTTTTAAATGAATAAGAAGCCATTTTTTTCAAAAAATTTGGGTTGGACACAGTCAGTATTAGTAGCAAAACTCCTTTTTTTCTTTTGTTTTTTTTTTGTTTTTTGTTTTTTTTCAAAATAATTACCCACCCCGTAAATACATATAGACTTACGCGAAAGTACGAGATATGGGTAAAATATATACAAAGTATATATACAAACCCCCCTATACTTAGCGAGTGATGTGTCCTCAGAGCACAAAAAGCGTAAAGAAGACATAGCTCGGGCTAAGCGTAAGAGAGTGAAAAAGGAAAAGAAAAAGAACAGGATACACTGGTCCGCCCCCCCATACTTAGATTGTGCACAGTCTAAGTATGGAAGAAGAGCGAAAGAATGAGGTGGTCGAGGTATGTGAATGAGAGTATATACAGATGGGCGTCAGTTCCTTCTATACTTAGGCTCTGGTCAACCTAAGTATAGAAGAAGGGTGGAAATGGAGTGATCGTGAGATGGGAAGGATGATGTATACAGATGGAATCGCCCTTCCTATAATTAGGCCTTGGCCTAAGTAGAGGAAGAAGCTGTACAAGGAGATCGATGAGGTCGGGAGGAGGAATGATCTGATGAATCTTCAATGTGCTCGCTCTGCATGAAGTAGATGACCTCAACTTGAACTATCTGCTCTTTGGATGATTCTATATATGGCTTCAGCAATTGTCCATTCACTGAGAAAGGTTGTGCATCATCTTTGAGTTCGGCAATATCCACACTTCCATTGGTATGCACATCGATGACAATGTAGGGACCTGGTCAATTTTGATTTTGATTTCCCGTGAAAAATCTTCAACCGAGCATTAAACAACCATACTTTCTGCCTAGGGACAAAGGTTTTATCTCGAATGTGTCTATCATGCCATCTCTTGACCTTGTTCTTATAGATTACACTGTTGTCATATGCCCGGTTTCGGATTTCAATTAGCTCATTCAGATTTAAGTCTCGGCATAATTTTCCAAGGTGACAACTCCAACTAAGCTTTTTTATCGCCTATTCTGATTTGTGAATTAACACTGTGGGTAGATGGCATGGTTTGCCATAGATCATCCTAAAAGATGAAGTACCGAGCGGAGTCTTGTAGGCTATCCTATAGGCCCACAAAACCTGGTCCAACAGTTTCGACCAGTTTTTCCTATCTGGACGAATCAACTTCTGAAGAATACCATTCACCTCTCCATTAGAAACCTCTGCTATTCCAATAGATTGTGGGTGATATGGGTTGGCTATTTTATACTCAAATTTATATTCCTTAGCCAAAGATCTCATTTCCTTATTCACAAAGTGGCTAGCTCCATCCGAAATCAAGACTTTTGATACCCCGAACCTTGCAATGATATTATCCTCGATGAATTTACAGACGACTTTGCTATCTGCGGTTCGGCTTGGAATAGCCACCACCCATCTTGATAAATAATCAACCGCTAACAAGATCTACTCAAATCCATTGCTATTGAGAAAATGACCCATAAAATCAATCCCCCGTGCGTCGAAAACATCACAAAAAATCATAGGTTGCATGGGCATTTCATCTCTGTAACCAACAGTCCCTCCCATTCTTTGACAAATCAGGCATGACCGTACAAAATCATTAGCATCCCGAAATAAGGTCTGCCAGTAAAATCCACATTGGAGTACTTTGTGCGCGGTTCTCTTTCCCGAATGGTGTCCCCCAACCTCGAGAGAATGACAATGTGTGAGGACACTCGGGTATTCCTCCTGACGAATACACCTTCGCCATGCGCAATCCGGTCCTTCATAGAAAAGGAAAGGATCGTCCCAATGGTATTTTCTTGAATCCGACTTCAATCGATCAATCATTCTCTTGGTCCATATTTTAACTTATTTACATATTATTGCATTTGTTATTCGCTAATTGAGTGTGAGGATGTGTCCAATTTATCGTTTTTCTTTGATGAGTACAAATTACACGTTTGTTCTATATGTATTCGATAATAATGCACTAGGTTAAATTAATCCAGTCATTTTTAGTTGTATTTATGTAGGTGTAGTCTCCCAGACGACAACTAACTATAAGAGAGGATAAAGTCTACGCAGAGATACATGGGTCAATAGAGTTTTTTTATCGGAAAGTAAAGTGTAATATAAAGTTGTCATGTTAAATGACAACAATGTTTACTACAACATTGGAACATGTTGTAATAGAGTTGGAAATAATTAATATTTGATCATATGAGTATATATAAGAGTTTTTTTATGTATTATTAGATCATATGTTTTCCTGTTGTAATCATGATTTTGTTCTTTACTTTACGCTTTAGTTGTTATTTTAGAGTTAATTAGATTTTATTATGTTGATTAAGTGATTATTCTGGAACAAAAATTTCCTTCAATTCGTCGCGAAGCGCGAGTTATATTCCTAGTATTATCTATGAGGGACTTGATCTTGTTGACGGAGCTATATAAGGAACCCTACCACATGTATTCATTGAGAGAAAATAACAACAGAATATCTAGCCCTTAGTAGCATTCTTCTACGATGATTTCATCCTGCTCCTTATGGAGTAGGGTTCTGCCTAAAATCCTAAAATGCCTAAAATCCTAAAATCCTGGTGTTTTCATTTTTTATCCTTTATCTTTTATTATTACGCTTCCGCATAATCATTTTCTATAATAGTAAATAAAATACAAGAGAAATGAGTAAACATTTGAAAATATATAGTACATATAATAATATACATTCTTGTGGCGACCTCTACGCTTTGCGGATGGAGCGGTTTCAGATTTGGAGGTTTGCGTGGTCAAGGTGAGTGGTGTTCCTTTCCTGTCCCGGTCGGTTTTTTGTTTGGGGCAGGCTCTCCGGCGGTGGGGCACAGTGCTCGCGGTGCTTAAGGATGGGCTGAAGCCCGGCTCGGACCTGGAGGTTACGCTTGCGTTGATGGAGCGCAACAAGGCAGTTTTGAATGCTCATGGTGGCTCTATCTTCTTCACGAACTTGGATGTTGGGCATTTCTGCTTCAGGGTGGAGATGCAGGTCGTAGAGCCCCCTCCTCCGCCGGAGGTCCCGATATTGTCCGATGTCGCTTCGCCTTCTGCGTCCTTGCTTCTAGCCCCTTTAGCTTTTTGCAGCCGACGGTGAGGCTTCCGAGGGTCACGTTGCATGGTTCGAGGCACGAGGACGATACGGTGCATCCTTTGGAGGTCTCTTCTCGGGTCTTGTGCCTTGTCGCCCAAAAGTTCTCTTTGCCTACTGAGGTGGCAAATTTGGCGCCTTCTCTCTCGTCAGCACTTGTCTCTCAGGCTTTGGGTCCTGGACTCCTGTTTGATCGCGCGGATCCATCTGAGTTTCCCCCCAGGAGGATCCGAACCCGGTTAGCCCTCTCTTATCGGGCCGCATGGGCTTCTCGGAGCCCTTGCCTGGTCCGTTGCTCTCGACCCGGCTGGGCCTCTCTGCTCCAGCACCGTGCATACACCGTTCGACATCGAGTGGGTGGGTGCATACTCTTACCGGGTCTTGGAACACGGCTGCAGAGATCCCTCTGGAGTCGTCGCTCTACGTCAACGCTCCTGTGATATCTTATGGGGGCTCCTTGAACCTGTCCGCCTCATATTCCATTTGTGCTCGGTCGGTTTTGGCTGGCGCTTTGGTCAATCAGTCTAAAGACACTCTCCCTTTTGCTGCATCACTCATGGCTTATCCTTCGGAGGCTGGCTATCGTACTGATGAAGGGGCAGGCGATAGAAGGTCCGATAAGAGATACAGGCGCAGACAGAGATCTCAACCACGACTTGTCGAGCCTCTACCTTGCCCGGCCCTAAAGGCGAGCATTGCGGAGGCTTCAGGTGCGATCCGCATTCAGGGCACGTACCCTTGTTCCAAATGAAGGTTCCCTCTTGGAATGTCCGGGGCCTCGAGGAGCTGGACAAGAGGAGAATCCTTGGGTCGCGCTTCAGTGAGTGGGGGTGTGATGTGGTCTTGTTGCAGGAGACGAAGCTCCAATCCATCTATGATGGCGTTTGTAGGTCTTTCATGGCAGGTGGTATTGATGAGTTCAGAGCGTTGGATGCTGCCGGCGCTTCTGGTGGACTTCTTGTGGCTTGGAGATCTTCCTTGACATTCGCTTCGATGCTTCGAGGGAGACACGTTCTCACCGTTCTTTCGGTGTGCGCCAATTCCTCTACACCCCTGGCGGAGTCATGTGTCTATGGCCCTTGTAATCATATTCTGCGGAGGGAGGTATGGGAGGACCTGCTAGAGGCGCGTAGGGCCTTCGTGGGTATCCCATGGCTCGTTGGGGGGATTTCCATGTTACTCTTCGTACAACGGACATGCTGCGCTACAGGGGTGGGCAGGACCTGGGTTCGGATGACTTTGCAGAGGCTATTGATTCTTTGGCCCTGGAAGTTATGGACGCGGGGGACTCGGCCTACACTTAGAGGAGCTCCAGCTCTCGCTCTCGAATTGACAGATTTTTGGTTTCGGCTGAGCTTCTTAACTTGTCCCCGCTCTCCCATGTTACGACCCGCCCGAGAGCCTTGTCCGACCATACTTCGATACTCTGGGACTCCGGGGAGCTCCTTTCGCAAAGGGGTCTCTTTAGATATGAGAAGAGCTGGTTGGCGGAGGAGAATTTTCGTGAGATGGTGGTCTCTCACTGGTCCAATGTGGACGTGTCCGGGTCGGCTGCGTCTAAGTTTGTGCAGAAGCGGGTGTCCTTGCGCATGCGGCTGTGCTCCTTCAAGAAGGACTCCGGAGAGGCCAGGTGCGCTACCAGGCTGGATGCTGAGGAGGTGGTTAGTAGACTTGATGCACTGGAGGATCTTAGGGAGCTATCGGGGGATGAACTGGCCACTCGCTCGCTTGCACAAAAAACCACCGCGACTGAGGACCGTAAACGCGTCACTGAATAGAGACAAAGGTCAAGAATTGCCTGGCTCAAGGAGGGGGATGCAAACACGGCTTTTTTCCACCGCGTAGCTAGCGGGAGGCGTCACTCAAACGCTTTGAGGTCGATTGTGGTGAATGGTGACAGACAAATGAGGAAGGCAATTGTGGATCACTTTAGAGACTTCTTGACGAGGAAGCTGCCCCGTCTATGGAGGTGGACGGGGCTTGGGGTCCCTTCTTTGCCCTCCTCTGCGTGTACGGATCTGACACAGGCAGTCTCCATGGACGAACTAAAGTGTGCGGTTTGGAGATTGAATGAGGACGGGGCTCCGGGCCCTGATGGCTTCCCGGTTGCTTTCTACAGGGACTTTTGGGATCTTGTGGGCAGGGAGGTGCTCGACGTCGTCTCCGAGTTCTGTGAGGGTAAAGGATAAATAAGTCCCTAATCGTTCTCCTTCCTAAGTTCTCAACGGCGGTCCGCATTGAGGATTTCCTCCCCATTGCTCTTTCTAACGCCCTCTACCTGATTGTGGCGAAGGTGCTTGCCGTCCGGCTTGGCCGTGTTTTGGAGACTATTATTTCTCCGCTCCAATCGGCTTTTATCCAGGGTAGGCAAATATCGGACTGCCTTATTCTTGCCTCGAAGATCATTGCGGACTGGAAGAGGGGTGATAAAAAAGGAGTTTTATGGAAAGTGGATTTTGCAAAAGCCTATGATAGTTTGGATTGGAAGTTCCTTTGGTCGGTCTTGCGGAGGAGAGGGTTCCCGGATCTTTGGATTTCCTGGATGAAATGTTGTGTTTTGACATCGTCTTTTTCGGTCCTGGTGAATGGCCGCCCTGAGGGTGGCTTCTTCCAACCGCGTTGGGGTGTGCGGCAAGGCTGCCCTCTTGCACCCATGTTGTTCGTCATTGTTGTGGATGTCCTGGCGCATGTGGTGTGCCGTGTAATCGATGGTGGTTTCTCGGCTGGTTACTCGCGGGATGGTTCGAGGATCCCGCTGCCACAGTACGCGTATTCTTCATTGAGGGGAGCTCTGTGGAGGCCTCCGGTATGTCCGTGGCCATTGATCTTTTCAGTGAGCTATCTGGTCTTTTCAAGAATGTCGATAAATTAAAGGTTGTCCCTTTCGGCTTATCTGAGGAGGAGGCTTCTGCTTGTGGTCAGGCTTTAGGGTCGGAGTGCGACTCCCTTCTGATTGACTACCTTGGGATACCTTTGACGGTGGGTAGAGCGAAACTGCGGGACTGGTTGTAGGTTGTTGAGAAACTCGAAGCAAGGCTCGCGTGTTGGAAATCGACCATCCTCTCCAAAGGGGGCGGCTGGTCCTCTTAAAAGCGGTAGTCTCCTCGATCCCTGTTTTCTTCTTGTCCAATTGTCGTTTGCCTAAGGGGATCCGTAGTCGCCTTGAGAAGTTAATGCGGAGATTCCTTTGGGGTAGGCAGGGTGGTGAATCGGGGGAGATGCACCTTGTGGAGTGGGATGTAGTCATGCTCCCTAAAAAAGCGGAGGCTTGATGAAATGAATGAGGCCTTGCTCTTGAAGTGGGCGAGCAGAGTGTGGGGCCCTGGGGAGGACTTGTGCTGCAACATTCTGCGCAAGATTTATGATGTTGGTGGTGCACCGCAGATACATGCGGCTCATGTGGGTTCTCCCACGCCGTTCTGGAAGGGGTTAATGGAGGTCTTTACGCGTCATCTTTCGCTATTTAGGCTGGTGCTCGGCAACGGCGAATCCTTCGCTTTCTGGACTGATGATTGGACGGGGGGGAGGGGTTGAGCTCGCATTTCCATCAGCTCTTTGCTATGGCGGCAGATAAGAGTGCGTTGGTAGCATCTTGCTGGTCGGATGGTATCTGGTTCCCCACCTTCTCCACAAACCTTTCGGATCAACGCCTCGAAGAATTTCTCTCGTTGTTGGATTAACTGAAAGAGATGGGAAGACCGACTATGGGAAGGGACCATTGGGATGGCTTAAGGGCACCTTCTGTCCAAGATGGCTTTCGGGGCAATATGCAGGCCGCCCCCGTCACGATCAGATGAGTTGATTCGTGATTGCACCTTCCTTTGGAGTTTAGGCCTCCCTGAGCGTGTTGGTTTCTTCATGTGGTTGTTCAGAAGGCAAAGACTGATGACAAGAGACCGTTGTGCTAGGCTCATGGGCTCGATCTCTGATAGATGCCTCTTGTGTGATGAGGCGATTGAATTCCTTGAACAACTATTCTAGTGTCCGAAAACGGTACTGATTTGGGAGGATGTGAACTTGGCTTGGTTATGCACGACAGACTTGACCTCCTTTTGCGACTCGCTGGTGGGAAACAGGAATAGACCACGACAGGAGCTTCTTAGACCCATCACGATTATATGGGCCTTGTGGCTAGGAAGAAATGTGTTCCTTTTCTCTGGACAAAGGTTCTACAAGGAAAATGTTGTGTTACATTCTGCGAGGTTGGTGGATGAGTGGGTAACTTAGTTGAGTACTGTAGTTTCTATCGCCCTTTGTCTTTTTCCTTTTTTTCTTCTTTTAATAAATTTTTGGGGCGAACAGTGTATCCCCCTGTTTTTGGCCTAAAAAATAAATTTTGTATAAATATGTCAGATCTTTTGTGAACTTTTGAACGCCTTTTATTGCAAAAATGTTATAAATTGGGTATATACCAAAAATTTTAAACATCATCACACGATCAGAGCAGGTGAAGTGTTATCCTACTACAAGATTTATTTGGCCCCTCACATGATTCACCCATGTGAACGAACTTTTTATGGAGACACCCTCTATAATTCTTACAAAATTACATGGATGTACCATCGAGCTTCGATGCTTCCATAAGTGCCCTTGCATACTCTTTAACATCTTAATTTCATTTTTATTTTGCAATGTGTTTTAGGGATGCATCAGGGATGCAACGTTTCTTTGAGGTTGACCGTCATTTTATTCGGCTTACAATGTGAGAAGGGAAGATTATCGTCCCTACATTTCTAAGGAGCTACAACTTGTAGACATCTTCACCAAAGCTCTTTCTAAGAAGTGTTTTTCTCTGTAATTCTCCAAGTTGGACATGATCGATAGGTATGCTCCAACTTGTGAGGGAGTATTGATGTTATGTAGATTTTGTGTTTTTTATGTTTTTATCTTTTCTTCTTCTTCTAGTAGTCATGTTAAGGACTTCAGTATACTTTTCATGTTTTGTGTAATTAAATTTTCAATCTATATAAGAAACCTCGCCCCAAGAATACAATTAGCTCATTCAATACCATTGTGCATCATAAGGGTTTCTTAAGATATACACACGTAATGGATAATAAATCAATTATTTTTATCATGTGTGTTCTTCTTAACTTCTACAATATCAGTTATGCCCCTCCCTTTTTTATAATACCCGTTGTGCCCTTGACTTCTTACAAAATTCATAATTTTGTCATTCTGTTAAGGTAAAGTAAGGACATAAATGATATTAACAAAGGTAGAACTGTGAATCCTGTAAGAAGTCAGGCACACAACTGATATTACAAAGAAGTCAGACGCACAACTAATATTACAAAAAAAGGAGAATGTAATTGATATTGCAGAAGTTAAGAATGGCACAGTGATACAAACCGATAAATTAATAACAAACTATATATAGTTTGATGATAGATTCTTGTTAACGCATACAATAATAGTAGTATCTGTACTTTTCTCTATTTTGTTTTTCTTCATAGTATGCTTTATGTAATTTACCCATAGGCTACTCTCCTATATAAGAGAGCCTAGGGTTCATGGAATAAACAAGTTATTCGTTTTTCCCAACATGGTATCAGAGCGACGGTCCTAGACCGGAGTTCTCGAAACCTTAACCCTAACCCTACCCTACCCGTCGGCCCTTCTTTCTCTCTCTTCTCAGCAGATCGGCGCCGCCCTCCTTCTCGGGTGCTCCTCCTCCGATCAACGCATCTCCTGCGCATCTCCGGCGCTGTCCGATTAGCGCTGTGTGCATCTCCTGCGCGCGCTAGTGCGTGATCTGCGCACCTCCTGCGCGTGCGCATCCCTTGCGCGTGATCGTGCGTGATCTGCGCCTCTCCAGCGCCTGATCGCGCGTCTCCCAACGTGCGGCGGCGCATTATCTGCGCAAGGCTGTGCGTGCGTAACCTTCTACGCGGCTGAGCAGTGCGCGCATCCAGTGCCCGTGTCCAGCGCACCCAGTGCCCAGCGCGCGTGATCCAGTGCCCCAAGGCATGTAGCTCCTGTACGGGAGCACGGTTTCCAGCCCTAAGACCCAGAACATCAACATTGGTTTAGTTGCGTGAGGTCTACACGTGCAGCTAAACCCATCTATGTCGTTGTAGACAAATCACATCGTTTGTCAATCGTTCCAGTCTTCTTTTTCCAATATGTCTGAGAGCAAGGCAGATATCCCATCTATTGGCGCATTCCGTGGTCCAGCGCCTATTGTCAAGATGGACGGTACAAACTATGAACTGTGGGCTATGCAGTTCATGAGTATGATGAAGTCAACAGGTAAGAAGCACATTCTTACCGAACCAGAGCCTGCAGAGAAGACTGGAGTCAATGCCTCTTGGGAGGCTGATGATTCATATGCCAAAGTCTGGCTATCTGGTACATTGGCTATTGAAATTGCCAATGACATTCTACAACAGCCCACAGCCAAGGATATGTGGGACATTCTGGCGGCTACATACTACCAGGCCAAGAACGAGACGAAGATTCTGCAACTTCAGCATGACATATTCACAATGAAGCAGAATGGTCGCCCTTTACATTCCCTCTATACATCACTAAGAGGGATGTTCGAGAAGCTTTATAGCTTCATGCCTCTCACAGCTACGCCAGAACAGCAGAAGACATACCGGAACGCAACGATGGTGGGTGTGTTCCTGGCTGCACTTGATACTGAGTATGAGGCAGCACGATCACAGATTCTGGCAGACTCTACTATTCCTCCCATGGAGGAAGCGTTTCATAGATTGAGTCGGATCACAGTTCCTTCCAAAGCTACGAGTCAGAACTCTTCCGCCATGGCAGTCAACAGAGGTCGTGGGTTCCATCACCCTAGCCGCGGACGTGGACCTCGTGGAAGAGGTGGCCGCACTAGACCAACATGTACTGTCATCGAGTAGGACACAATGAAGACACATGCTACTCAAAGCATGGATTTCCTGCATCTGCACGAGCTGCTGAGCAGATAGAGCCCCCGTCTGCTGCCACTCTGGATCAGCGATTCGAGGATCTAGTTGCCCGTCTGAGGGGCATTATTCCACTGTCTAGCCCAGCACCGACTACAGAGAGTCATTCTGATGCTGCCGCTTCTGCCTCTGCATCTACCAGTGCTTCAGGTAGTATACTTGCATTCCACAGTAGCAGATCAGATACTTTACCATGGATTATGGACTCGGGCGCTACACATCATCTATGTGGCGACCAGAGTCTGCTTTCAGGATACACTCAGATCCCTCCAGGTCGGACAGTCGTAATTGCCAATGGCACTCATTCCCCATCACTGGTCAGGGGGAGGCTAGATTGACATCCTCTATGCAGCTCAAGAATGTGCTACATGCACCTGATTTCTCAATGAATTTATTGTCAATTAGCCAAATTACAAAAGATCTACATTGTCGAGCAATTTTTGATCCATCTTCTTTGATTTTTCAGGACATCCATACGGGCAACGTGATTGGTCGTGGCTATGAGCAAGGAGGCCTATATCGCCTGAATCAGACCCCTTTTGCTGGATCCTCATCCTCTTCTGGACAAGTATCAACCTTATTATGGCATCTGCGTTTTGGTCATTTACCGCTTCAGAAGTTGCGTCAAGTTTTACCTTATGGTCTCCCTCACACACCTATTCAGTGTGAGGCATGTCAGATGGGAAAGCATCACAGGTCATCCTTTCCCAGTCGTCCAGGTCGGAGTAGTACCTCCAAGTTTGAGTTATTTCATATTGATATATGGGGTCCGAGTCGTGTACCCGATCATCAGGGACACAGATTTTATATAGTTTTTGTGGATGATTTTTCTAGAGTGTCATGGGTATTTCTGATGAAAAATAAATCTGAAGCAGGAAATATCATTATCCATTTTCTGAATGAAATACAAAATATTTTTTTTACATCTGTGAAACTTGTGAGAAGTGACAATGCTTTAGAGTTGTGCACTAATATTCTTGCCAATTACTACTCCTCAAAAGGAATTATTCACCAAACATCTTGTGCTCATACATCTCAACAGAATGGGATTGCTGAAAGAAAACACCGTCACCTTCTTGATGTCACTAGATCACTACTTATACAGAGTCATGTTCCCTATTCCTACTGGGGTGATGCAGTTCTTACTGCATGTTACCTAATCAACCGTATGCCTTCGTCTGTCTTGAATGAACAGATTCTGTTCTCACTTATTCATCCTGACAAGGATCTGTTCACTCTCACTCCTCGTGTGTTTGGGTCGGTTGCGTTTGTCCATCAGTTGTCGCCGGGTACTGACAAGCTCTCTCCTAGGGCTGTCAAGTGTGTCTTTGTTGGGTACTCCAGAACTCAAAAGGGGTATAAGTGCTTTGATCCTCTGCGTCGGCGGTATATGATCAGTGCAGATGTTACATTTTTTGAATCTGTTATGTATTTTTCAGCATCAGGAGATAAGCAGATTCCACCTATACCACCTGATGCCATATACATGACACCACCACCACCTCAGATGCCAACACCACCACCACCACCACCACCACAGCAGCCTATCTCACCGTTCCCGTTCCATTATACCCGCAGGCTTCCTCCACTAGCTCATGGTCATGACTCATCCACTAGCTCGCCTATGGTATGTAATGAGAATATTAATGTTGATGGATCTGACGACATTTCTGAGCAGGTTGTGGTGCAGGAGCCAGATGAGCCTACAACTGATTTGGATATTCCCATTGCTTTACGGAAGTCGAAGAGGAGTTGTGCCAAATATCCATTATCAGCCTCTGTATCATTTGAGCGGCTATCTGGAGATTTTAGGTCGTTTGCTATGGCACTCTCAGCTATAGATATTCCACGGAATCATCGTGAGGCTCTACAAGATAGTAGATGACGGCTAGTAATGGAAGAAGAAATGGCAGCACTTCAGTCCAGAGGAACTTGGACTTTGGTTTCTATACCTCCAGATGTGAACCCAGTGAGCTGCAAGTGGGTATTCACAGTGAAGCAAAATGCAGATGGCTCTATTGACAGGTACAAGGTGCGTCTGGTGGCACGTGGCTTCACACAAACATACGGGGTGGATTATCTTGACACATTCTCGCCTGTGGCACGTCATTCCACTCTAAGGATCTTGTTGTCAGTTGCAGTTGCTCGAGACTGGCCGCTCCATCAGTTGGACGTGAAGAATGCGTTCCTGTATGGAGATTTGCAGGAAGAGGTGTATATGCAACAGCCACCTGGGTTTGCTGTTGAGGGGGAGTGCTCCAAGGTATACAGGTTGCATACGGCTATCTATGGCCTTAAGCAGAGCCCCAGAGCATGGTTTCAAAAGCTCTCGGATCTCTTCGAGAAACAAGGATACAAACGCTCCAATGCTGATCATTCCTTGTTTGTACAAAAAACCGCGAGAGGTATCATTGTCATTATGGTTTATGTTGATGACATCTTGATTACAGGAGATGATGAGCAGGGCATAAGGCAGGCGAAAGAAATGTTGGGTAGTGAATTTGTCACTAAGGATCTTGGGGTCCTTAGATACTTTCCGGGGCTTGAATTTGCTAGAAATTCATATGGGCTAGTCATGTCACAAAGGAAATATGTTACAGATCTGTTGAGTGAAATAGGTATGCTTGAGTGTCGACCTGCTACGACACCAATGGATCCCAGCATGAAGCTTTATGAAGATAACACAGAGGAGGTGGACAGGAGAAGATATAGAGAACTGGTAGGCAAACTGTTGTATGTCACGATCACTAGACCAGATATATTATTTGCAGTGAGCCGTGTGAGCCAGTTCATGGAGCAACCACGCCAGGTGCATATGGATGCAATACATATGATTCTTAGATATCTCAAATCTTCTCCAGGTGCAGGTCTGCTATTCAAGAAAGGAAAGGGGATCTCTATCTCAGCATGTGCAGACACAGACTATGCAGGATGTCCCAAGGATAGGAAGTCCACCTCAGGGTATGCTGTCTATGTTGGAGATGCCCTAGTCTCATGGAGAAGTAAGAAACAAACGGTGGTAGCTAGATCTAGTGCTGAATCCGAATATAGGGCTATGGCCCAGGCTACTATAGAGATGATGTGGGTGAAAGCTGTGCTTACAGACCTATGTTTAGATGTACCACTTCCTATGAACTTGGAATGTGATAATCAGGCTGCCTTGTTTATTGCAAACAACCCAGCATTCCATGAGCGGACCAAGCATATTGAGGTGGATTGTCACTTCATACGTGATATGATTCAGAAAGGATTCATTGCTACATCTCATGTTACATCAGAGAATCAGACTGCGGACATATTCACCAAGGCATTGCTACGAGGTCCATTTCAGAAGTGTGCTTCCAAGCTGAGCATGATTGATATCTATGCTCCATCTTGAGGGGGAGTGTTAACGCATACAATAATAGTAGTATCTGTACTTTTCTCTATTTTGTTTTTCTTCATAGTATGCTTTATGTAATTTACCCATAGGCTACTCTCCTATATAAGAGAGCCTAGGGTTCATGGAATAAACAAGTTATTCGTTTTTCCCAACAATTCTCAAGTATGATATGGGCAAAGATTGGATGTTGGGTGCATGCCCGCTTAGCTTTCCTTGAGGAAATAGGAATATAGATGTTTAAGCCATCAACATGCATTAACATGTATATCATTACTAATAAAAACGATCTTTTGGAGAGCTAAATTTCCTTGAGGAAATAGGAATGCATATGTTAATCCATTAGTATGCAATAAGGAAATCTTATGGAGAGTTTTGGAGAAGAGACAAGCACATGTTCTATACATTAGCCTTATATAGAATATGTATGATGGGGCTTCATCTTGTGTAAGGATCTAGTCTGAGAAGACTGACTATTTTGACATTATCATCAATCTGCATCAAGGTTCAACATTGAGTCTATTCTTTTTTACTTTGGTCATGGACGAGTTGACTAATCGCATTCAGGATGAGATACCTTAGTGTATGTTGTTCTCGATGATATTGTGTTGATTGATGCAACTAGATAAAATGTACTAAGTCTTCTTTCACTATAAATAGGGTCGGCTACATGGATTCTTGCTCAAATCCATATTGAAAGATTCGATTATTTTTTTTACGTTGCCCATCGACTACCTAACGCAACCCCTGCAAGAGTGGGATTTGAACCATGGTCTTTTGTGTGGTAGACACACTGTACTACCACTAGATCATTAAGTGGGAACAAAATGGCAAAGCCTTCTCCCACTATAAGTAGAGTCGGCTACATGATTGATGTGACTAGATATGGAGTAAATGAGAACCTTGAGGGTTGGAGACATGCCTCAGAGACTAAAGAATTTCGTAGAATACGAGCTAAGACCGAATAAATGGAGTACATGATGGTAGCAGTGGTTTAGGGATCGAGATGAAGATTGGAGAAAACAACATTCATAAGAAAAATTATTTTAGATACTTGGGTCTATTTTGCAACATGATGGGGAAATTGATTGTGATGTTACTCATAGAATAAATGCAAGTTGGTTGAAGTAGAGAGAAGCCTCTACAATTCTATGTTATAAGAAAATTCCTTTGAAATTCAAAGGAAAGTATTATAAAGCAGCTGTAAGACATGTTATGCTCTATGGATCTGAATGTTAGCTTGTAAATTGTTGAGATATTGGTTATCTTTATTAATATTTTCTTATTTTCTATTTCTTTGTTCTACTTCTTGTAATTTGCACAATAGGTTCCTCTCCTACATAAGAGAACCCTAGGGCCTATCATAATCAACTTTTCTACTTTCCCAACATGGCATCAGAGCGACGGTCCTAGACCGGAGCTCCTGTATCGAAACCCTAACCCCCACCTCAAGCCCTTCTCGCACGCGCTGCCTCGGGCCTCTCTGCTGCGCCTCTCCACCGTCGCCGAGGTCCACCGCCGAGGGTCCTTCCTCCCGCCGAGGGTCTACTCCCCGCTGCATCTCTCCGTTGTCGCCTAGGCTACCGTCGAGTCTTCTTCTTGATGAGTTTGATTGCTTGAGTGAGTCTACACATGCAACCGAACCTGTGTATGTCAGTATAGACAAAGTTTATCTAGTCTACAACTCTAGTCTTCTCCAGTCATCATGTCAGAAAGCAAGGCCGATATTCCCTCTACATGCGCCTTCAGAGGTCCTGCGCCTATTGTGAAGATGGATGGGTCAAACTAGGAATTGTGGGCTATGCAGTTCATGAGTATGATGAAGTCTATAGGTAAGAAACACATTCTTACCGAGGAAGAGCCTGTTGAGAAGATTGGGGTTAACACCCCATGGGAGGAGGATGATGCATATGCCAAGGTTTGGCTTTCAGGTACATTGGCAATAGAGATCGCCAATGATATACTCCATCAGCCCATTGCCAAGGCGATGTAGGACACTTTGGCATCCACCTATGCCGAAGCTAGAGCCTCTTCGAGCTCCTCAGATATTGCTTAAGCTTTTACTAGTAGTAATGGTGCAGATATGACAAAATGGATTATGGACTTTGGTGCTTCTCATCATATTTGTGGACAACGCAAAATTGAGGTCCTAAAGGACCATACCACCAGGTAGATGGGTTGTCATTGCCAATGACGACCATTTACCAATTACAGGACAAGGGGAGGTGCATCTGACACCATCTATGCGTCTTCAGAATATTCTATATGCCCCTAATTTTCATATGAATTTACTTTCCATTAGTCAGATTACTAAGGATCTGCAATGTCAGGCCATCTTTGATGCATCTTCTCTTGTGTTTCAGGACATACTCACGGGCAGGGTGATTGGATGTGGCCATGAGTAGCGAGGACTCTACAGACTGGTCCAACCTCCTCATGTTGGCGTTTCCACTATACCTATTGGACCGATCTCTCCATATCTGTGGCACCTTCGTTTTGGTCACCTTCCTCAGCAGAAACTATGTCATGTTCTCCCTCAGATTTCCAAGAGATCCTCCTTTCAGTGTGAGGCATGCCAGCTTGGGAAGCATAATCGTTTCTCCTTTCCATCTCGTCAAAGTCGGAGCAGTTCCCACTTGTTTGAGCTCCTTCATTTAGATATCTGGGGACCAAGTCGGGTTCCTGATCATCAGGGACATCGTTTTTATCTTGTGGTTGTTGATGATTTTTCTAGACTTTCTTGGATCTTTCTTTTGAAGAATAAGTCTGAGGCCGGATCTATGATCAAATGTTTTATTAATGAAGTCAGGAATCTTTTTTCTGCTAAGGTAAAATATTTTCGCACTGATAATACCTTATAATTTTACGCCTTAAAGCTTTCTGAGTTTCTTAGATCTCTTGGCATTGTTCATCAGACCTCATGTGCCTATACATCACAGCAGAATGGTATTGCCGAGCGCAAACACTGTCACTTACTTGATGTGATCAAAACCTTGTTGATACAGAGTCGTGCTCCTCACTCTTACTGGGGCGTTGTTGTCCTTACTGCATGCTATTTGGTGAACCGCATGCCCTCATCTGTGTTGGAGGAGAAGATCCCTTTCTCGATTGCATTTCCCGAGAAGGATCTTTTCTCCCTTACACCTCGTGTGTTTGGATCTGTAGCTTTTGTTCATGATGTTTCTCCAGGTCGTGACAAGCTCTCTTAGAGATGTCAAGTGTGTGTTTGTTGACTACTCTCGTACCCAGAAGGGATACCGTTCTTTGATCTGCTAAGGCAGAAGTACTTTGTCAGTGCTGATGTTACTTTCTTTGAGTCTGTTATGTATTTTTCTCCTACAGGTGACAGACTAATCCCTTCTGACTCTGAAGATGAGATCTACATGCTTCCACCTCCTACTGTCGTTCCTCCGCCTCCCTTTACTCCTGCTCTACCACCACCTCCTCTACCGCCACCACCACCACCACCATCCCATCATCACCACCAACACCACTAACACAAGCTCTTGTGGCTCCACCTCCTATTGCCACGCATTTTCCTCGCATGCCTCGCTCGATTCCCCAAGCTCACAGGTCTTGCCCATCATCCAACACACCTCAGGTATGTACTAAGCACATTATTTCTATTGATGGCACTACTGAGTTATCTGTGCAGCAGGATCCCATACAAGATGAGCAGGTGCCCTCTCAAGATGGGAACTCACAGATTACAGACTTAGCAGATGATCTTGATGTACTGATTGCTTTGTAAAAGATGAAAGGACAGTGTGCTACTTATCCTCTTGCAGCGCAGGTTTCGTTGAGCAGGTTGTCAGAGGATTTCAGGAAATTTACCTTGGCACTATCTACTATGGAGATACCACGGACATATCAGAAGGCTCTAAAGGACAGTCAGTGGAGGTTAGCCATGGAGGAGGAGATGGTTGCGCTACATTCACGTAGTATGCAGAGTCTTGTTTCTGCTCCATTCGATGCATGTGGGATGCAAATGCGTATTCACTGTGAAACATCATGTAGATGGCAGCGTGGATCGCTATAAGACGAGACATGTGGCACGTGGGTTCACCCAGACATATGGGGTGGACTATCAGGATACTTTCTCTCCAGTTGCCAAACATTCAACTCTGCATATTCTACTTTTTATTGATGTGATACGAGATTGGCCTCTGTATCATCTTGATGTGAAGAATGCTTTCCTCTATGGTGATCTACAGGAGGAGGTCTACATGCAACAACCACCTGGGTTTGTTGTTGAGGAGTGTCAGAAGGTTTGCAGTCTACACAAGGCTATATATGGCCTTAAGTAGAGTCTAAAAGCATGATTCCAAAAGCTCTCGGACTTGATAGAGCAGCAGGGGTTTGTGAGATCAATTGCCGATTACTCCTTGTTTGTACAGAGGACCCAGAGAGGCACTATTGTCATTCTTGTTTACGTTAATGATATTATTGTTACAGGGGTTGACGAGCAGGGCATTTAGGGTGCCAAGGACTTCCTAGGTCAGCAGTTTGTGACCAAGGATCTTAGACATTTACGTTACATCCTTGGACTGTAGTTTGCCAGGAACCAACAAGGTCTTGTAATGACCCAGAGGAAGTACGTTACAAATCTTTTTTCAGAGACATGCATGGCAGATTGCAGACCTACCACTACTCCTATTGACCCGAGCGTAAAGCTTTATGATGATACCGGGGAAGTCGACAAGAGGAGGTACAGAGAGCTTGTTGGCAAGCTATTATATGTGACTATTACCAGGCCCGACATAGCCTTTTCCGTGAGCAAAGTGAGTCAGTTTATGGAGCAACCAGACATACACATATGGATGCAGTCCATATGATTCTGAGATACTTGAGGATGTCACCTGGTACGGCACTTCTTTTCAACAGAGGCACATCTCTCTCAGTTACAGCATGTGCAGATGCAGATTATGCTGGGTGTCCAAAGGATAGAAAGTCTACATCAGGTTTTGTTGTGTTCATAGGGAATTCTCTTGTTTCATGGAAGAGTAAGAAGCAGATTGTGGTTGCCAGATCAAGTGCTGAGCCAGAATACAGGGCCATGGAGCAAGCTAGCACAGAGAAGATGTGGGTCAGATCAGTACTTACTGACCTAACTATAGAGGTGCCTCTTCCCATGCACCTCCAATGTAATAATCAGGTTGTTCTTTTCATTGCCAACAACCCAGCCTTTCATGAGAGGACGAAGCACATAAAGGTGGTGAAGGATATGGAATTATCCTTAAGCGCATCACGGAAGCGTGATCGTCGTATCGGATACGACGAAGAACGACTAGTCGTACTAGTTGTTCGGTGCAGCGGAATTTAAAAAAAAATTCGTATGATGAAACCACATGATCCAAGAACACTTCTTGAATCGTTTCATCTATAACCACAATAAGTATAAGGAATACCTCTTGAAGCGTGGTTGATCAAGTCTCTAAGAGAAGAGACCCCTGTCTCAAGTCCGATCGTCGGTGAGACCGCTTGCGAGCGCGGGGATGAACCGCGTTGTCCTCGCAATCCAAGAAGTTGATCCAAGCGTAGTTGCTCCTGATCTCATCCCACGAGATCGAATGTCCCCTTCGTGAGTGCAGCATTCCAAGAAGACGGAGAACCGAAGAACGTCGAAGCGACGGCGCGGTGGCGAAAGCGTCGACGAATCTCTCCTCTAGGGTATGGTGGACGGCCACCAAAATTAGAGGGAGAGAGGGCTGTAGTATATGAAGAAAGAGAGAGAGAGAGAGCTCCAATACATGTAAAGAGAGCATGGTATGCCTCTCTATTTATAGGATTTTGGGATCCATGGATCTTAATCCATGGGACATATAAAATCAATGGGTGAGATTGATTTATGTCAATCCAATGGCCAAGATTGTTGTTGTCAAAAACAACAAATTTAGATTAAAATATATTTGACAAAATCAAATATAAATTAGTCCTAAATCAACCCAATAAATAAGGAGAGAATGTACATGGAGATTTCATCTCCATGCACCTTCCATGTGGACGGCCACCCATCCCTATTTGGAATAGGGTGCCGCTCACTATTTCCATGGGGAGAGCAATCTCATGATAATTCATGGGATTGCATATCTCCATGGAAATCTCTCTTTATTTATTTGCAACAAATTTGTTGGATTTTATTCTTCAAAAATAATTCACAATTATATTTGAGAATATTGCAATCTTGCCATGGAAAAATTGTGAATCATATTCACAACCCAAAACAACATATAATTTACATTGTCAATTAATTACACAATGTGTATCCAATACACATAATAATTAATCAACACATATATATTATAATTAGCTCTCTCTAATATATTATAAATCACATTTATAATATATCATGAATAATTCAATATTTCTATCCACATTATTCTTAACCACATTAGTTAAATCACATTTAATTATATTGGATAATTTCTTCACACATCAAGATGATTAAATCACATTTAATCATCATTTCTTCATTGCTTAGATCTTATGGAATTATTCTTGAACTCTTCAAGAATAATGCAATCTCTCCGCAGATACTTGGAGATAAGGACAGGGCGATTGTATTGTTCCACGTATAGTGACTTGGATATTGAGACCATATCTCAAATCCAGATCGCGGGCCTCCCATAGATGCTTGATTAAATCAAGACCGCAAATCTAATCTTCTCATTGCATCTGAATCATATTCAGATCGATGTCCAACATTTGGACTAAGATAAGATTACTTCTCTACCGAGAGGAGTCACTAAAATCCAGACCCGTTTCATCACTCCCTAGGAATGGAAGCGTCATGGTTATACAATCGTTTATGATCACATCACCCTCAGGTATTCCCAATACATGTACATCCTGCATACTGGAAGACCCAGAATAAACCCGAAGTATTAGATCAATTTTACACTGTCTACTTCAGGGTTCTATCAGTAAGTTTCTCATTCGATCATTGGGAATCGGTATCGATCATATACTTTCCAAAAGCATATATCATACCTAGGTCTTGATCATATACTTTCCAAAGGTATATATCAAGCCTACAAATTCAGTCAAGCTTCCAAAGCGAGACGACCATGCGCATGGAATTTGATTCTTCCCAATATCTCATGAGTGAGCTCATGCCTTCCGGTTCAGTAACTGAACATATATGATCCCTTTGAGAGATCGTATTACTCATATGCCCTTATATGCACACCAGCGCGCCGGTGTATAGACCTTGTTTAGGTCATCAACCTATTGGTCTGCCAAATGTACATACTCAGACATATAGTAACACATCTGTCTCCGGTCAGAGGATGCGTGCCTATCTCATGACAACATACGATATAGGACTTTGGTTATCTCGATCTCGTTAAGTCAACTCTTTGACCTTACTAATCTGACACTTCCGAAACTCTATTCCTATGCAGAGGACCTGCATCAAGAAGTCGGTCAGATATCAGTCTTTAGAGATAAGGATTGCCATCTCCTACTCAGGTTGGAGATCTTCTCTTAACAATCATTTGACGGTGCTTGATGAGTCCTCAATCTAACTCTTTAGATATTCATCCAAGCACCAACCTCTATGATTCAATAGTTGAATCAACAGCTTTATGATCATCAAGATGGCCATGGTACATAACCCTAATTGTACTAAGGGACCTATTATACAAATTATTCATTCTTCATTTCAGATCAGGGAATGATATGTGCAATAACATTTATTGCATAATGGCTCGCCATGGACTCGCATTTCCAATAAGTAGACTGTCACTACACTCGTGACATGATACAAAAAGATCTTATCGTCACTACACATGTCAGCTCAGGAGATCATACAACAGATGTACTTACAAAGGCCCTAGCTAGAGGACCTTATCAAAGATGTTGTTCCAAGCTGAGTCTGATTGATATCTACGCTCCAGCTTGAGGGGGAGTGTTGCAATATTAGTTATCTTTATTAATGTTTTCTTATTTTCTATTTCTTTGTTCTACTTCTTGTAATTTGCCCAATAGGTTTCTCTCCTATATAAGAGAACCCTAGGGCCTCTCATAATCAACTTTTTCTATTTTCTCAACGTAAACTATAGACATGTGCAGAGAATGACATTAGCGGAAACTAAAATGCTACGGTAGATGTGTCATTATACACGAAAATATCATATTCAGGACAATGCAATTGGAAGGAAACTTGGTGTAACCACGATAGAGGATAAAGTGAGAAAATTGCTAAAGAAAGTTTGTCTATTTGCAAAGGACGGTTGATGCACCATTTAAAATATGCGAGATATGGGATGTTGAGCTGGCTAAGAAAGGACGAGGAAGCCCCAAAAAGCATTGGAAGGAGACTATCCCAAGGGATCTTAATTATTTGGGTCTAAGCCCGAGAATGACCCAAGATAGATTTGAATGGAGACAAAATTCATGTAGTCGGCCCTACTTAATGTGGGAAAATGCTTTGTTGTCAATGTTTTCATATAATTATATACATAAATCTATACAATCAGATATCGACATGTATAATAACAATATTAGAAAAACTATAGCAATAAAAATTTAGAATGCCTTGGACATGTACTAAAAATATAGTTTAAAAAAAACATAGCACTAAATAACTGTAATAGGAAGAACACGGACATGTTATCAATGGTGCAATTAAATGAAATGCACTGAACGTGCACATAAAATGTGACATCCGGATCCAAATCACTCGAATCCGAAATCGAACCCGGCCCGATTAGGGTCCATATGATCTGATAAAACTATCGATCGATGCTAAATGATCTGAATCGATCCATATATCGTAAATTAAAATGCGTTTGCGATCAATCGATCAAAAATCGAGCGCATCATAAATGTGTCATCGGAAAAGTCGTGACACAATCGAAAACTGCAAAATAATCTGAGACCACCATAAAATCCATCTCGACAAAATAAGACCAACAAAATCGATTGTTCATCGATAGAGATCGTTTGACAATTTAAAATCACAAAATTTAATCGTAAACCAAGACTGTACTGAATTCATCTCAGATTAGAAATATATGAATATTATACTAATTTTTTTATCGTCATTCCGAGACGGTCGAAACGAGTTATTATTCATCTGAATCAGAGGTTCGAGGTAGAAATGGGGCGACTTTGATATTACAAATAAGAGAGAGATAAAGGGAATAAAAAACATATAATTTTTTTAAAATGACACGTGGCACATTTCCAGCCGCACACTTGGCTTTTCTCTCCTCTCCACTTGGCAAACACCAAGGCTCCAACTTCCCTTATTAATATCTTCAAAGCCTCATTCTTTTTTCCCACATTTTCCCCAAATCATTTCTCTCTCTTTTTTCTTCAAATTCCAGCCGAGAAAGAAGCCCTGGTCCCTTTCTCCCTCCATTAAAGCTGTTGTCTAGCAGCATTTGAGCCACAACTGCTCCCAACCACAGCAGTTGGAGCTGCTCTCCTCTCTTGAAGTTGTTGTCTAGCAGTTTGGTTGCTGCTATAGCCCCTTCCCATCAAGCAGCAGGAGTTGTTGTTGCCAAAGCCAGCAGCTGACAAGCTGATGCTGGAGCCTTTGCTCCTGAAGGCTGCAAGCAGCAACCGAGCATAGAAGCAGAAGCTGCTCTATAAGCTGCTCTTTCATCCAAAGGAGTTGCTGCTCCTTGTTTTGGAACCACTTCATGCAGAACATTGATCTCCAAACTAGGAAAAAATCAAGGTACAATCTTTTCCCCCTTTTGCTGCCTTCCATGCAAATTAGAAACAAAAATCAAAACACCTTTATTGTTCTTGAAAATTGATGAAAAAGTGAAGAATTAGCATGAAAATGACCATACTTTCACATCAATTAAAGAGATATTGATCTCATGTTTAAAAACAAAAAGTTTGGGGTGCTTTTACATGGATTAAGACCACATTTTAGACCACTAATGGTTACAGATATCATGCATAATAAAGGAGAGATTTTGGGGTGAATAGCACACAATTTAACATAAAATTCAGACCTATAATTGCTACAGTTTTCATGCTTTAAAAGATGAGAATTTGGTATATTAAAAGATGAATTTGAGTGGTAATTGCATGCATTTAGATATAAATTCAGACCACTGATTTTATGCTTAAAATTGAGAGGTTTATGGGTGATTAACATATAATTTGAGTATAACTTCAGACTAAATAGCTACAAATTTTCAACTTGAAATATGAGAGATTTGAGGATAAATTAACATGCAATTTGAGTCTAATTGTAGACTAATTAGCTCCAGATTTTCATACTTGAAATATAAGAGATTTGGGGATGAATTAACATGCAATTAGAGTTAGACTAATTAGTAGCAGATTTTCATACTTGAAATATAAGAGATTTGTGGATGAATTAACATGCAATTTGAGTTTGAGTTTAATTGTAGACTAATTAGCTGTAGATTTTCATACTCGAATATAAGAGATTTGGTGATGACTTAACATGCAATTTATGTCTAATTGTAGACTAATTAGCTACAAATTTCCATGCTTGAAATATGATGACTTGGGGGCTTTTGCATAAAAATTTTCCTCACTAAAAGTTACTGAATTGTACATTTTAGATCTGAATTTAAGATTAAATTCATAGCTCCTGATTTTGATTTTTAATAGATCAAATTTTGTGGTGAAATGCATATAGTTAGCTTTAAAATTCAGACCATTGTTAAGCTATCTTATACCCTTAATTTCATGATAAAAGATTGAGAAATTTGGGAGTGAATCACATGAAATTTGATCTAATTTCATACCATTATTAAGCTACATTTTTCATGTTTAATTCGATGAGAAATGGGGGGTTTTGCATGCAAGTTTACTGCTCTCAAAAAGCCACTGTGTTGGGAGAAACGTTTTTCATACCATAGAAGAGACCCTAGGGCTCTCTTATATAGGAGAAAAGCCCTGGGTTAATTACATAGGATAGGAGAGACATACCAGAAATAGAAAACTAACATAATTATCTCAACAACTACCATAATTATCTCAACAACCTCAACACACTGATTATATATTCTAGATCTAATTACAAATTAGATTTAGCACCCATGTTCATGCAATGTAAAGATGAAATTTGGGGGGAGGGGTTCTTGCATAAGTTTGTTGCTACTCAAAGGTCACTAATTTGTAATGTCAACTTCAAATTCAAATCACTTTTTAAACTCCTGATTTCATATTTTAAAAGATGAAAAGTCGAGGATTTTTGTATGAGATTTACGACTGTTCAAAAGTCACTAAATTGTGGAGCTAGTACTTAATTCAGACCAATTCTATAACTCATGATCTTGGAGTTTAAAGATTGAAATGTTGAGTATTTTAGCATGCATGCAAGTTCTGTTGCTCAATATCAGTGATTGATCTATACTGGACCGACAATAGTATTAATAAAATAATAGTTTTTAATATCGTGAAGGTTCACATATTCTTAATGGAATAACTCCAAATGCTTGAATCAATTTATGAATATGACTACTAATGTTCATAAAATGATATGTTAATATAATCTACTATAAGTATATCACTTTCCACAATTGATAGTTATTGACAAATCACTTAGATCTGTAAAGCTAATCACACAAGGCATTGTGAAATGGATACGTAATCAAGTGAATCCCTATAGTTGAATGAGAATCAGGATGAGAATTTATTATGCCAGTCATGGTGACCCTTACATCTGACTTTGCGAGGGTGCGGTGATCCTCAGCTAGGCGAAAGATAGGAAGCTCAGTTACGGCAGTGGTCGCCTAGTGTGTGGGTATAGGATCCCAATCCTTTACACAATTTTACGCGAGCTTGTGGTGTTTTTAAGCTTTGTTAGGATCAAGGTTCAGGAAAGCGGTACGCGTATGCGTTCAGACTGGTCACTGGATACTGATTAAGCGGTATGCGGGGGCATATGCGGGGTATATACGGTTCTAAGCGGTTTTCTAATTTTTAATTTAAAAATAAAAAATATCCATGAATAACATTGCCATTGAAGTTATGTATCTAAGTGGAGTTAAAGAAGATCTAACTAAGAAAAATGGTTCATGTTAGATAGGTGTGCATATATACTTTTAATTGCCTCATATTTAATCAAAAAAAACATTTACCCTAAAACCTTACATTATATGATTCGTAATAACAAAACTTCAATACACATACATACACTACATGAGCAAAACCTCAATCGGCATATATAAAAAATATTCGATGATACATCGCATATACTCGTGAAAATAATACATGAGAAGAACATAAAACATTGCATATACATAATGGTATAATGCATTGCAATTGTATAGAAATGCATGTCATATTCTAACAATTGAATGAAGAGGCAGAGTTACAGAATTAAGGATCTGAATGAGAAGATTGAAAAATTGGAGTTGCCGGAGCAGTATACGGGGCATATGCGGGATATGCGGGCATATGCGGGCCGCATATGCGGGGAGGGCGCATAATGCACTGATTCAAGTAATCGGTGCGGTCTGCACGCTGCACGGGCATATGCGGCCGCATATGCGGCCCGTGCGACCGATTTAGTGAACACTGGTTAGGATCCTGGTTTTTAACCAGTTCCACTAGCCCTATTTCAATAGGGTACCTAGGCAGGAGGATCCTTGGTTATGTTTTTCGAGCACATTCTACCCGTACCCGTCGACCTGGTTTTGGAGTGACTCGGACCGGAGAGTCTCTCCCACCCGCCTCAGAGGCGTAGTTTTGGAGTGTGCCTAGCCCACTACTAGGACACACTTCCACTGAGAGGGCGAGATGGAAAAGTCTTTTAAGAAGCTTCCTCACCACTTGATTTTTGGTTACTGTTCCGCCAAGGTCTTGGCAATGAAAGATTGTTGTCGGGTGGAATTGAGTTTTGGTTATTGTTCCACCAGTAGGTGCTGGCAAGGAAAGAGATTGGATCTTGTAAATCATCAATCATCAATTATCAATCATTAATCATCAGCATCTAGTAAGATCTATCATCACATCCGACATCTCACAACAATGGAAGGATCATAAAATCATCTATATCAAAGTAAGGAATATTACTACGGTTGTTCGGCAAAATTAGTAGACGTGTTGGGAACTTAGTTATGATGCATTATACTCCATCGCATACCTACAGAGGCACCCCAACCCAAAGACATTCTTCATGCCTAAAAGTCAGTGTGAGGTCTCACCCAGACGAAGACAACAAACTATCCACTGAGCTTGAGGAATTAGACAAGGATAAAGATCAAAACATGAGACACATCATCTACACGTATCTAAGATCCATTAACATGACTTATAAGTAATAAGATGATGATAGCTTAATTATGGATCGTATAACTAAATGAGAGTACTAAGTACGAGTAATGGAGGTGGTGAGTGAAAAAGAGAACTCATATACCAGAACATCTTGAGAACCAACTTTGCATGCAAGTAGTTATTAAATTTACATATCAAAAAACTTTCTACTTGCTTTCTTTTGAAACCATTGAAATACCTGCTATTTTTAATAAATTAGATTGTACTCAACCTTTGTTGACATTCTTTTCTTCCCAATATGGATGGCAGGTAAAGCACATGCATCACAGTATTCCGACAGCTGGACCCTAAGCTTCTGCAGTTCAAACAGTTTCTCTTTACTATACTTTTTGTCATTGTACAAGATATTCTAAATTTCTGTTGTGCTTATTTCTCTCTTTTGATGTATTTTTGGGATACATATATAGAATGTCAATTGCTTTTGATAAATATAATCTTATATGGAAATTAATGGAAATATGAATTGATGACACTTGTTCTGTGGCTTGTTAATTAAATTGTGAATTTCATTCGAAATCGCAAAAAAGTTTCCCTCATTTTCGGTAACCTAATGCGATCAATAGCAAATGCGGTACTGTGAATGTTGTGTAAACGACTAACCCAGATCTCGGACGGCGTGTCACATAAAAATACAATAATAAAAATATTTGTATGAAGATGAGAGATAAGAGGTATAATACGTCGATGCGGCAGATTATTCGGCATGCGCATCCAATATGCAGTGTAGACTACATAATGCATTTAACAAAAAATGTGGTTTGATTTACCTACTGCATAGGTGTATGTGGCCACTTATGCGGTTCTTGCAGGGGCATTCCTGAACATTGGTTCAAATCCATGGTATTCTGACTAACAAATAGAGTTTCAAAGGAAAATCAAGGGTTACAAAACATGTTGAAGCAAGAGATAGGGGCAAGGTTATATCTCTCCATGATATTTAATGGGTCAGTGTCGGCCCTCTACAAGTCTAACTACATATTTCCTAGTTCCGACCAAAATCTAGACAATTGTTGTGCATCTCCACATAGGTGGCAAATACAACAAAATCAATTAATTAGTCAATTAAATCATAACATGTGCATGAAACCTTGGTGATAACATCAATGTCAAAAATACAAGATGTTGAGGAATGGACATCTCCAGAGGGTATAAAGATGTGTTGATTGAGCCCCACAACTAACCCATCATACTCTATACTAGATACATAGAAGTCTTATTTCTAACATGATTGCCAAAAGCATGACAACCATGCCAATAGTATTCACAAGGTACCCAGGTCTACTATAGTAGGTGCACCGTCGAGATGAAGTGCTAGAACCGTGTCCTCTAGGTCCAGTCCATGACCATGTGAAATGACCATGATAGAATTAGTGCCCTTACATGTAGCCAAAGGAATAAACATCCAACGGAGACAACTATATGCCTCTTCTATGGTTGGTATCTTAAGGAACGTTAGCAGCTGACTGTATACGGTCTCACACTGTCATAGATTGCAAGGAAATGACCATCCATACTCGGTGCTTAAAGCATAATTTGAGGAGAGCAAATACATATTAAAATACTCCTAACATAGAAGTACTTTCATAAGATACAATTGCTTTGTCTTATATGAAGTGCTATCTATCCGAACCTACAAGATCTTAGACATCACACTTTATTAGCAACCAAGAAATAAGAGTAGATCGGATCTACGACTTCATAAGTGCATTGTCGTGCTCATAAGACAATTCTTGTCCTTCTCATTAGACTCCTTTAGGATACGCTCCATGTCATGTGCATCAACAAAGATAAGAATGTTTTACGATCGTTGATAGATTTGGAGAAGCATGAGCGAGAGTGGTTGGACGAAGGTGGAGGGGCACAGCCGGTGCCCGAGGCGTCTGTCGGAGCACGCACTGGGGCATCAGAGGGAAGAGGGAGCGTGCTTTCAGAGGAGGTTCCTTAGGTACGGGGATTGGGGTCACCGCACAGTAGAATGTCGGGACCCAATCAGATGCTTCAGATGGGGGAAGAACGGACATTGTAACTTCAGATGCCCGCGAAGCTACGCTCACGATGATGCGAGGGTTGGTGGATATGTGGAAGCTGGAAGCGTCGCAGTGAGTGGAGCGGCGGGGGTCTCCTGGTTGGGGTGTGTAGGAGAAAGGGAAGAAATTTAGCGAACGCGATGGAGGACATCGGGTCCACGATCGAACGTAGATTCGGAAGGGATGTCATCTTGTTGGCGGAGGGTGCCGTGTGTGCACCGGGTCTTGACTCTTGTCGAGATGGAAACTTAGAAGCTCCTGGAGGTTTCTCTCTGACGAAGGGATAGATTCACTGGAGAATCCCTTTAGCGCAGGACGGCATGTTGGTGGTCCGAGAGGTTGAGAAGAGGTTCCAGATCAGAGGCCTCCCCCTGCTTGGGAGGAATTTAGAGGCGGTGTGCTCGTTGCTGGCTCTGATGCTCCGAATCCAGGCCATCATCTCCGATGGGCTCCACCGCTGCAATCCACCGGAGGTGTCGGCGTTAGGGGTGGAGGTCGTCAACCCTCTGCCTTTGTGGCACGTTGCGAGATTCTTGGAAAGCTCCTTTTTCCTGGAGATCAACAAAGTCGGGCAGCTCGGAGAGGAGGTGGCGAGGATGTTGGAGGCGTTTGGGGTGTCGTCGGTAGGGATGCAAACGGACGGATACGAATACGGATATAGGTATTACCATATCCTTATCTGTTTTTTAATACGAATACGGATATTGACGGATATTAAAACTATCTTACCATATCCTTAAAAAATGGATATGGATGTAAAACGGATACTGATCGCACACAAGTAATGTTAGAAATACTCTATAGAATTGACTTAAATATATAAGAATTGGATGGAAAACACATGATATTAATTTACTAAATGTGTTTGTATTATAAAATATATAAAATATGGTAAAAAGAGGTAGAGAATTTTATTATATGTGGTTAAAAATAAATCTATGACTATATTCATATACGAAAACGGATATACGGATACGGATACGGATGTTTGCGGATATCAAAACGATATCCATATCCGTATCCATTTTAAAACGGATACGGATGTCAAAATCTGTACAAAATGGATACGGTGACGAATCAGATACAGATATATCCGTATCCGTTTGCATCCCTGGTCGTCGGGGATGACAAACCAAGAAGCGGAACGCGAGCCTTTCCACTATTTTGATCGATGAACCCTTTTTCGACAATGGGAGCGAGGTCTTCGAGATGCAAGGGAAGCGCTAACCCTGAGAACCATTGAAGGGTAAGGGAAATGAAGCATCTTTCGTGGACGTGCTATCCGAGCGTGCATACCTCGATTGTGGAGCATGGTGGGCGCCTATTTGGGGATCTGATGTTTACGATGGAACGCACAATGGTGGAGCAGGTTTGGTCTTTGAATCCTGCGGTGGATCCCAGTGCCTTCACGGATGTGACTGGGCACTCCTTTGTGGAGCGCGCTGGGCATCTCTCTCGAGAGTTGGCAGCGGATCCAGTCGGGTGTACCTTGTAGGATCCGACCGACTCCGCGGGTTCGAAGAAAGACCCCGATCGAGTCCTTAAGTGTTCTGACGATCTGAGATGGGTCTGCGTCCCCTATGGTCTTCCAAGCATTCCTGTGGGACCTCAAAAAGTCAGTTAATATGGTGACGGTGGATCCGCTGGTGGAATCGGGGGAATCCTCATGGCAGAGTTGCTCGAAGGGGGGGCTGCACATCGGCCAGCAGGACAAGATGCGGCTGAGCACGCGCCTTCTTCAGGTTACCCAGCCCACCTAGTAGAAGCAGCATCGCCAAGGGCACCTATCTCTAAAGCGATTTCGATGGGATGGCCGGAAGGGGGCAGTTCGAATGGTCTAGGGCCCTCCATGAGCCCCCAAGAGGAGTTGCGATGGTCAGGAGGGAGATACGGTTGGCGATATTCCCACTGTGGGTTAAAGGAGCGAAGACAATGATGATTTGAAATATATCAAAGCTCGGGGATGCTCAAGGGGGTTGTGAGCAGGAGTTCACACAGACTGGCGTCGTGGCAGAGAAGGGGGATTTTGTATCTAGGCAGGAGTCGGGAGGTGCGTAGTCGGGCGCTCAGGTAGATACGATGGGGTCACGTGAGGTGGCGGTTGAAGAAGGGCCTGTGGTGGGGGATGGGCAAAGGTCTTCCTGGAGGAGGTGTTGTATTGCCTTGATCTGGTGCCACCTAAAGGGGACTTAATGGTGTGTAAATAAATGTGATCACTTAGAACATTAAAGGGCAAGGGCGGCCGGAAAAGAGGGCAGTGGTGCGTCAGCTAGCTTTGGATCACAGGGCGGATGTGATCAAAGCTGTAGGAAACAAAAATCTCGCATGATGTGGAGGGGCGTGAAGAGAAGTTAGGGGCATACCGCTCCTCACGAAGTAGGGTTCCACGTAAAATCTTGAGTGTCCATGTTTCATATTTCTTTATTTTATTGCTCTGTTTATCAATACGCTATCTTGAACTCAATGGTGAGTTATATAACAGATTTCATCATAGTTAGCGGAGAAACGAATGGAAGTTATTCCCCGGGGTTATGTATAATTAAGAAACTACTAAGGGTTATGATATGTAAGAGTTAAGTTCTATTCAGGGTCGTTGGTGGAATAATGAATTATCGGGGGTTCCTGGGATAGTTACGAAACTACTTAGGGTTATAGGTGTAAATATCCCTTTTTATAATTATGTTGTAACAGTTAGTAAATTGTAAGTGTTTTACAATTACTCTGTGATAGTAAATTCTATTCTATGTAGAAAGATGCTAAGACATTGCTTTTATGATTATGAATCGATTCAATTGGTAAATTTATGCTTGCAAATGTAGTAGTTTTGTTCGAAATTATGACAACAATAAATATGTTGTAAGAGATGTAATAAAGGTTGAAAGTGGAGAATGCAATAAATACTTTTATGGATTTTATCCTATTCACATCTAGTCCTATAATTTAATGGTTTCCTCATGAAATTTAAATGATTCATTTGTAAAAACAATAAAATACCTCCTAATATTTTAAGATAAATAATAGCCTTATTCACAATTATCATAAAATGAATAAGGATATATAAATGATATTGAATCTTTTAGGATGTCAACTGAAAATTATATGAATCCTACGATAGTCCACCAATTTCTTGTTATATTGATAAAGAACTTTTGTGAGCCACGATAATTTGAAACTTATATGCTTTGTTTAAGTGTAAATTATAATAAAACAATGGACGACTCAAAGATGCATCGATCGTACTGCACTCTTGTATCCATCTTGCATAGATGGAGTAGATGGAGAAGGAACTACGGGATCTAGACAATTTGATTCGTGGAGGTATATCGACGGGGAACTTGTGTCAGTTTGGAGGTAGTAAGGGAATACTAGCCTTACCGAATTGTTGAGATTTTTCATTGTTGTAAATCATAATGTTGTTCCCATGTTAGTTTATAATTTAAACTTATGAAGATTTGTGCAGCATGGTAACAAAATTAACCAAAGGTTAACAAATAATTTGAATATTTGTTATCATATCTTGCAATCTTAAATATATATATCAATGAGTATTATTCGGTGTAGAAATAAATTTTCTTCTTCAATTAGAAATGAATGTCATATTCATTGCTAGAGGTTCATATAACAACGATTTATCCATTGACTTATTCGTTGAAATTATTAATAATTGATGCTAACAATGATTAGAAGAAAAATTCAATGGATAACATTTTAACTTGATTCATTGCCAGAAATATAGTAACGAATTGGATGTTCGTTGTAATTTTAAAGAATGAAGTAATAGATAATATTCTTTATATATATATTTAACTATAGATAATATCACAATGAATAAAAAGTATTCATTCCCTTAGGTCACATTTGTTGTAGTGAGGATGGAAGTTGCATCGATAAGGATTCAAGATGGAATTTGGAAAAGGTATAGTGTAAAGGGGCAAGGGACCTTTACTACCATTAATATGAGAAACAACACAAAAAAAGGCTTGGAAAAATGACTGGGTCGTAATTATCAATAAAATGGAATTCGGACACGACAAGTTTCAGATACAGGATTGGGAGCATGTCCTGAATGTCGATTTCGATCACCACTTCGGTGAATGACTAAAATGAAATTTCGGTCAGCATTTGTACTATGACCCCCATTTTGTTGAAATTCCGATCATTTTTTTTAATTTCAATGACCTACCAAAAATGAAATTCGATCGAATGTCGGAAAATTTGAAGCTATGATTGGGAGAACCGCATACATGGTACAATTTTTTGGGAGGGGGGCCATGGCCCCTACTGACCCCCTTCCCTCCGCCCATGGTGGCAATGATCTGGGCTAGAAATGGGGTGGTGTTTCGCCGCGACCTTTTCTACATTGAGAATGTTGTGATGCATACTAATGCGATGACAGCGAGTTGGAACTTCTAAAATTGTAATATATGTAAATGTGATAGGCTTGTAATAATTCTTTGGTGATAAATGGTGATGTTTTTGGGCATACAACTATGTGATGTGTGCCCTTTTTCCTTTCAAAAAAATATGGCATTAGATAAAACTATAGGGTGGAACTCCACCACCCTTTCAAGCCAGTCCTTAGGTAAGGAAAAAAAGAGCCATGTTCAACCTTTCAAACCCGTAATTGCCTCTCAAAAACTACTCTACCACTTCCTTCACCTCTGGACCCACCACCTCCCAGAATTCCCGAAAGAGAAAAATGGGGAAGCCATCTAGGCTAAAAGCTCTATCTACATTCAACCCCCATAATGTTGTCTTCACCTCTTCAATAGTTATTCCGCATAGCAGATGACTAGAAAGCTAATCTACTTAAGATAAGACCTCGCAGCCCGTCTATCTCCACAACCTTCTATCTGCTCTGCGTGAGAAATCACGGAAGTATTCTACAAGAGCTCTCCCCATCTCCTGATTTCCCTCCTTGCATCTATCATTTATCAATACAGATAGGATCGCGTTCTTCCTACGCCTTCCACAAGCCACTCTGTGAAAGAACGTGGTGTTTGCATATCCCTCCTTGATCTAAGTATGTCTAGATCTCTGCCACCATTCGATTGTGTAACATCCGAAATCTTCACAAACCCGAACTCGACCCGATTTGGGTCCGATTGACCCAATAAAATTGTGGTCAATGCTAAACAACCTAAATCGATCGATTGATCAAAAATCATGGGGCAAAATCGATAAAAAACGATCGCATCGTAATGCGTGCCCAAAAAAAAAACCGCGACGCGAATTCGGAAACCGTAAAATGAGCCGAGACCGTCATTAGATCCGATTCGACAAGACAAGACCAACGGAATTGACCGTTCGTCAATCGAAGGTCGTTTGATATTTTTAAATCACAAAATTTAATCTTAAACAAAAACCGTATCCGAAAATTTCGAGTATTCAAAATCCGATCGAAAGTATATCAACATTACTCTCATATTGATCGTCGTTCCGAGATGGTCAAAACAAGATATTGCGCGTCAAAAGTCGAGATCCGAGGTGCGCATACGGTTCATTTTAAGTTTTGTCAAAGAAATAAGAGAAAATAATATATATATATAATAAATTAAATTTTAGATAAATAAAAGCAGACGGCTACTGTCTGCTGTCTGTATAAAAAGAAATTAATTTGAAAATTTTTTTTATATAGCACTTCCTCCACTTGCCTCTCCAATTACCTTTCCACTTGGACTCTCTTTCAAATCCATGTCGCAATAAGCATGGGACTCACCTCCCTTATTAATATCACCAAAACCCCCTAATCTAAACCCTCCCAACTCCAACGTGAAGCCCACCTTCCTATCCTTTTCTTTTACTAGAACTGCAGGACACGTACTCCCAAGGAAGGAAACACGCGTCGACATGCTAAAATCGTGTAAAGACATCCCGCGCCCACGAAAGGTGGGAAATTTCGCAACTCTAAATAGGAAAGGGCGGGGAGTTTGCAACTCTAAAACAGGAAAGAGCAAAGGGCAAACACGTGGCAGAATTCGATCTTTAGGTGGGAAATTTCGCAGCTCTAAATAGGAAAGGGCGGGGAGTTTGCAACTCTAAAACAGGAAAGGGAAAAGGACAAACACGTGGCAGAAGCCGAGCAAAAAAACCGGGCTTTAAAATAGGTATATAGATATCTCAAATCCAACGACAAGGGCTCTCTCTCTCCCTCTCTTAATTCATCAATTCTCCTCAAAGGTCTCTTGTGTTCTCAGCCGAAAAGAAAAGCCCAGCCTTTTTCTTCCCAGTGAAGTGGCTGCCTGCAGCTTGGGAATAGCTACTTCAACCACAGCTTGGACATACTACTCCTTGCTCCTCTCCAAATTCTGAAATATGCTGCAGTCCTCCCTTTGCATACAAGAGACCTCTCAAATCTTGGAAAAATAGGTACCATCCCCAGCCCATTCTTTTGATGCCATGCATGTTGTTTTACATATAATCAAAGCTTCAAATGTACATTCCCTCCCTACTCTTGCTGCCATACATGTGTACAATCTCCATTTCCTTTTTCTTGCTACCATATTTTTCCAAAGTTTATATACAGGTGAAACTGACCTGTATTCCCAGATTTGTAAAAATGGATTCTCTTGTGAAAATCTTTCTTTTCAATCAAATCACTATTTCATTCTATTCGAGTGATCCATTATCCTTTATATAAATTATATGATATCAGTTTGATGGTTCTCAACATGAACGAATGCTCCATCTTAAATCATTTAGTTCAGATCAGGGGTTTAAGAATAATGAAATTTCACCTCTTAAAATATTGGGCCTTTCTTACTCAACGATTCTGGAATTGTACAAACAAATCTGAATTGAAATTATTTTTCTCATGTAGTATATTAGAATTGTCTCTGTTGAATTAATAAATATCCAACAACAGTAAGAGCTTCTCCACTATCCCAAATGGCAGCAGGCTGAATATAACCTTTCAAAATGTAAATTCATAAATCAGTATTTTGTTGTGACAGATTTGTCATTAAATACCAAATATTAATAATTAAGATACTAACGTGTCTAGAATCAACACTATTTATGTTCAATTCCAGCAAGTGTCCAAAATATAACATTATTACCAAGCTTGACATTTTTGTATATCAAGATAACCTTTGAAGTCTTCCAAATATAACAAAGTGATTATTTAGCCTAAGTCTAACAATGACAAAATTGAAATGCGTTTTTATGAATCTATCAGATATATTGAGTATTTTCAGACCAGCAAATTTTAGTTTTTACATTTCATTTTCAAAAATTCAAGAAGATAGTTGGATTAGATAAAATAATTAACAAATATCTATTTCTCTTTACAAATGTGCTTTGCATATGTCAATTGCATTTGATAAGTAGATTAAACCAGTAACATGTATCAAGAATTTTGATAGCATAACCCTAAATTTTAGTATCATAGTAGTTGTCCAATTAGTCTTGCTGTGTAATCCGGTTTCACCTATGCTTTCAGAATCCTTGTGCGTGTAAAAAAAAGGGATTAGCCATTTTCATACCATAATACTATGAGTATTATTGATTAACAGCCAAGGACTTTTTGGTCAATAAAAGGGCACCACATCAACTTACTGTGATTAAGAATGATAATTCAATCAGAGATTTTGAATTCCTCCATCAAGAGGTTTAACTTGATTATTGATGTTTTGTTAAAAGCTGATCCAGTTGAATGAGTGGCAAATTTCAAAGGCATTTCCTCCTATAACATACTATAGAATCCCAAAATACAACTGTTTGTTACAACCTATTGGGATGGTGGAATTAATATCCAAAGAGATAGGAATATTTTAAATTAGCAAATAAGAATCACCAATCAAATGATAGGTTAACTAATCCCTTATATATATATTGGACAACCAATACAATATCTTTAATCTTGTATGAAAAATGAATGTTGACTCAGTAATTGGTTGGTTGTGAATCAACAATGACAATTAATATTGCAATATTGCAGGTTATGGTGACTTTTACACCTAACCGTGCGAGGGCGCGGTGACCCTCAGCTGGGCGGGAGATAGGAAGCCCGGTTAGGGCAGCGGCCGCCAAGTGCGCGGGTCTAGGATCCCAGTCCCTTTTCGGTACGCGAGCTCGCAGTGTTTTTACGCCTCGTTGGGAACCCGACTTTAGACCAGTTCTGCTGACCCTCTGTTTTAGGATACCCAAGCGGGGGATCCTCGATTTTAGTTTTTCGTACGAGCTCGGTTGCCCGTTTTCTAGAGTGACTTTTCCGGGAAGTCTCTCACCCGTCTCAGTGACGTAGTTTTGGAGTAGACCTATCCCTCTATTGGACCGCGCTTCCAATTAGAGTGCGAGACGGAAGAGCCCTTTTGTTGGCTACTTTACCGCTTGACTTTTCTTTCGCCAACAGACTTGGCGATTTTACATCCAGATCATCCATATCTATATCTAAATCATCAAGAGTTACATCAGAGAGAGTTACAGTCAAGGTGTGGAGGAATTTGCAGTTGAAATTGAGTTGATTAGAAAGTGACTATAATCTGATTCGAAATCCCTTTGAGTTAGTGGACGTGTTGGGAACTTAGTTAGGATGCATTACACAACACCGCATGCCTACAGAGACACTCCAACCCTAAGGCACTCTTAATACCTTAGAGTCATAGTGTGAGGTTATATAAAGACCAAGACCACAGACTATCCACTAACTCAAAAGAGTAAATAGACTTCAGAATCTAATTAAATCAAGAAACCTTTCCAATCTCAAACTCTTTTATCGTCACTCACAAACATGGTCTCTGAAGAAAATGATGATATATACTTACACTCATACATTCATGAATATTCAACTACAATATAAATATGTCATATATGGTAAATGTTGGGTTAATGGGCGATCATGAGAAATGCTTCAAATAACTTGAATACCTTTTTACTTACGCAAGTAGATGTAAATTGCACTTGTTCCACCTTTCTACTTGTTTACTTTTGAACATTTTAAATGCCAATTGATATTTTTATATATAAGCTTATGGGAAGTACCAGCGCCCGCTGACGCCTTTTCTTCCTTGCACGCATGGCAGGCAAGGAGCCTTTACCGCAGTAGCGGGTTGATGACTTCATGTGACCGTGTGTATACCAGACGGTATATTTATTTTTGTCTCAGTTTTTGTTCGGTTGATAATGTAATATATTTTTTTCTCTTCAGTCAGATTTTTGGGAATACTGTATGTACTATCAGACACTGTACATGTTGTAAAATATATGAAAGTTAATGAAATAAAAATTTTGGTGGCACTTGTTTCAATTAACTTGTGCTTATGAGTGTGGATGTGAATGTCATATGTAGCTTCAGCACAAAAAATTCTCCTGCTTTTCTGTAACTTATGCGATATTAATGAATGTGGTAACGCGAAATGTGTGTAAACGGGTACCCGGATCCTCGGGGGTTCACAGATTGACTGCTTTTTGTCCTCCTCCACGATGGTTTTATGCCAAGACGCTCTCTCATGTAACTCAAGAAGGGTTAAGTCACTAGAGTCTTCTGTTTTGTTTCACCGCACCACTTCATTCTCGACTGTTGTGCGGTGTGCCACTCTCAATTCTCAAATCTTCGTGTATGAGCAAATTCTGTTGCACAAAGAGTTAAGCTTTTCAGCCCATACGAAACACAACAGAGCTAGTTCCCTGAAAATCTCTTCTAGCAACCACGACTTCTCAAATCGAAAAAAAGGGCCGAGGAAAAATATGCTCACTAGAGTCCCAAATCAAAGGAGTATGGTCCGATCGAGATCTCAATTTGGAAGAAGACAAGGAAAGGGGGTACGTCACCAAAAGTTCAGTTAATGCTAGGACGTGATCAATCCTCAAATGGGATCCAGAGTTCCTTTAGGTGAAGTGAGTATCCGTCGCATCAATAACATATAATCGTAGCTCATGAATCAAAACAACAAAGTCAGCAGAACTAGGGTCGTGTCCCCCCCTGACAAGTACGATCCATAGATAATCACTGCCAATCAGAAGCAAGCATCAGATATCTCACTCGTACATATCTTAATTCGGACCACAATTCATCCCGATGGGTAGGCAAAACATGCACGTAACACAAGAAACAACCACGATAAAACTGTTGAGTCGAGACAATTCAATTGAACAGATCTCCCCTCAACTTCAAAGCTAAGAGAGAAGGATGAATCCTTCCAAGCGATAATTGTACCACCCGAGGTCCCAATTGCATTAAGAGTGTTGGGAAAAACCAAAAGATCTGTTATTCAAAGGAACTCTAGGCTCTCTTATATAGGGAGAGATCTCAAGGGTAAAATACATAGTAGTCCAGAGAGAAAACAAAAATTACAAACGGGTACATATCATATAATAATATCTCTCTACACTCCCCCTCAAGGTGGAACACATATGTCTATCATGCTCAGCTTGGAAGAACATCTCTGAAAAGGTCCTCTGAGCAATGGCTTGGTGAATACATCGGCAGTCTGATCCTTGAGCTTACGTGAGTTGTAGATATCAATCCTCTCTGAATCAAATCTCTAGTGTAGTGGCAGTCGACTTCAATATGTTTTGTTCTTTCATGAAAAGCCGGATTGTTGGCAATAAACAAGGCTGCCTGATTGTCACACAGAAGCTGCATGGGTAGAGATACTGCTACATGTAGATCCTCTAGTACAGATCGGACACACATCATCTCCGTGCTTGCTTGCGCCATGGCCCTATATTCAGATTCAGCACTGAATCTAGCCACAACAGTTCGTTTCTTGCTTTTCCAAGAAACCAAAGAGCTCCCAACGAAAACTGCAAATCCTGAAGTTGATTTTCGATCCTTAGGGCATCCTGCATAATCGGCATCTGTGTAGGATGAGATAGATAAATCTGCGCCCTTTTGAAACAGCAGCCCTGAACCTGGAGAAGACTTCAGATACCTCAGTATCATGTGTATGACATCCATATGAACTTATCTTGGCTGCTCCATAAATTGACCCACCCTGTTTACCGCAAAGGCAATATCAGGACGGGTTATAGTAATATAAAGGAGCTTACCCACCATTTCTCTAAATCGCCTCTTGTCCACTTCAGCCGTGTCATCATCAAACAGCTTCATGCTCGGATCCATGGGAATACTTGATGGTTTGCATTCAGCCATGCCAGTTTCAGTCAAGAAATCTGTAATGTACTTCCTTTGGGTCATTACCAGGCTCTGTGCATTCCTGGCAAATTCCAACCCCAGAAAGTATCTTAGGGTCCCAAGATCCTTCGTGACGAACTGATGGTCTAGGAATGTCTTCGCCCTTTCTATGCCCTGAATGTCATCTCCTGTAACCAGAATGTCATCCACATAGACCATGATAACAACCATACCTGCCGATGTCTTCTGAACAAACAACGAGTGGTCTGCATTTGACCTCTTGAATCCCTGTCGCTCTATCAGATTGGAGAGCTTCTGGAACCATGCTCTTGGACTCTATTTAAGGCCATAGATAGCCTTGTGAAGTCTACCCACCATATGCTTCTCCCCCACAGCAGTAAACTCTGGTGGCTGCTGCATGTAGACTTCCTCATGCAGATCATCATACAAAAAGGCATTTTTGACATCCAGTTGAGATATACTCCAGTCACGTACCACAACAATTGATAAGAGAATGCGAAGGGTGGAATGACGAGCCACTGGAGAGAATGTATCCATATAGTCCACGCCATAGGTTTGTGTAAATCCTCGCGCTACCAGACGTGTTTTGTACCGATCTAAACTGCCATCCGCGTGGTATTTGACTGTGAATACCCACTTACAACTCACAATAGATGCATCAGAAGGGGGAACGACCAAGGTCCATGTGCCACGAGACTGCAAGGCACGCATTTCATCTTCCATAGCATTTCTCCAGCAATCAATCTGTATAGATTCCTGGTAGGTCCGTGGTATGTCTACCGCGGATAGAGCTGCAACAAATCTCTGAAAGTCGCCTGTGAGGCGATGAAAAGACACCTGTGAAGCAAAGGGATATGAAGTACACGTCCGCTTCTGCTTTCGGATAGCAATAGGAAGATCAAGATCATCTTCCACTATACTGGATGGTGTAATCTCCTCCTGAAATGAAGAATCCTGCACATGTGCCATGTCTGACCCGTCAGTAGTAATGTCATCTGAACATACCTGAGGCGTGATGGATGTCGGACGTGTAGCTTGAGCAGAACCTGACCGACGTGTGTAGAATTTCGGTAGAGGTGGAATAGGAGGTCGTAGAGGTGGTGGGGGTGGAGGTGGTGATGAGGATGTCGTAGGAACAGGAACAGGAATGGACTCAGGTGGACTCCAAGTAGGAGGTGGTGGGACATAGACATCATTGCTGGTACTGGATGGTACCATTCTGTCACCTGTAGGGGGAAAATACATAACAGACTCAAAGAACGTGACATCAGCACTGACAAAATATTTCTTGTTTATGGGTCATAACACCGATAGCCCTTCTGAGTCCTAGAGTAACCGACAAAGAGACACTTGACAGCTCTAGGAGAGAGTTTGTCAAGTCCAGGAGTCAGAAGATGAACAAATGCCACAGTACCAAAGACACGAGGAGTAAGTGAGAATAATTCCTTATCAGGAAAAATGACAGAAAGAGGAATTTTCTCACCAAGAACAGAAGATGGCATACGATTGACCAGGTAGCAAGCGGTAAGAACAGCATCCCCCCAGAAAGAGATGGGAGCACAACTCTGAATCAGTAGGGTTCGAGTAACGTCAAGAAGATGGCGACGCTTTCTTTCTGTCACTCCATTCTGTTGAGATGTGTAAGCACAAGTGGTTTGGTGTATAATGCCCTTTGACGAAAGAAACTGAGAAAGGGACCGTGTGCAAAATTCTAGAGCATTATCTGTTCGAACATATTTGACAGTAGAAGAAAACACATTTTGCACTTCAGTAATCAAATTCTTAATCACATCGCCTGCTTCAGATTTATTCTTAAGAAGAAAGACCCAAGAAACACGAGAAAAATCATCCACTACCACAAGATAAAATCTGTCCCTGATGATCGGGTACACGACTCGGACCCCATATATCTATGTGAAACAACTCAAAAGGGGAGCTACTGCTCCAACTCTGACAACTAGGAAAGCTTGATCGATGATGCTTTCCCAACTGACACGCTTCACAGCGAAAGGAAGAACTTGGAGAGATCTGAGACAGAAGATGTCGCATTTTCTGGAGCGGGAGATGACCAAAACGGAGATGCCAGATATACGGAGAAACCGGTCCGGCAGAACAAGAAGAGACGCCAGCATAAGATTTCCGGACCAGTCGATATAGACCATTCTGCTCAGAGCCACAGCCAATCACCCTTCCCGTTAGTATGTCCTGAAAAATAAGAGAAGACGGGTCAAATATAGCACGACAATGCAAATCCTTCGTAATCTGACTAACAGACAATAGATTCATCGAGAACTCAGGAGCATAAAGGACATTCTGTAGATACATAGTAGGAGATAAGGAGACCTCCCCCTGTCCAACAAGAGGGGAATGAGTACCATCTGCAATCTGTACTGAGCGGCCATAGGGTATGTCCTTGTAGGATTGAAGTCTCTCTCGATCACGGCAGAAATGATGTGTGGCACCAGAATCTATAATCCAATGTGAGATATCATGAGAAGATGTAAATGCAGTAGCACTACCTGAGGTACTAGCAGCAGCAGAGGAACTGGCAGATGCTGTAGCAGCAACATCTGAATGTCCACCAGAAGAACCACCAGACGATTGTGGCATAATGTCACGTAGACATGCCACAAGTTCCTCGAAACGATTGTCTGTAACAGATGTCAATTGAGGCTGAGAATGCTCCGCTACACGTGCCGATGCTGGGAAACCACGCTTGGAGTAGCATGTCTCCTCCGAATGACATGTCTGATAACAGTATGAACACGGCTGACGAAAACGACCACCCCTATCCTGGGTCCACGACCACGCGATACTGCCATCGCCGATGGGGGTGGAGCAGACGGGCTAGAAGACACTGATATGTGACTGAGTCTCCTGTAAACATCCTCCATCGGAGGAATAACTGCATCAGCCAAAATCTGAGAACGGGCGGCCTCATACTCTGGATCTAGGGCCGCAAGTAGAACACCCACCATGGTGGCATTCCGGAATGTCTTCTGTTGTTCCGGAGTCGCTGTGAGTGGAATGGTACTGTATAACTTCTCAAACATCCAACTTAGGGATGTGTACAAGGAGTGAAGAGGTATGCCGTTTTACTTCATTGTGAATATATCATGTTGAAGCTGTAACATCTTCGTCTCGTTTCACACCTGGGAATATGTAGCAGCGAGAATATCCCACATTGCCTTGGCAGTGGGTTGATGGAGGACATCATTGGCAATCTCCATCGATAGTGTTCCTGACAACCAGACCTTGGCATATGAATCATCAGCCTCCCACGATGCATATATCCCTGTCTTCTCTGCTGGCTCATCCTCGGTAAGAATGTGCTTCTTACCATTCGACTTCATGAGACTCATGAACTGCATCGCCAAGAGCTCATAGTTCGACCCGTCCATCTTGACTATTGGCGCAGGACCTTTGAATGCGCCTACGGACGGCATATCAGCCTTTGATTCTGGCATATCGCCGCGAGAGAAGAAGTAGAGGATTTGTGGACAAAGTGACAAATGTCTACACAAACTGCATAGGATTCGAGTGTGTATGTAGATTTACACACCCAAATCCATATATCTGGAGGAGACGACTAGGGTACGCCTGGACAATGGACGGCCGGCGGGACTGGAGGCTCCTCCCTGCACCAAGGGGGCCGGCAGCACCAAGATGGCTGGCGGTGCAAGGAGAAGGTGGCGGGGCTCGGGGAGGCAGTGGGAACCCGAGGAGGCTTGAAAGTCCCCGAGGAGGCGGTGGGCCCCGAGAAGGCGGAGAGATGGACGAGAGGTGGAGAGAGGGACCGGAGGCGGAGGCGCGCCCGAGAGGCGGAGGCACGACCGGAGAGGCGCGGCATCAGCGGGGAAAAACGAAGGGGGAGAGGGCGGCGGGCGGGTGGGGAGAGGGAGAGCCCTAAGGCTTGGGCTCTGATACCATGTTGGGAAAAACCAAAAGATCTGTTATTCAAAGGAACCTTAGGCTCTCTTATATAGGGAGAGACCTCAAGGGTAAAATACATAGTAGTCCAGAGAGAAAACAAAAATTACGAACGGGTACATAGCATATAATAATATCTATCTCTACAAAGAGCACTGAACGTCGAGATGTGATTGATGCCCAAGAAGTTCCACAGAGCAGAAGACCACCCATGTATTTTTGTTTGTTAAAGCAGAACAATATCACAGAACCAAGACTTCAACAAAGACCTCATAGATCTTCCCAAACCCCTCACATTCCACGCTAGAACCTTCACTGAGGCCGGCACCACCCCTACAAAGCCAGCTATTACAGTTTTTTCTCCTATAAAGATTTGAGGCCATCTACTTAGGGATTTCTGAGATGGTAATCCCACATAATGGTGCTTCCTTCGTGTAAGATAACATTTAAATCACTTCCCATTCAGCATTCCCTAGCTGGAGGTGCTTATGGAGTTGGAGGCTAAAGCAATCGGCACCCCTGGAGCATAATCGACCATCTCAACAATCGAGATGATCGGTTGTATGGTTTCATCCAACAGCTCCACCGTCAAAGGGGTCCATTGCGGAGTAGACCCAAGCCCTCTTTCAATTCCGAAATCGGAAGTTCCCCTGGCATCCATAACTTAAACCTTGCAATGTCGGCCAGCTGTGGATACCTGGACACATACGAACATTTCTTTCCGTAAGGGCACATACCACTTTGCTAAATGGATCGACCATAACTAAACCCAAAATAGGCGGATCAATGCGACTCAAATTTCGTCCGAATACAAAGCCCAATGGTGTAACAAATCCTTGAAGAATTGGGTCGGATCTTTCCCCGCCAGTCTACTTTCAACTTAAAAGAACCCTCTTTCCGCGAAATCACTCAAAACCCTACATCCTGGTAGCAACAACATGAGTGTGGAGAAGAGGAGCAATCCTCAAAGATCTCATCGAGGTTCAAAGACTTGGGTTTCTAAAAGAGGTTGTGAATACATCACTGAAGATGTCGTCAAGGTATGAGATGTTGTATTCGAATTCAAATTTTAAAAGAACGGCTTTACTGGTTTCGCCTCTTTCTCCGATCACATTGATTTCGAATGTGCTTCTTCATGGGCCGATTGGAGCAAGATCTCTGGTGATTCCTGTGAACTTTTTTGACGCTCGAAAAGGGGGACACACTCAATGGTGCTCGCCCCGATTTATTAAGAAGTTAAAGAGAACTTACAGGCGACACGCGTACAGGAGACAAACAAACATAAATCTGGAGGTATCGATATCGGATAGATATCGGATACCTCCGCTAACATAAGAAAACCCTACACATCAGTCCAATCACGAGTGAAACGCGAAGCCGAAATTAGAACGTTCTCGGTGTAAAATCTCTGACGAGCAAAGAGGGCGTCATTTCTCCCAACTCAGATGCTCCAAAACCGCGCAATAGCAGAAAAGCAGGTCCGTCCTCGCCCTAGCCCGAGAAGAAACCAAACTGTCGCAAAATGAGGAAGAAGACGACACATCAAGCCACTCCAGATCCGCCCAAATGCCATTGGTTCTGCCGCATCGAAAGAATAGGTGTTCAATAGTCTCCGCCTCCAAGTCACAAAGCCCACAGATAGAGCTGACATTGGGAAATAACAAGGCGCACCGGCTCCGGGTCAACAATCGGCCACGCCGAAAGAGCCACAGAAAAATACCTATACGTTCGGGGATCCGGAGGCCCCAAAAGAATTGACAGTCCCGATAAAGAACCACATCGGCCGCATCAGGAGGAGGAAAGATAGCACGGTAAGCCGCATGAGTGGAGAAGGCGCCGTCCTTCCAAATCAAATGGTCACGACCGACCAAAGGAGTGGGAGCGCCATCGAGAATAGCCAAGAGAGCGAAGAGATCCTCCTGCCGCCGATCGGAGAGATTAGCCACGAAAGTGGGGCCCCATGAAGCACCATCCCAGCAAGAGGCCACCTTGGAATCCTTATCCGCCGCCAGGGCAAACAGACGGGGGAATAACTCCTGAAGAGGACCCCTCCCGGTCCAATCATCGCCCCAAAAACGTATCAGGGAACCGACCTCCATCTTAATTCCAAAAAGGGAGCGGTTGCGAGAAAGGGAAGTAACAATGGCACGGGTGAAAGAGGAAGGGGAAGCCCTCTGGCGGCCGCCGGGATCAAAGAGCCTGTCCACTCCCACCGCCTCTCGCAAGAAATTCAACATAAAATTTTCCTCACGGCCCCAAAGTCGAGCCACCCATTTGAGCAAGAGGGCCTCATTAACGACCTCCAACCTTCTCACGGCCAGTCCCCCCTCCTGCTTCGGCCGAGTAACCTCGTCCCAGCGAACCAAGTGCACCCCCTCCTCCCCTCGCCCTTCTTACCCCAAAGAAATCTACGAAGGCACGAATCCATCCTCCGCCTGATCCCCTTTGGCATACCTTTAACAGAGAAAAAGTAGATTGGGATCGAGGACAATACAGATTTGAGAAGAATCAAACGCCCACTGCGCGAAAGAATGGCCGCCCGCCACCCGGCCAAGCGAGATTCGAGCCTTTCCACCACCGCCTGCCAGTCACGTATGCGAGCACGCCCCACCGTCAAAGGGAGGCCCAAATAATCCAAAGGAAGAGCGCCCACAGAGCAGCCCAAGATCCGCGCATACTCTGCTACCTCATCCCGCGAAATGTTGAAGGGGACCATAGAGGATTTGGCATGGTTTATGAGCAGTCCCGAGGCCTCGCTGAAGAGATCTAACGTGGTAGCCATACCAGCCACATCCAAATCATCGCCCTCAATAAAGCATATCGTATCATCAGCGAATTGAATAATAGGGACATGGTATGGACCAAGAGAGCACCCGCGTGTAAGGCCCGTCGCAGCCACATTATGAATCATCCGAGGTAACACGTCAGCGGCCAAGACAAATAGCATAGGGGCAAGGGGGCACCCTTGCCGAATCCCCCGTCGGGGCTGGAATAAGCCCCCAGCCATGCGCCCGTTGATAAGGAGCGAGAGAGAGGCCGTTGATACGCATCGACGCACCCACGAGATCCACAACGATGGAAAGCCTCTCCTCTTCAGAACAGACCAAAGAAATCGCCAATCCAAGGAATCGTATGCCTTCGTGAAGTCAATCTTCCATAGAATCCCCCTAACGCCGGTCTTGTTCCATGCGTGGATAATCTCCGAAGCCACCGCATATCAGTCACAAATTTGCCGCCCCCGAACAAAGGCCGCTTGAGTTGGCGAGATGAGAGTGTCAAGAAGCGGAGCCAGACGCCGAGCAAGCACCTTCGCAATGATAAGGTATAAGGCATTGGAAATGGAGATCGGCCGAAATTCCTCGATACGGTTGGCGGCCGAAGTCTTGGGAATGAGAACAATAAGAGCCCTGTTAATTTTGTCAAAACCGTGGTTCCCATCACAAAATTCACGGGCAACCTCCAAAACGTCATGAGAGAGCACATCCCAGAACTCCCGGTAAAAAGAAATAGGGAATCCATCAGGGCCCGGCGCCGCGTCGGAGTTGAGAGCCCATACAGCCTCCTTCAGCTCCTCCATAGAAATAGGCCGAATGAGGCCCAACGCAGTATCCTGCTGGAGCGTGCTAGCCCCGCCACCCGACCAACGCCACACACGCTCAGACCGGCGCCCGAACCATTCCTTAAAGTAGTCCACAGAGGCGTGGCCCAAATCCCGCTCCCCCTGGACAAGGTTACCATTAATCAGCATCGAAGGAATAGAATTAGAGCGTCGCCGACCGCTCGCAACTCTGTGAAAAAAGGCGGTGTTGGCATCGCCTTCTTTCAATCATCGCATCAGAGAATGCTGACGCCACTCAACGAGGCGTTCCCGATCCTCCGCCTTCACCGTGTCCATGGCCGCCGCGCGCTCAACCAGCTCGTCCGCAAACAAGTCCCTGTCATTCTCAATGCGATCAAAGCGCAAAATCACCTCGTCGGCCGCCAGGCGAGTAGCAATACGTGCAGAACGTGTTTCCTTTTTAAAGGACGCAAGTACCCTTCTGAGAGATGTGAGTTTGAGGTGAAAACGACAAGCGGCACTGCCCGTGTAATTAACCTGATTCCAATGATTTCGAACCAAATCCCTAAAACCAGATTCCAGAAGCCAAGAACGCTCGTATCGGAAGATGCCACGAGGCCGAATGTCATCCCCAACCGACCAAATAATGGGGTTGTGGTCGGAGAAGGATCGCGGTCTAGAAGAGACCTCACAAAAAGGAAATGCCTCCATCAAAGCGTTATTCGCCAAGAAACGATCAATCCGCGACTGCGAGGAGTTGCTCCGCCACGTGTATGAAATGTCATTAGGGGCTAGCGGTTCAGGAGCCAGATCATTAATAAAGTCCCAAAAATCCTCGGAGCCCGGGTCCTGACCACCGCGACCCCGAGGGCGATCCTGTGAATACAATGTGACATTGAAGTCCCCCCCCAACAGCCAAGGCACGTCGCCCAAAGCGTTAGCATCCTCGCGTAAGTCCTCCCAAAGCTTGCGGCGAGAAATATGACAAATAGGGGCGTAAGCACAAGTAAACGTCATAAGAGGATTTGAGAGACAACAATTCAAAACCACCGACAGGGAATGACGGCCCAACCGCATGGAGGAGAATGAGAACCGCGACGAACGCCAAGCCACAATAGCACTACCCCTAGCACCAGTCGCATCCAAGGCACGAAAGACATTAAGATGGCCAGCGCCAAAAGACCTCCATAAATCCTCATCCAACGCAGACAACTTCGACTCCTGGATGAAAACGATATCACAGTCCCATTCCACAAGACGTGTTCCCAAAATGCGCCGACGATCAGGGTCCCCCAGACCACGCACGTTCCATGACAAAATCTTCATTAAACAAAAATGACTCCCAAAAAAAACCCAGCGAGTCATAGAGACATCAAAGATCGCCAGGGTAGCGGTCCTCAAGCTGGAAGAGGCCCGCCACCTCCGCCACCACCTCACGCAAGGATTGACAAGAAGATAGCATAGGGGTTCCAGAGCGAGAAAGCCTACTTCAAGAATAGCTCCTTCCATAGCGGGACGAAGGCATTTGTCCCTCAATCGCAGCATCATCATCCGCGGGGGTCGCCACCTCCCATTCGGCCGAGGATGGGGGTGGGAGAAGCAAGGTCTCCCACGCATCGGCCGGTGGAAGAGCCTGGTCTTCACCACCAAAAAAAGAGTCCTGCGTCCGCGACTGCACCGACAGAGGAGGTTGCACATAGCGGCCTCCGTTCAAATCCTCCAGATGAAAAGCGAGAGAGAAAGGCATTGAGGTGATGGGTCGGGGGCACAAGACATCGGGTCCCCAAGAAAGATGATCCGAGCTCGAATAAGGATCCGATAGCATTTGCTCCGAAAAAACCCCCTTGGGAGCCCAAATACTGGTATCAAGTGGGTCCCACGCTTCCCATGTCTTGTGCGTGCAATGATCCTCGTAAGAAGTGCCCGCCGACAAAAAGGAAGTATCAGCGGGAGGCGGATCATTCTCGGGAGAGACATAAGCCACCAAATCCCGTATAGTACCGCATGCTTGAGTGCCCCGAGAAGCCTCTTCGCAATCACGTGAGCAGCTTCCCATGCATGGTGACGCTTCGAATACATCCCTGGAGTGCGCCACGTGGCAGGGAGAAAACCAACCGACACTCGTCCCCGCCGAAACCTGCACCGTCGGAGTAGCCGAAGGGACCCCCGATAGGTCCACCGGAAGAGGATGGGGACCCTGCATCACCGCCGTCGACCGAAAGAAGAACTCAATCTTGAAGGTCCGGTGACCCGGGGACATCGTCTCCATGAGGACCTTGCCTGTCATCTCGTCAATGAAGGCTGAAGAGCCTTCAACCAGAACACGGGCGCACTTCCAGTCGGCCCCAGGGGAAAGGCCATCGTCCAGAATGGCAAGGACTTGCCCCCACCGGCGAGCAGCTTTCGAGAGAGCATGGATCGTCCGAGAGAGGAAAGGGACCCCCCTCACCTCCGCGACACAAACCTTCGTGGTGGAGAGAGCACCATCGGCCACCCGCAAACTCCGCCACAAGACCCCGGAGATATCATGGAGTCGAAGAAGGGTCTCCCGTTGCTCCGGGGAGAGGCCTTGAACGCAGCAGCGTCCCGCATCGAGGATGACGAAATCACCAACAAACGTTTCGCCCAAGAAGTCCAACGTACGATCACGAATGCTCGCCCAACCATCACCAGAATTCTGCAAAACCTCCACGACCACGGCCCCCTTTAGATCAAACACCCGATTCCCTTGCTGTCGGCCCTCGCCTCCCTCAGCCTCCGAGTCCCCGTCGTCTGGTGCCGAAGGCACCCTCGCCCCTTCCCTAACAGAAGCATCACCCGACTCCTCCACCAGTTTAACCGACCCCGCTCCGGCCTCCCTGCCCTCCTCCAACTCGACCACTTCGACCAAAACGTCGACCGACTCAGCAGCCACGCCAACCTCCGCCCCTCCACCTGAACCGCTTCCCGCCTGCACCCCATGCAGCGGTCCCCGAGGAGAGACAGGAGCACCCGACAGAACCGCAGCACCTGCACCACTGGCTCCTACCACCTGAGCATAAGATCGAGAGTCGCGACCCCCATGCAAGCCGTATGCACTCCACCGTTCCGCCGAACTCGTTGCAGCCACTTGCGACCGTCTAGCAATGCCCGTTGAGCTCGATGGAGCCAAGTGCGCCCGTCCAGCGACGCCCGCCGAAGACCAGCAGGAAGACCTCCGATGGCCTGGCTTGCCACAGAGAAAACATCGAGGGGGGGCACTACATTGGGAGGCAATATGACCACGAACATCACAGCGGAAGCAGCGCTTACCCGGCTTAGCACGAGAGACACGAACCCACACACCATCAACCTCCCCAGGCTCGAAGACACTCCCGGAGCCCGAAGCGCGAGAAGGACCACCGTCGCGAGGAGGACCACCGTCCGAGCGACGGAGCTCGCTCGCCATAACGTCGTTCGCCTGACCGCCCTTCGGTCTCCACGCCTTTTGCTTCCCCGACAGCCCGCGCACCCCAATATACCTTTGCGCTCCAGCACCCTTTCGGTCTTCACGCGCCCACCGCTCGCCACTTGCCCAACGCTCCCCAGCCGCCCTTCGCATCCCACTTCGCGTAGCGCTTCTCCCCCTTCGCTCGCCACTTGTCCTTCGCTCGCCACATGGCCTTCGCTCCCCAGTCGCCCTTCGCTTCCCACTTTGCTCCGCACTTCTCCCCCTTCGCTCGCCATAAGCCCTTCGCTCCCCAGTCGCCCTTCGCTTCCCATGTCGATCGCCCTTCGCTTCCCCTCCGCTCGCCATCCTAAAGCTAGGGTGATACTTCGATTCCTGTGAACTTCATATCTTTGTAACCTCATCCTCCAGCGGTGGTGGGGGTAGAGAACCTCTGTTAGAAGCTTGAAACATGCATGACCAACATCCAGAAGACAAACTGCAATGGGAGGGCAATGCATGTGCCTATCATCATCAATATTGTGGAGTAAACATTCTTACCCGCATCTTCCAACAACCCCCACGGGGGATGTTTATTTCTTTTCCCATCCCTGACCCTCACTGGGACGACAGTAGATAATTTGCCCTGGAACCAAAGCCTCTTTGCCTTGGTTGTTTGCCCCAAACAGGCTAGGATGAGTGAACCGTACTGACTATTGGCTGACCAGACCTCTGCCGCTGAGGAGCGAAGTCGCGTACAAGCTCTCCCGAGGGTAGCTTTCAGGGTCAGACTAGTAGTTTCGTTCCTTCGGTCGGACCTTTCATATGGGGGGTCAGAGGGGGGACTGGGAGGAGTTGAAATAGTGCCAGGGTCAAGGGATGATCCCGGATGCCAACAGCCTATGATCGTCGATTCTTGCCAGCTCTCATGTATAAGAAAGAGAGAATCTGGAGGACATTAAAAAAGGATAGTGCTTGTCGGTAAGACCCTGACGTTCAACTTGACTAATTTTTGAGTCCGAGCCTTCATCCTATAAATCAACCTGGAACCGATCATGATTTTCGAATGAAGACCTACCTTATAGTCTAGTTGGTCTCACTTTCACAGGACGACAGATTTTGAGAATCTATTTCTTTCTCCCTACTACACTACTCTTTTCTCTACTACAGGCTAACACCAACCCAATCTCAATCATGTTGCAAGAGCAAGCTCCCCAACCCTTCTTAACACTTGTGCCTGATATGGCGAATTACAACCATCAGAAAGTATCATTGTAACAACTCTAAAGTCTTTGAGGGTGGATTTCAGAGCTTCAATCGTCCTTGAAAGGAACGGGACACGACAAACCCGTAGCACCCTTTTCATTTATGTCATGACCCCACTGTCAATGAAGCGTAGAAGTCACCATCTAACCTCTCCTAGTACGGTTCTTTCAAGGATGAACCATGCCTCTTCTGAGGATGGACCTCTTGCGCAAACCATATCATTCTCCAAAAGAACAACATCACCTAAGAATGCTTTTCCGGGTGCATGTCAAATCTCCAGTTGTGTATGACATAGATCTCAACCCTCCTCCATAGGCATGCTAATTAGTAGAGCATCCTTTTTTATTTTAGCAGAGCCAAATCACCTTTGACCACCTCCATGAAAGAACGATTTTTTGAAACCTCCATGGATCGAAGGATCAACTTTGAAGATGAGCAAGATAAATCACGCTTTTCATGTTGTTGTAGATGATGCATCGAACACTCAGCCTGGCAATGACCCTCGACCCTCATGTCTGATCATCTTTTCCTGGACTGAGTAAAATCTTATCGAACTCTGCGAGATCGCCAGCTGACTAAGACAAGATAGATTATGTTCGCCGACTACTAACTATCAGCCCGTGAGGTCGATTGAGGAAAGAGATAGAGTTAGGTAGGGATACAATATGAGAGCCTTTCTATCTAGGTAATGTTCTTCTACTACCTTATGAATATATATATGCCTCTGCCAACCCTTAAATATCCATCATGGAGGTCAACGATTCCAAGAGTTTGGTCACCACACCATCGCTTTCTTGCTATGTCTACCTTTGTCACTGAAACCCAAACCGAAGGGTCACGAACTCGATCAATATTAGATTGTCTAACTCCGTCGGGAAATAATGAGGTGGCACCAAGCAAGCGTAAGTCATTTGTCCATGAAAGCAACATCCGAAGAAATGGGAACCTCGATAATGGTGGCTCACAGTTTGCCATCTATCATCCACCCTTACCTCCTTGTTTTTGGTGGCCCTCCACACCTTCTGCTCACGATTGGCAGACTTAACGCACACTTTCATTCCCTCATGGGCTCTCCAAAGAGAATGAGCAAAGAGAATGAGCCCTATCCATCTCCTTCCCACTATGTCTCATCCCTCCCTATACATGTTACTAGGAACTTCGTTTAGTGCAGTTGATATATTAAGCAAACAAGGTAATGAGATACTCGAAACATGACATGACGAAATTAATTTAAAGATTTCCAATAACCCTTCACGAGTATTAAATAAAAGGATTTTTTAAGAAATGATAATGTGTCGAAGGCCATGAATTTAGATATCTTCTCAATTAATAAAATTCGAAACTTCAAAGCAAAGATACAAGAATGTAAGACATGCACATCATGTTAATTCGTTTGATACTATAGTCAGTATTGTATTTAGAGGGTTTTATTGTATTTAGAGAGTTTTATTTGAGAAACTTGGGAGAAAGAAGTCATAAAATTATGAATCAATCTCTGAGAAGTCGTTTATGAAAGTTACATTGTGTAGAGAAGCATACACAAACAACCTAATGATGTGGATTGTGAATTGCTCATGAGAAATTGTTTGATAATATTGCATACATGTATTCATTGTATTATAGTAATTAAAACAGGGAACTTATATCATGTTTTGGGATAGTCATATTGCTTGGAATTATTAAAAATTTATTTAGCATTAGTGATCTCATATGCTCTTATTTGACATTGAAGAATCACACTACATATCCTATAGTTATTTTAAATGCATGACTATTTACATTATACTATACTTTTAAAAATATTATACAATATTTTTTATAATTGAATTTTTTGGTGGAAAGCGAGATGTGCACATCGACGCTATGCATCGCCTCAACTCCAAGGAAATCGCCTTGTTCCGTCTTTCTTTTTCAAAACCTTACCCAAATTGAATTATGGATTCAATACAAATGAGGTATTATACCTCAATTAATCATCGCTAGGGATGGGAATTTCTAAAAGCGGTCTCATGATCTAGTGATCGAGATATGGTTATCAAGGCTAGATATGTTCTGGTGATCCGAGTACAGGTGTAACGATATGGTTGGGCAATGCATTAAACATCCAAGTCATTAACCCAGGTTACAGGCCCAAAGGTGCAATTGAATCAAGCATCGAAGAAAAGGTCCAAACCATACTCAAATCACATTCGAATTGTGGACTTAATGCAAATCATAGCTCATGTAAACATCGCTAAGTATGGAAATTGGCGAAGGCATTCTCGATAGTCGGGGTAGGGATTAGCGATATGATTGGGCAATGCATTGGAAATGCCGCTGACAAAGTAGGGTTTAAGCCTCATCAAGAGCGGTGCGTTCTGTAGAGGGGCAGCAAAATCCCCGAAGAAAACAAAAATATCCCCCTTCTCATTCTAAGAAACTACTAGGTTCCAATCAAAAATCAGGAAATATTTGTATCATTGGTCGAACGCAAACAGATTGTCGATGAGGAAGAAGACAATTTCATGATTGTCCAAAAACTCAACCTCACCCATTGTACACCCGGATGGAAAGTCTATCCTTTGAATTTCAGATCAGGGCTCTGGACTAGGAAGAATCAAACATGGAGGATCTCCTTTTTTCAGGCCAGTATTCAAGTTTGTAAATAACTCTTGTTACAGAGCCAACTTCACAGACTCATAAACCTACCCTGAAAGGGAAAGAAGTGGTGGCGTTGAATTAGGATAATGGCGACAAGTAGGTTGTCTATGATAGGTCTACAAGAATGGTATTGGAGGGGTTGGATTGTTTGGTGGATATCTGACCACCGGTCAAGGATTGCTGGGAGAAAGAAGAAACTTGTCTATTGTGAGTTGCATATGCTTCTTTTAGTTTGGTGGAGGATAGTACAAGGATGCCAAAAATATATAAAGATAATAAAAGGATGCATGACAAAAAGAAAATAGATACCTACTTCTATTGTTATCTAGACAGTTTTAACTCTTTTATATGATTAGCTCGTGATTTTTTTTCATCGTAAAATACTCCGTTTACACTTTCAAAATGTATGTCATCATCATGCTGTATCTTTGTCAAGGTTTATCTGCAATTAGAACTTAACCGGACCTGATTCAAGTAGATTGTGAGAAAGTGAAACGTGCAGATGCTCATATGAATCAGTGACGGTCAAGGAAGCATAATATAAACTTATAAAGTCAAGTTCAAGAAACAATTGTTTAACTATACAAATTTTACCATACCAAGTAGAGAATATACCTGCAATCTAGTCTTTATTGTGTCGAATGGGGTAGTGATAATTGAGGAACATGCACCAGCAGAAGTCCCAGCAGTGGCCTGAACTGCAACCATCTCCATGTGAGAAGGTTTTTTCTCAAAATCATTACGATAACCCAAGCTCCTAAAGTCAAGAATCTTGCAAGTACATTTAGTTTGCATAATAATTTTGTACAAGTTCAAAGAAGAAGAAAACCCAGTTGAACAGACCTCCACATAACATGCTGTGCAGCACCATAGGCACCCCACCAAAGAGCGGAGGCTGGAGATTGTGTCAATAACGTGATCCCAAAACCTCTATATAAACCTCGACAGCCTTCAGATAGCAATATCTTACGTACAACATCGAATGGACCATTGTATATCTTCATTCCAGAAACACCTTGAGCCATTAGTCGTTGGCAAACCTGTAGATAAATAAGATAATACCTTAAAAACACGTTGCTAACCAGGAAATAATGTATAAAATTTTATGTGTCATATATGGTTTACCATTGAGGGCAGTCGACAACCTCAGCTTTGCATTCTATTAGTCAAACTACGAACAAAAACTCTTGTAACCAATCACTGAATAAACCAACTGCATGCCACACCCACATCTATTATTTCTTGAAGTCGCAATGGCATGTTTTGAATATAAAACCAATGGACATGCTCATGTTACAAGTAAACCGCCATCAATAAAACACAACAGTTGTTCTATATCTTGTATAGGAGAGGAACATGCATGTTTTGAATATAAAACCAATGGACATGCTCATGTTACAAGTAAACCGCCATCAATAAAACACAACAGTTGTTCTATATCTTGTATAGGAGAGGAACATGTTGGGAAAATTACAAGAAGAGGACAAAAACAAATAGCTAATAAGAAAACAATAAGAAAGATAGTAAATATCTCAACACTCCCCCTCAAGATGGAGCGTAGATATCGATCAGACTCAGCTTGAAACATCTCTGATAAGGCCTCCTAGCTAGGGCCTTAGGAAGAACCTTTGTTGTCTGGTCTCCAGAGCTGACATGCATAGTGGCGATAAGACCCTTCTGTATCATGCCACGAGTGTAGTGACAATCCACCTCTATGTGCTTGGTCCTCTCATGAAAGGTTGGGTTGTTGGCAATGAAAAGAGCAGCATTATTGTCACATTGGAGGTGCATGGGAAGAGGCACCTTTATAGTCAGGTCAGTGAGAACAGAGTTGACCCTCATCATCTCTGTACTAGCATGTGCCATGGCCCTGTATTCTGACTCAGCACTCGATCTGGCAACCACGGTCTGTTTCTTGCTCTTCCATGAGACCAGGGAATTCGCTATGAACACGGCGAAGCCTGAAGTAGACTTCATATCCTTTGGGCACCCAGCATAATCTGTGTCTGCACACGCTGTAACTGAAAGAGATGTGCCGCTGCTGAAAAGAAGTCTCGTACCTGGTGATGTATTCAAATACCTCATAATCATATGAACAACATCCATATGTGCATGTCTGGGTTGCTCCAAAAACTGACTCACTTTGCTCACGGCAAAGGATACGTCAAGCCTGGTAATAGTTACATATAGTAGCTTGCCAACAAGTTCCCTGTACCTCCTCTTGTCGACCTCCTCAGTGTCGTCATCATAAAGCTTCATGCTCGGGTTAATAGGAGTAGTGGCGGGTCTGCAATCTACCATGCATGTCTTTGAAAGAAGATATGTAGTGTACTTCCTATGGGTCATCACAAGACCTCGTTGGTTCCTGGCAAACTCCAGTCCAAGGAAATAACGTAAATTACCAAGGTCCTTGGTCGCAAACTGTTGACCTAGGAAGTCCTTAGCAATCTGAATGCTCTGCTCGTCATCCCCTGTAACAATAATGTCATCAACGTAAACAAGAATGACAATAGTACTTCTCTGGGTCCTTTGTACACACAAAGAGTGATCGACAGTCGATTGCACAAACACATGTTGCTCCATCAAGTTTGAGAGCTTCTGTAACCATGCTCTTGAACTCTGCTTAACGCCATAGATAGCATTATGTAGCCTGTAAACCTTCTGACACTCCCCCTCAGCAACAAACCTAGGTGGTCGTTGCATGTAGACCTCCTCCTGTAGGAAGGCATTCTTTACATCAAGTTGGTAAAGGGGCCAATCACGTGTCACAGTAACAGAAAGTAGAATACACAGAGTAGAATGTCTGGCAACTGGAGAAAAAGTATCATGATAGTCCACTCCATATGTCTGGGTGAACCCGCGTGCCACAAGTCTCGCCTTATAGTGATCCACACTGCCATCTACACGATGTTTCACAGCGAACACCCATTTGCATCCTACAACGGATGAGTCAACTGGAGCAGAAACAAGACTCCACGTACCATGTGACTATAGCGCGGCCATCTCCTCTTCCATGGCCAACCTCCACTGATTTCATGAAGAGACTGATGATATGTCTATGGTATCTCCACAGCTGATAGTGCCAAGATAAACCTCTTAAAATCTTCTGACAATCTGCTTAAGGAAACCTAAGCTGCGAGAGGATAAGTAGCATGTTGTTTCTGCTTTCACAAAGAAATCAGCACATTAAGATCATCTGCCAAGTCCTGAATCTATAAATTCCCATCTGGAGAGGGCACCTGCTCATTTGTATGAAATCCTACTACACAAACAATTAAGTAGTGCCATCAGTAGAAACAATGTGCTCATTACATACCTGAGGCGTGTTAGATGATGGGCAAGACATGTGAACAGGGAGAACCGAGAGAGACCTACGAGTAAAAACACATGGTAAAAACCAAGTCACAGTAGGAGGTGGGACCACGGGAGCAGGTGTAGAGGTAAGAGTGGGTGTAGGTGGTGGTGGTGGTGGTGGTGGTGGAGGAGGAGGAGGAGGTAGAGCAAGAGTAGAGGGAGGTGGAGGAACGGTAGTAAGAGGTGGAGGCATGTAGATCTCATAGTCAGAGTCAGATGGGACTAGTCAGTCATCTGTAGGAAAAAATACATAACATAGTCAAAGAAAGTAATGTCAGCACTGACAGGGTATTTCCGTCTTCACGGATCAAAGCAACGGTACACCTTCTAGGTATGAGAATAGCTGACAAATACGCACTTGACAACTCTGGGAGAGAGCTTCTCACATCTTGGAGAAACATCATGAACAAAAGCAACATATCCGAACACACGAGGTGTAAGGGAGAAACGATCATTCTCGAGAAATGCAATCGAGAAAGGAATCTTCTCTCCCAACACAGACGAGGGCATGCAGTTCACCACATAGCATGCAATAAGGACATCATCGCCCTAGTAAGCGTGAGGAGCACTACTCTGTATCAACAGGGTCCTAGTCACATCAAGTGATGGTGTTTGCACTCGTCAACACCGTTCTGCTAGGAAGTATAAGCACACGAGATCTGGTGAACAATGCCACGAGATCTAAGAAATTCAAAAAGCGGTAAGGCACAAAATTCTAAGGCAATATCAGAACGAAGATATTTGACATTGGTAAAAAAATATTCTTTATGCCATTAATAAAATATTTGATTATAGATCCAACTTCAGACTTATTCTTCAATAAAATGACCCAGGAATGTTTAGAAAAATCATCGACCGCAACTAGATAAAAAACGGTGTCCCTGGTTATCAAGAACACGACTCGGACCCCAAATGTCTAAATGAAGGAGCGCAAATAACTGAGAACTGCTCCGACTCTGATGAGATGGAAAGGAGGAACGGTGATGCTTCCCAAACTAGCATGCCTCACACTGAAAGGATGATCTCATAGAAATCTGAGGGAGAACATGACACAGCTTCTATAGAGGAAGGTAGACAAAACGAAAGTTCTACAGATATGGAGAGACTGGTCCAGTAGGTATAGTAGAAGCGCTAGCATGAGGAGGTTGTACCAGTTTGTAGAGCCTCCATTGCTCACGGCCACATCCAATCACTATGTCTGTGAGTATGTCCTAAAACACAAGAGACGAAGGATTAAAAATGGCATGACAATGCAGATCCTTAGTAATTTGACTAAGGGAAAGTAAATTCATCTGAAAGTCAGGAGTATATAAAACATTCTAAAGGTGCATGGACGGCGTCAAATGCACCCCCATGTACTGTAACGGGTAAGTGGTCGCCATTAGCAATGACAACCCATCTACCAGGTGGTATGGACCTGTAGGACTTCAGTTGCGCTCTGTCTCCACACAGGTGGTGAGAAGCACCATAGTTCCACTATGTCATGTTTGCACTAGTACTACCAGTCAAAGCATAAGCGATACCTGAGGAGCTCGAAGAGGCTCTAGCTGTGACTACGGTATTTGTAGTGATGGTGCCAGTAGTAGGAGTCATGATCTCTCGAATACGAGAGACGATATCATACAGACAAGGATCGACCTGGGAAGCTGGAGTCTCTGAAGGTGCAATATGTTTTGTTATGTGACCAGAAGCATAATATCCATGCTTCCGCTAGCATGTATCCTCTGCATGTCTAGGTCGACGACAGTAAGTGCAAAGGTCACGTTGGCGTCCACCGCCTCTGCCACAAGAGGTGCATCCCCTGGACTAGATCGTTTCTCCTCGACCACGAGAAGCGGCCATCGCTGAAGAGGACAGAGAAGTGGTTGTAAAAGGCATGATAATCCGAATGAGACGGCTATAGGCCACCTCTATGGGAGGTATGGTAGCACCGGTAAGAAGATGAGTATGCGCAGCATCATACTCTGTATCAAATCCAGCCATGAAGACTCCAACCATCGTGGAATTCCTAAATGTCTCTTGTTGCTCAGTAGATGTCGTAATAGGAATGTAGCTATGAAGCTTCTCGAATATGCCACAGAGCGAAGAGTAGTACACGTGCAGAGGCATGTAGATCATACATACTGCTAAGTAGATCAAACTCTGTATCAAGTCCATCCATGAAGACTCCAACCATCATGGAGAACCTATATGTCTTTTGTTGCTCAGTAGATGTAGTAATAGGCATATAGCTATGAAGCTTCTCGAACATGCCACAAAGCGAAGAGTAGTACACGTGCAGAGGATGGTCTTTCTGCTTGACATTATAGATATCGAACTGCAGCTGAAGAATCTTGGCATCATTCTTTGCTTAGGCATAGGTAGATACCAAAGTGTCCCACATCGCCTTGGCGGTGGGATGATTTAGAATATCATTGGCTATCTCTTTGATGAGGGTCCCACAAAGTCAAACACACGTATATGCGTCATCTTACTTCCAAGAAGCATTTACCACAGTCTTATCCGTTGGCTCTAGATCTGTCAGGATGTGTTCCTTGTTGTTGCATTGTATAAGGATGAGCATAGAAGGTTGTGGCGATATATCGCCGATATATCGGTTTCGAGAGGGAAGGGGTATCGAAATCACCCAGTATATTCTTTTATAGGGATATCGCCGACATATCGGCGATATATCGCCATATCGGCTCATATCAGTCAAAAATGGATGGATTTAGTACAAAAAATCCTGGATATCGATCGATATCACCGATATTTCGCAGAAAAAAATCTCTATATATCAATGTCATTATTCATGCAAGACTGATTCCACTACTTATCTAGCTACACCCAATATTAAAACATGTCTATCTACACCCCCCAGGCTCGTTGACTGAGCAGCGAGACTCTCGTACTGGTAGGGTATGGTGCGACAGGAGGGTGCATACAATGGTTCTTCAACTTGGAGTACTTTGCAAGTTATTTCATGTTGTAAAACTTGAATGAAATCTATTTCCAATATCTATAAGTCAATTCTTCAAAAAAAATATCTATAAGTCAAGAATCAACATTAATATCGCTATGTTAGAAATGATCGATATGTGCGATATAAGCTTCATAAATGATCGATATGTGTGATCTAAAAGTATATTTGTAAGTTATTTAGTGATCTAATAACTTGAATGAACTCCATTTTCAATATATATAGGTCAATAACAACTAACAGTACCAGTGATATGTTCGATAGACTGATATGTGCAATATAAGGACCATAGTCTTCACAAATGATCTATATGTGTCATCTTAGTGTATATTTGTAACTTATTGAATGTTATAAGAACTTGAATGGAATCCATTCCCAATATCTATAGGTCAAGGATAAACATTAACAGTGACATATTCGATATGACATATGTGCGATATATGGGTCATAAATGGCCAATATGTGTGACATAAGTGTGTATTTATAAGTTATTTGTTGTTTTAATATCTTGGATGATCTTAGTTTATGAAAAAACAACAAAAAATGGTTTTTTGAGCTATTTCCGACATTTCCACCGATATTGTCGATATATCAGTGATATATCCCTAAATATCCATTTCTGGACGGACCGAAACTATCGATATTGATATAGCCTTCCTTGATTGTAGTCATAGAAGGTTGTATCGACAATATACCGGCGACATATCGCCGATATAACGGTTTCGACAGGGAATGGGTATCGAAATCACCCAATATATCCTTTTACAGGGATATGGACGATATATCGGCGATATATCGCCATATCGGCTCATATCGGTCAAAAATGGTTGGATTTAGTACAAAAAATCTTGGAAATCGATCGATATCGATATCGCCGATATTTCATCAATATTCTATATATAAATGTTAGTATTCATGCAAGATTGACTCCACTACTTATCTAGCTACACCCAGTATTAAAACACATATCTAGCTACACATAATATTAAAACACACAATGGTTTATATATATTGTTTCGGGTACCGATATATCAGCAACTTGGGCCCCCCTAGCCCCCTCAAGCTCGTTGACCAAGCAGCGAGACCCCGTACTGGTAGGGTATGGTGCGATAGGAGGGTGCATACAATGGTTCTTCAACTTGAAGTATATTTGCAAGTTATTCATGTTGTAAGACTTGAATGAAATCTATTCCCAATATATACAAGTAAATTCTTCAAAAAAAATTTATAAGTCAAGAATCAACATTAATATCGATACGTTTGAAATGATCTATATATGCGATATAAGCTTCATAAATGACCGACATGTGTGATCTAAGAGTGTATTTGTAAGTTATTTAGTGATCTAAGAACTTGGATGAACTCCATTTTCAATATATATAGGTCAACAACAACGAACAGTTTCGCTTCGCGGGGGCGACTCGAGAACCACATTTCCTCTTTCTAGTGCGGTGTGTTGTCTGCATTTAGCCGCAACAGATCTTTATTCAATCCTATTCTTGGCGATGGGAATTCTTTCCGCTTCTGGTCGGATGATTGGACCGGGAGGGGTGTTTTGCAGTCTTTGATTCCGCGGCTGTTCGCGCTGGTGGTTGACAAATACGCCACCGTGGCGTCCTACTGGTCCGATGGTTGCTGGTGCCCTTTGTTCGCTGCTAATCTTTCGGATCAGCGTCTGCTCGACTTCACTTCCTTGTTGGCTTTTCTTTCGGATGCTCCCACGCCCACTGGGGGCGTGATCATATGGCTTGGAAGGACGGTCCTTTCTCTTCCAGGAAGGCGTACCTCGCTCTTCTTCCCCCCGTTGTGGGGGACGACGCGACCTTGCTGGCTCATTGCAAGTTCATCTGGAGTCTCAAACTGCCGGAACGGATTGGTATTTTTCTTTGGCTTCTTCGGCGTGGTCGGCTGCTAACTAGAGAACGATGTGCTATCATGTTCCCTGATGTCTCACAGTTGTGCGGTCTATGTGGCGCGGTGGAGGAAACCGTCGGGCACCTCTTCTTCCAGTGCGACCGTGTTCGTGCTATCTGGGACGATTTGAGTTGGCTGAATATCTCGAACTTTGCTGCGTTTTGCGAGAGCTTGATTAACTCCAGAGGTCGGAAGAGGGTGGCTTTGGTGGACCCGATTGCGCGTCTGTGGAGCATATGGTTGGGAAGAAACGAGGCACTCTTTGCTCGGCAGAGGTTTTACAAGGAAAATATATGTATCTCGGCGGCACGCTTTTGTCTTGATTGGACTTCTGGGTAGCGTTGTACGTGTGCGTGGGTGGTATCTCTTATCTGATACCATCTAGCTTTTGTTTTGTTTTGTTCATCCATCTTGTAAGTACTCTCCTCTTTACGTTTTAATACATTGGGGCGAACACCTATGAGTGCTTCCCGCTTTTTTGAGCGTAAAAAAAAACAACGATATGTTCGATATGATCGATATGTGTAATATAAGGATCATAGTCTTCACAAATGATCTATATGTGTCATCTAATTGTATATTTGTAACTTATTTAATGTTATAAGAACTTGAATGGAATCAATTTCCAATATCTGTAGGTCAGGAATAAACATCAACAATGATATGTTCGATATGACCGATATGTGCGATATATGGGCTATAAATGACCGACATGTGTGACATAAGTGTGTATTTGTAAGTTATTTGTTGTTTTAATATCTTGGATGATATTAATTTATGAAAAAACGACAAAAAATGGCTTTTTTGAGCCATTTCCACTGATACCATCGATATATCGGCGATATATCCCGATATATCCATTTCTGTGCACACCGAAATGATATAGATATCGATACGGCCTTCCTTGAGGATGAGAGACCATATGGACCACGTCATAGTTGGTCTCATCCATCTTAACAATGGGAGTCGGGCCCTTGAAGGTTCCGAACGAAAAAATATCACCCTTGTTCTTTGACATGATGAAAAAATGGTCGAACAACAGAACTCAATTGGGGAGTAGAGCGATATGAACGAGTCTACATGATCATACGAAGGATTGGTTATACGTGTAGACTTATACAACGATCCCCATCCATCTTCGCCGCTCGCTAGGGACAGAAAAAGCGATTTATAGGTATGAAATCACGTTTTTCGGTCAAAATCAGACCGATTCAAATTGCAAATCGAGCTGCAGAGGTGCATGGTGGCACACGGGAGGGTTGGCGACGGCCCGAGAAGGTCGAGGGGTGTGGACGGATGGCCTAGCAGCAACCGAAGGGGCATGGTTGTGCCCTAGGCAGCGGTCAGAGGCGCCTGGTTGTGCCCCGGGCAGTGGCCTGGCAGCGGCCCAGATGGTCGGGGGCGGTGGGAGGGGATGGGCAGCGGCGAGAGGGGAGGTTAGGGTTTAGGATTTGGTGGTATACGGCAACTCTGATTTAGGGCCGCCGCTCCGATACCATGTAAAGGGAAAAGGAATTGATTGGATTAATGAGATGTCATAGGGTTCTCTTATATAGGAGAGGAATCTATCGGCAAATTACAAGAAGATGATAAAAACAAATAGATAATAAGAAAACAATAAGATAGTAAATATCTCAACAATCTCTAATAAATAGTAACGAGCAAGCAACCTCTTTTCACCATTTGTAAGGTATTTGATTAAATTGCCTGGAGAAATCTTTAATTTATGCCGGTTAAGTGTTATTTTGTATTTTTTTATTTCTTATGTTTTTTTATGTAATCCTCCCTTTAGGGCTTCTTCTCTCTATACATGAAAGCTCTATGGCCCCCTCAATAATCAAGTCTCTCATTTCAGGGCGACAGTCCTATATCGGAGCCTTGAACCCCGCCGACCCCACCCTCACCATCCAGACCCTTATCGCATGTGGCCTTCCGTCACCACCCCTCCCATCGATTGCGACTCCTCCCTTGTTGCCTAAGTCAATCTCCACTTAGGGCTATTCTCGTCCTCTCACAACTAATCATCACCCTTTGGGCTACTCGTTGTTGCCTAACCGCATCTTGCAGCCTTACGTTGTGTCCTAGGGTAACTTGTTGGAGTATAAGTTGTATGCGCCTAATTATGTTGTAGCAGGGTAAATGGATCCTGGAGAAGATCCATTTACCCAAATCCAATGTTTAGTCCCATACCGCCCAATGGTGGGACTTGGAGGCTCTGGGAAGGCTATATAAGGAGCCCCAGACCTCCTGTACTCATTGAGAAAGTGCAATGCATACTACGCCCCTTTGAGGGCTTCTCCCGTGGTTTCATCCCGCTCCTCACGGAGTAGGGTTCCACGTAAAATCATGGCGTTCCCATGTTTATCTTTCTTGTGTTTATGCTCTGTTTATCATTCACTTCCGCATTCTTCATATTTTATAACATGGTATCAGAGCGGGTTCGATTCTCGAGGAGTTTATGATATTTTATTTTTTGTTCGAGATTCGAGATTCAGATCTACGGTTTCTATGGAAACCCTATTTTTGTTGTTGAAGATTATTTTGAAGATTCGTCAGAAAATCAGTTCTTAGTTATTGCCGGAGATTCATTCTTGAAGATTTTTCTTTGCAATTGTTCGAGATCTGCGTACAAGACTCTATTACTCAAAGTTCCAGGCCACGAGCATGCCTTCCAGGCATTCTCTCGTGTTAGATCTCGGCGCGCACAACGGCCATCCCAATCTTCTCTCTAGCGCGTCGCAGTCCCAAATCTTAGGGTTTCGAACCCTACTCGAGGTGTGCATCTCCTTCTGGCGCGCGTGCCCTAATTCTAGGGTTTCTCCAGCAACTTGAGGTCGTCCTGGCGTTCAACCCAACAGCAGGCGGAGCCCCCATGCCCCTGTCGCGCTCATCGACAACCAGACGGCGAAGGGGCCCCCAGGCGCGCGTGCTCAGGCATCGCGCGCAACCCACCGTTCCAAGTCCTGCAGGCGGCGATTCCTCAGATCCTGGCGCTTAGCCCCAGCGCGATTATTCTTCGTGATCATTCTTCTTTATTATGTTATTCCGCTTCCGCTTTCTATTTTATAACATGGCGTTCCCATGTTTATCTTTCTTGTGTTTATGCTCTGTTTATCATTCACTTCCGCATTCTTCATATTTTATAACATGGTATCAGAGCGGGTCGGTTCTCGAGGATTTCAGTTCTTTTATTTTTCGAGATTCAATTTTTGAGTAACTATGTTCGTGAAGATTTATTAGTTGGAGAATATGGTGTTCGTGAAGAGGGTTCTGAGTTTTTTTTTCTAGGGTTCCAATCAGGAACCCTAATCTCTGGTCATCGTGCTCACAACCTCCTGGCGGCGCAACCCCTCCTGGCCTCCAACCTCGCTGCGACGTCGAGCGGCTCCAGACCACAAGCTCCACATCCCAGGGGCGATGCCTCTTCTCCACATCCCAGGGACTAAACACAGGAATTTCCAGAGGCACACATCCCAGGGGCGATGCCTCTTCTCCTGCCGCCATCCTCTCCAGTTACACGCTGGCGGCGCACCTTCTGGTTGGCGAGTCGCGCCATGTACTCCAGACGGAGAAGCCCTCCAGGCAGAACCCATCGTAGGCGGCGATGGCAGCTCTCCTCCTTCGCGCGGCTCCAAGGCCGCAATCTCTCGCAGCAGCATCCTCTCCAGCGGCAAGGCCGCTTTCCCATCTAGACGCCTCCACAGCCCTATGCGCGCACAGGCGCGACATCAAGATGGATCCCCATCGCGTGAAGGGCTCCAGGCGGAGCCATCCTCGCGCCCACGGGCGGCAAATCCTCTGCAGGCGGAGGCCGCAGGCTCCTCAGGCGCCTCCACCTCACCCTGGAGACGCAATCCATGCCGGGCTTGCCTCCTCTCCTCCGCGCAAGTCGCGTGCAACCCTCAGCAACCAGCGCCTGGAGGCAGCGCTCAAACACGCACAAGTCCCGATCGCTCCTCCCCCTCGATCTTCGCGCAAATCCCAGGTGGAGCTTGTGCTCCTGACGGCGCAACCATCTCTTCCAGTGCCGCACATCTCCTCCTGCGATATGGCTCCCCTCTATTCCCTTGGCGGCAAAACCTCCCGATGCAGAAGCCCTTTTCTGCGCCTCCCTCCTCCAGGCGGCAGTCCTACCCTAGCGACAGGCGGCGGGTTCCCCCGTGAGGGCTATTCATGCGAAAGGTTCCCTCACGGGAACCCTAAATAAGGGGAGCCTCTGTTGGGCTTGAGATATAAAAAAAATGAAAAGGGCCTGCGGTTTTTTTTAAAAAAGGAGTTGAATACTTTGGGCCCAGGTTGGCCGAGAGAGTTTTTTTTTAAAAAAAAAATCTAAAAGAAAAGGAGGGGTCGTGCGTTATAAAAGGAAGGGCAGCCGTGTATTAAAAAAAAGAAAAAAAAGGGGGAGGATTGTTATGGCCCCTTTTTTGGGCTGTGAGTTATTTTATAAAAAAAACAAGAAAAGAAAGAAAAGGCGCGTACAAGAAAAAGCCGTACGCACAGTTTTCAAAAAAAAATGCAGAGGAAAGCCGTAAAAAAAAGAGTTGACGGCTTTAAAAAAAATGCAAAAAAAAAGAGCCGTAAAAAAAAGGAAACGGCCAAAATTCATGATTTGATAAGCCGAAAAAAAATTGTAACGGCTTATTTTGTTTTATTTCCCCCCATTTATGTATCTCTTTGTCTTCTCCCAACTTGGTCGATGTGCATGTTTTCCGACAAGTATGGGAGAAAGGGGGAGTATATGTAGAGTCACAAGGTCTATTCAGATGCTCCAGATGTCAGATCTTCATATTCCAGGCCAGTGCACATTGTTCAGACTCTACAGATTCAGTTGTTCAGACTCGACGTTAGAAGGTTCCGAGTCCAGTTTCAGACACGCACGAGGGTGCGGTCATTGTCAGATGAGCATATGTTGCCATCATCAGTTCGAGGTCCCCATCATTCTTGTTGTTGTTCGGCCAGAGTTTTCATGTGAGCCATAATGACTCCAGAGCAGAGGACCATTCCCTTGAGGGCAAGGGTTTTCATGTGGTATCATAGGTACACCAGAGCAGTGCATCATTCTCTGAGCCAGATGGGAGAGACCCAGTTCTCCGACGAGGAGACTTCAGGCGCAGTTCAAACTCGATGGTCAGATTCCGAGTCTTCAGTTGACTCACACTCCAGCCCGTTCACCTGCACGGCATGAGAAGCAACGTCCTCGACTGCAGCAATGTGCGCGTTGGGTTGATATTGTCCGTAGTGTCTTGTAGCGTTGAGTTGAGTTTCTGTCTGTTTGTCCAAGCTGAGCATTGCATGCTCCAGCTTGAGGGGGAGTGTTGGAGTATAAGTTGTATGCGCCTAATTATGTTGTAGCAGGGTAAATGGATCCTGGAGAAGATCCATTTACCCCAATCCAATGTTTAGTCCCATACCGCCCAATGGTGGGACTTGGAGGCTCTGGGAAGGCTATATAAGGAGCCCCAGACCTCCTGTACTCATTGAGAAAGTGCAATGCATACTACGCCCCTTTGAGGGCTTCTCCCCTGGTTTCATCCCGCTCCTCACGGAGTAGGGTTCCACGTAAAATCATGGCGTTCCCATGTTTATCTTTCTTGTGTTTATGCTCTGTTTATCATTCACTTCCGCATTCTTCATATTTTATAACATAACTCATGGGCCCTTGCCGCCTAGCCATATCCACAAGGACCCCCCCCCCCAAAAAAAACCAATGTAGAGGCACCGCACCTTCCTACGGGTGCCGCCACTTGTCGGAGGTCTCCGAACAGTCTGATTTTGGGTCTTTCAGGGTGTTTTCAAACCTAAATCATCTCTGAAGTTAATGGGAACTATTGCATTTCATGTCCGCACACACAATCGGTTCCCATTTGATCGTGCAGACAATTTCATCTCGTTCTACCACCCTAATCACGTCCTTCCCAGACTTCTTTGTTCATCATGTCAGAAAGCAAGGTTGATGTATCCTACTCAAGGGCCCTCAGATGCCTGGCGTTCAACGTCAAGATGGATGGGACCAATTACGAACTATGGTCCATGCAATTCATGTGCATTGTTAGAAAATAAACATGTGCAAGCGAGACATGAAAAGGTAAAGAACAATAAGAGCATTGGGATTTAACGTGGAACCCTAATCCCTAAGGAGCGGGATGAAACCACAGGAGAATGCCTCAGAGGGTTGGCGTGTCTATTGCACTTTTCTCAATAGACTACAGGAGTGTGGGGCTCTATATATAGCACCCACGGAGTCTCCACATCCCATAGATGGTAGATGTGGTACTAAACTCTGGATGAGGTAAATGGATCTCTCCAGGATCTATTTACCCATCTCCCTCATAGATGACGCATACAACGAATACTCCAACACTGCCCCTCAAGCTGGAGCATGCAATGCTCAGCTTGGACAAACAGAAAGAAACTCAACTCATGCTACAGGACACTACAGACAATATCAACTCAATGTGCACAACTGTTGCAGTTGAGGCGTTGCTTCTCATGTCGTACATGTGAGGAGGACGAACGGGCTGGAGTGTGAGTCTGTTGAATCTCCTCGTCGGAGAGCATGTGCTCTGAACTGCGCCTGTCAGAGTTATTGCAACTGAAAAATGAGTTTCCTCGTCAGAGAACTCTGGCCTGCCACAACAATGTAGACAACTGCTCCATCTCTGAAAAGGGTCGAACTGAAAAAGGGTGGTATAAGTGCAATCCTCGTCATAGTCCACGGTCGCTGGAGAATGGAGTCTGAAAGAAGTCTCCTCGTCAGAGAACTAGGTCTCTCCCATCTGGCACAGAGAATGATACTCTACTCTGGAGTCCCTATGATACCACAAGAAAACCCTTGCCAACATGGCATAGGGAATGGTCCTCTACTCTGGAGTCCCTATGGCTCACATGAAAACTCTGATCGACAACAACAAGAATGATGGGGACCACTACAAAAGATGACAAACACGTGCTCATTTGAAAATAAGACTGCATACTCGTGCGTGTTGGAAACTGGAGACTCAGAAAAATATCTGACATCGAGTCTGAAACCATCTAAATTGTAGAGTCTAGAAAATCTGACTGGCCTGGAATCTGGAGATCTGACATCTAGAACATTTGAATAGACATGTGACTCTACACAATACTCCTCCTTTCTCCCATATTGATCGGAATGACAATCATCGATCACGTTGGGAGAAGACAACATGGGGAAAACCTAAACTGTGACCTCTCTTTTTTTCTCCGATTTTTCAAAAAAACCTCCTTTTTTCTCTTTTTTCGGCTATTTCATCATTTTTTAATATAACCTCCACACATTTTTTTATAAGCTACTCGTATTTTTTTGGCTTTCTTTTTTTAAACTTGCGTACGACTTTTTTTATGTACACACTTTTTTCTCGAAACAAATGCCTTCCCCTCTTTCTCCCTTTTTTAATTAACTCAATGCCCAAATTTGAGCTGGAACATACAACGCACCCCCCCCCTTTTTTAAATGACTAGCAACAGGGCCTCCTCCTCATTTTTTGAAGAAAAACCTCACGGCCCTCCTTGGCATTTATTTTAAGGTTCCCACTTGGGAACCCTCTCTTGAATGTGCCGCCCACGAAAAGCTCGATGGAGGCGCGGAAGGGGAGGCGCGATGCCGAAGGGGCCGCTGGAGCGAGAGTTCCTCCTAGAGGAGATGGGTTGCCGCGAGGAGCTACTTTATGTACAGGAGCCTGGAGCCGCGCAAAGCTGGAGCATGGAGCGGAGGAGCGGCATCGCCGCGTGGAAGAAGCTTCGCATGGAGGGCGGGATGTGTCTGTACGGCTAGAGCCTGATTACGCCACCGCCTGAGGAGGTGCGAAGGAGGTGTTTCCTCCGCTTGGACTTGGAGGGAGATGCGAGGAAGAACGACTGGGGGTGTCGAAGGTGAAGGGAAGGCGACACCTCTTGAGCACATGCGGCGAGGTCGGCTGGATCTTACGAGGATCGAGCATCGAGTAGCCTTCGTCTGCGCCGCCGGAAGTAGGTTTTGGGGAGCGCTTCCTGGGGCTTTACTTGGAGCTCTAAGGGCTATAATGGGGTGCCGCCAGATATCTGGAGGTCGCAAGGAGGAAGATGGCACCGCTTGCTTGCGATGACCTGGATGCGGGAAAAATCGGCCCTGCCTGAGCGCGATCTGATTGGGGCTCTGCTCACCACCTCCTCCAATTGATGGGGCTCCGCAGGAGCCCTAGATTTTTTTTTACTTCACGAAATCTGCAGCCTGGTGATGTATTGGGTTGCACTGGGATGGGAACCCGTTACTGCTGGTGGGTGATCGCCTTCTGGAATGAGATAGCGACTAGAGAACCCTCTCGGAGAAGAGGAACGTTGCCCTGCCTCCAGAAGAAGAACATGGCAGACGAAAGAAAACCTAGAACTGTATAGGGTTTCAAAGGAACCCTAGAACTTGATTGAACAATAAATCTCCAAGAATATAAATCTTTAACAATAAATCCACGAGAAACGAACCCGTTCTAATATCATGTTAGAAAAAAAACATGCGGAAGCGAGACATGGAAAAGATAAAGAACAATAAGAGCATCAGGATTTAACGTGGAATCCTACTCCCTAAGGAGCGGGATGAAACCACGGGAGAATGCCTCAGAGGACTGGTGTGTCTATTGCACTTTTCTTAATGGACTACAGGGATGTGAGGCTCTATATATAGCACTCACGGAGTCTCCACATCCCACAGGTGATAGATGTGGTACTAAACTCTGGATGGGGTAAATGGATCTCTCAAGGATCCATTTACCCATCTCCCTTATAGATGACGCATACAACAAATACTCCAACATGCACTATGGAGTGCAATAACTAGAAGTTCATTCTGACGCAGCCTGAGCCACCGACAAGACTGTGGTGAATGTTTCTTGGAAGCGAGATGACACATACGCATGTGGTTGGCTACCTGATACACTTACCACAAAGATAGCAAAAGACATTCTCCATTAGCCCACTGCCAAGGCGAAGTAGGACTTTCTTGTTGTCACATATTATCAGGTGAGAAATGAGATGAAGATCATGCAACTTCGGTATAACATTTTCATAGCCAAACAAAATGGATGCCCTCTTCATGCTTTCTACTCCTGGCTGAGGGGCATGTTTGAGAAGCTTCACAACTTCATGCCTTTGAATGCTTCCATAAAGCAACATGAGGCATATAGGAACATCAGCATGGTTGGAGTATTTCTAGCAAAACTTGACTTAAGTATGATGCCACATGCAGCCAACTTCTCATAGGTACGCATATGCCTCCCATTGAGGAGGCCTATAGCTGACTCAACATGATCACAATGCCTCCTACTGCCACAACTCAGACCTCCTCTGTGATGGCCTATTTCGTAGTAGAGGAGGATCTGCACAATTTAGAGGACGTGGTATCTGTGGCAGAGGAGGTGGACCCTCTCGTCAGCAATGCATATACTACGACCATTTTGTCCACTCTGAGGAACAAGCTAGTTTTCGTACCTGCATTGGTGGCAACTTATTCACCAAAACTAGCAAATTGCAATTGATCATTCTAGTACAGAATCTAAATATAGGGCAATGGAACATGTTTTTTTAGAAAAGTGAAGGAAGGCATCATGATATGTAGTGTTGCAACTTGCAATAGTCGGCCAACTAGGCCGACAATTCGATCTGACTAGTCGGCCTAACCAAATAGTCGGTCCGATTATTCGGTCGATTAATAGTTAAATGCTAGAATTTTTATTTTTACTTTTTTTTTAAATTCTCAAGAGTTACATGTGTCATGATATTACCAAAAATGTCAAAGTTCTGTATATGTATGTTGTTAATGGATACTTTTAAGTTGGATTCTTGTTGATTCATAATAATATATGTATAAATATATAAGAATATATGTGTTAAAATCATTTTTATATTAAAAATAATTAAAAAAATTACAAACTAAATAATTCGAATAGTGACCCGAATACTGATTATTCTCTATTCATTATTCTCTATTCAGTGACCCCTCCAATTCTGCACTACTGCCGAAATGGCTACCACCTCAGTTTATTATATGTATATATAAAAAATTAAAGATTGCATCGTGTTACATTCTCCATGAGATATAAAGCGCCATGCATTGTTTAATTACATTTTCTGTGTAAAACGCATGTCCCCACAAAATGGCCTCGTTCCTGGCACACCAGATTGCCCAGACCAAAGTAAAGGAGTATAACTTGATACAATCCCGTCCATCCAGCCACGTGATGTTGGCCCTGCTCCACACATGAGCCAACAAAGGACACGAGAAAAACATATGTTTCACATACTCTACCGTCGATCTACAACCATCGCAAGTGTCATCCTCTAACCCAAGCAATTGCCCCCGACGACCCTTGGTAAGAATCCTGCCAAGCCTGAACAACCATAGGAAAACATTGACCATGTTTGCTACTTTAATTCTCTATATCATCCATATGTCAACCCCCACCTCTTCTTGCATCCCCTCTCCATCCTCCATGAAAAAGCAATATGATTTCCTCACCGAAAACCTCCCATCTCTCTAGACAAAATGGTCCTTGTCAGATGATGGCCCATCTATCCATGTCAGCTCCTCCTGTAAAGCCATGAATTTATCCACCCTATGATCTGGAATTCCGTAGAAAAAATCGAAGATCGTGTTCCCCGATCCCATACGTGTTGCACCAGCTCCTCTTTGTTCCATGCCAACTGCAAGAGGCGTAGGTAATGCTCCCCTACCACCCCGTCTCCCGTCCAATTATCTAACCAAAAGCGAAATCTAATTCCACTCCCACGTATAGGTCTCAATTTAATCGCCAAATCCTAAATAATTCTGGTAATCTCCTTCCGCAAATATGACGGAAGATGGCCCGGGACGACTTCCAATGGCATGGATACCGCATATATCTTCCTCATTAAACGGTACACTAGGTCCTCAAACTTTCCCCAAAGGCGTACGAAAAAGCCTTATTCAGTTCTTCCACCTGCATTACTTCAAATCCGTCAAGAAACACGAGCTATCATGGGTATATCAAGAATGAATCTGTAATCTCGGAGAAACAAATGGCCAATGGGTTCACATAACCACTGAGTTGTTCTCTCTCCACCAAATACAATTCTTAGTTGAGCATGATGGACATTTGGATTCCAGCCTGAAGGAGAATATTAAAATTCTATAATTATTAGTGTCTATCTCTGTTTTATGTTCCAACCCTAGGGGCTCTTATGCAACTTCGGCACCTCTATCCAACTATATATGGAAGGCCTACAATCTTGAAGACACGAGAAAATGTAGAAGTTTATTTTATGCTCCAGTATCTTTTATCTATTTCCCTTTCTTTTTGTCTGTCGTATGTAATTTGCCCATAGGTCTCTCGGAATAAATACAATTCTTATTTTTCCCAACATGGTATCAGAGCGGCGGTCCTAGACCGAAGCTCTCGTACCGAACCCTAAACCTAATCCATCCACCTTCAAGCCGTCGTGTGTCCCCCCGTGTCGTGCTTTGCTTCGTGTGCCGCTCGGTCCTGTCGCGCTCGGCCCCTCCCGCGTGCTAGGGCCCTCCCCCCCCCCCCCCCCGTCATGCTAGGGCCCTTGGTGCTCGACCCTCTCGTGACCCTGGGCCTCGCCGTACCCTAGGGCCCTCGCCGGAGCAGTACCTAGGGCCCTTGTGTTCCCTCTCTAAGGAACCCTTCACCCGCCCTCCAGGTTGATGTTGTGGAAAGGGAGAAAGAAAAGTTGTATTACCTGTAACCCTAGAGCTCTCTTATATAGGAGAAACACTCTAGGGAAAATTACATAGATATCCAAAGGAAATAGGAAATTACAAGATAACATATAAAGAGATAGAAAATATCTCAACACCTCCCTCAAGCTGGAGCATAAATATCTATCATGCTCAGCTTGGAATAGCAATGGTGAAACGGTCCCTCTGTAAGGGCTTTGGTGAACATGTCAACAACCTGATCGCTTGAAGCAACACGAGAAGTGAATATAAACTCCTTTTGAATCAAATTACAGGTGTAATGACAGTCAACCTCAATGCGCTTTGTCCTTTCATGGAAGGTCGGATTGTTATGCTATAAATATGGCAGCTTGGTTATCACACTTTAACTGCATAGGAAGAGGCACCTCCATAGTTAGGTCAGTCGGGACAGACTTGACCCACATCATTTCTGTGCTCTCTTGGGCCATTGCCCTATATTCTGATTCTGTGTTGGATCTGGCCACAAATGTCTGCTTCTTACTCTTCCATGAAACTAAGGAGCTGCCCACAAACACAGTGAAGCCTGAAGTTGACTTCATGTCCTTGGGACACCCAGCATAGTCCGCATCCGCACAACCTGATACTGTCAAAGTAGTGTCTCTCCTGAATAGAAGTCCTGCACCTGGTGAAGACTTGAGATACCTCAAGATCATGTTGGCTGCATCCACATGAGATTGCCTTGGTTGCTCCATAAATTGACTAACTCTGCTAACTGCAAACGATATATCAGGCATGATAATGGTGACATATAATAGCTTCCCTACCAGCTCTCTGTACTGTCTCTTATCTACCTGTGCAGAGTCATCATCATATAGCCGAGCATTGGGATCCATTAGAGTAGTGGCTGGTCTACAACCTTCCATACCCATCTCAGATAGAAGATCAATGATGTATTTCCTTTGAGTCATTACCATTCCTTGTTTCTTGCAAATTCTAGTCCAAGAAAATACCTCAGCTTACCAAGATCCTTGATAACGAATTGTTGTCCAAGAAAATCCCTGGCTGAATTCCTTTGTTATCACTACCTGTAACAACAATATCATCAACCTATAGTACCAAAATAGCAACAGTACCTCTCTGAGTTCTCTTAACAAAAAGAGAATGGTCTGCAATAGATCTGGCAAAGCCTTGTAGTTCAATCAACTCTGAGAGCTTCATAAACCACGCCCTCGGACTCTGCTTAAGGCCATATATAGCCTTATGAAGTTTACACACCATACCAGACTCCTCAGCAGTAAACCCTGCTGGTTGTTACATATAAACTTCTTCTTGTAGATCGTCATACAAGAAGGCATTCTTGACATCTAATTGGAAAAGAGGCCAATTCTTCACCACAACCACAGCAATAAGGATACAGAGTGTAGAGTAACGGGTAACAGGAGAAAAAGTGTCTTGATAATCCATCCCATAGGTTTGTGTAAATCCCCACGCACCCAACCGAGCCTTGTATCTGTCCACTGAACTGTCTGTACGATGTTTAATAGTAAACACCCATTTACTGCCAACAACAAAAGCACCTGGGGGAGCAGAGACGACACTCCATGTGCCTCGGGACTGTAAGGCGGTCATCTCTTCTTCCATAGCAAGACGTCAAGGACTACTCTATTGATGCAACCCGTTATGACAATGATCTAAATAGCGACTCGACAATGAAACTACGGATTTAAAAAATGACGATCAAATAAGATGAAGAGCGATAAGCGAATTTCAGCAACAATAAATGTCTATTTACTCGTGTTTTAGTACCGATTCTTCCATAAACTTAGGGCAATCAATTAGTTAATGATTAGTGGAAAATATAACGAGGTTGCGGACTTGGAGTCTCAATAAATCACCAAACAAACAGCAACATAACAGGCCACAAAACTACTTTATAAAGTGGAATAATATGTGGAAATACGCTCATACCACAACCGGCAAGGGGAAAACGTGCATGCTTCAGATCTGGTCGGCGGCGCACATTGGCGTTTGGGCACCGGCAGCGGCTAGAGAACTCTTGACGGGCCGCAGGACGACGGAGGAGATGTGGTCTTCGACTGGGCGGTGCTGACAGCAGTAAGGGTGTAGAGGGAAAGGCTACAGCCACGGGAAAAGAATAGGGCAGTGGTATGGACCTGGGAGAGAAGGCGGGGTGTTGGGAGGTGCGGGCGGCGCTGGCGGTTTGGACGAGGCGGGGTGGCGTCGCTGGGCGGTGGACCCCAGGCTTGCGCGAGGGAGGGTGAGGGGCTGAGGCAGCGGCGTGAAGATGGTTAGAGGGACGGGGATGTGAGGAGGCGCTGGCGGGGGGTTGGGGGTGGCGAATGGGGTGTTGGGCGCAGATGGCGACGCCGATGAGATGGCGCGTGGTTGGTGGCTGTTGGGCAGTGAGGGGGCGCACGGCTGGCGGAGGTGGGGTTCTGACGAGAGAAGGAGGAGGCGACTGGCGAGGTCAGGGGGGAGAAGAGAAGCGGGTGGGAGAGGGAGATAGGCGGCGGCGGTGGGAAGAGTTAGGGCACGGGGGGGGAGAAGGAATCGGGGAGAGAGAGGGGCGATGAGGGAGAACGCAGGGCGTGGGAGAGAAAGAGGGAGGGGGGAGGCGGCGGAATTCGAGTGAGAGAAAGAGAGGGAGAGAGAATTAAGGTTGGAAAACAAACTCTATTCAACTTAATTAACCCTAATACAAAGGGGGCCCTTTATAGAGGCTATTCCCCCTCAAAATAAGCAACAAATCCCTAAAATTAGGGAAATAAGAAATCAAAAGGAAAGGATAAAAAGGCCTTTTATAATGAGCCTTTTACATGGGAATTAAATAAAATAAAATAAACAAAACAAATGATAAATAAAATAAACAAAATAGATGTTCACCAAAAGTTGTTATCATGCTGCATCAACTCCCCCCTGCTGAAAAGAATCTCGCTCCGTCGAGATGGCATTGTGGAAATTCTGAAGTATATCGGGGCGGAGTTGTTGGAGTTCATCCTCGTCAATCCAGGTGCAATCGGTAAAAGGTCGTCCCCTCCATTTGACTAGATATCGTCGGAAGAGACCACGTCTAGTCGTCATATCTCGGACGTCTGCAATATCTTCAATCTAATCAGCATCGGTTGTGGCTGTCGGTTGGCGCGTATCATCATCAGGAACCTCTGCTGCGGTGGCATCTGTCTGTTCATCTCCATGATATAGGAAGAGATCTGATACATTAAAGACTGATGAAGTCTGGACGTCCGGAGGCAGATCAAGTAGGTAAGCATTGGGCCCAATCCTTTTGAGGACTCGGAATGGACCAATCTTTCGTTCACTCAATTGTTGATGGACTCTCAAAGGAAACCTCTCTTTTTTAAGGTGGACCATCACTAATTCTCCAACTCTGAACTCATTCTCTCTTCGGTGTAGGTTGGCTTGGGTTTGGTATTTTTGGATCATGGTTTGGAGTTTGGCTCGGATTTCAGCATGGGTATGGGTTAGGTGTTCGACCAGATCCTCAGCAGCTGCATTACTTCTCCCTTGCATGGTTGTGGGCTTTAGGTCTAAAAATTGGGTAAGTGGAAAGCCGTACACACTCTTAAAAGGGGATTTTCCGGTGGACCTATTAGTGGAACTGTTATACGCGAATTCAGCTTGGGGAAGAATTAGATCCCATTTGGACAGAGAGTCCCCTGCAAGACATCGCAATAAATTTCCTAATGATCTGTTAACTACTTCGGTTTGCCCATCTGTTTGTGGATGATAAGCGGTGCTATATTGCAAACGAGTACCAAGACGGGACCAAAGCGTGCGCCAAAAGTGACTCAAAAATCGGGTATCACGGTCTGAAGTAAAAGAGCGGGGGACACCATGCAAACGGACGACATCACGAAAAAACAAATCAGCGACATGAGATGCATCTGAGGTTTTTCTACATGCAATGAAGTGTGCCATTTTTGAAAACCTATCCACAACCACAAAAATAGAGTCAACTTTCCGCACAGCAAGGGGTAAACCCAGCACAAAATCCATGGGATATCTTCCCAGGGTTGCAGGGGAATTGGCAGGGGTGTATACAGTCCAGTGTTCTGTACGAATTTTGTCACATCCTTTCGCAACTGCGGCCAATAAAAGCGTTCTTGGAGAAGAGTCAAGGTTTTGTCCCTTCCAAAGTGTCCAGCTAAACCTCCGTTGTGCAGTTCTGAAATTAAGTTCTCACGAAGGGACGTGGCAGGGATGCATATTTGGTGGCCTTTGAATAGGAAACCCTCATGAAGAACAAAAGTGGCTGTCGGGTCCTGCCCAGTACCAATACATTCGGCATGAACTTGACCGAAGTCAGGATCAGTGGGGTAGAGGTCCTTGAGAGTGTCGAATCCTGTTGTGCTGACGGTCATTGTGGTCAGGGCATGTGCTCGCCGGCTCAACGCATCGGCCACACGATTCAGGGTCCCGGCTTTGTGCTTGAGATGGAAGGTGTATTCTTGGAGGAAACTAACCCACTTGGCATGACGTTTGTTAAGGGTTTTCTGAGAGTTCAGATACCTTAAGGCTTCAGGATCAGAATTAAGGACAAATTCACGCTGGATCAGGTAATGTCTCCAATGCTTGAGGGCTTGTACCACGGCATAAAATTCGACATCATAAGTGGAATACCGTGATCGAGCTTCGTTCAATTTCTCACTGTAGAATGCTACAGGTCGTCCTTCTTGGCTCAGAACGGCACCAATCCCGACACGTGAGGCGTCGCAATCGACAACAAAAACCTTGGTGAAGTCAGGGAGTGCCAAAACAGGAGCATGTGTCAATTGATGTTTTAGATTTTGAAAGCTCGTTTCTGCTTCAAGCGTCCAAGCGGGTGCGCCTTTACGCGTGCAATCTACCAACGGTGTTGCACAAGTACTAAAGTTCCGAATGAAACGTCGGTAGAAAGAAGCTAGCCCCAGAAAGCTGCGAATTTCAGTGAGGGTTTGGGTACGGGCCAACTCTGAATGGCCTGGATTTTGGAGGGTTCAACCTTAAGTCCATCGGCGGTGACAATGTACCCAAGGAAGAGGACTGTGTCAGACATAAAGGAGCATTTCTTAAGGTGAACATACAGTTTTTGGGCTCTCAGGATTTCCAGGACTTGTCGAAGATGAGACAAATGGTCTTCTTTAGTCAAGTTGTAGATCAGGATATCATCGAAATACACAACCACAAACTTGCTAATGAAGGGTCGCAATACATGATTCATGGTTTGCATGAAGGTGCTTGGGGCATTAGACAAGCCGAAGGGCATGACCGTCCATTCATACAGGCCCTCTTTGGTTTTAAAAGCAGTCTTCCACTCGTCTCCAGGTCGGAGGCGAATCTGATGGTAGCCGCTGCGGAGATCCATTTTGGAGAACAACTTGGCACCTGATAACATATCAAGCATATCATCAAGGCGTGGAATGGGAAAACGATATTTGATCGTTATCTTGTTGATAGCACGACTGTCTACGCACATTCTCCATGTGCCATCCTTCTTCGGGGTCAACAGAGCAGGAACCGCTACGGGGCTCATACTCTCTCGAACATATCCACGTCGCAGCAGATCAGTAACCTGCCAGTTCATCTCTTCATGTTCACTTGGGCTCATTCGGTAATGGGATAAGTGGGGTAGGTTGGCTCCAGGGACTAGATCAATGTGACGTTGAATGTCTCGTAACGGGGGTAGTCCTTCAGGCAACTCTTCAGGCATGATGTCAGCGAACTCTTGGATGATGGGCTTTATCTTAGGCGGGACTTCAGGTGGAGTTGTCTCGTGGTTGTCCACTTCACGTCCCATTAATGCATAGATGGTGGAGCTCTCCTGAATTTCACGTTGGAATGTTTGGGCCTCCATCAACAACACGAAGCCCGTGGTCCCAGTTTTTGATGGTGTAGCCTTATCACCAGTTTGGGCGGTCGCAGCTCGAAGTGTAGCCACTTGGCGAGGGCTAAGGGCTTCACGTTGTGGTCTGAGGGTTACACGAACTTTGTCTATGAGAAAGGTGTAAGTGTTCAGTTTTCCTCGGTGTTCAGTGTCTCGATCGAATTGCCACGGTCTCCCTAGAAGTATGTGACCGACATCCATAGGGGCTGCATGGCACCATACCTCGTCCTTATATGAGGGACCAATGGAGAAGCTAACGAGGCTTTGACGATGGATCGGGATTTGGGTACCACCTCGAAACCATGCCACGCTGTACGGTTTCTCGAGTGGTTGTGTTGGCAGACCCAACTTATCTACCATTTCTTGTGAAACGAAGTTCTCAACGCTTCCTCCATCAATGATCAGCGAACAGCGTCGTCCGCCTAAGGTGCAGGTGGTTCGGAAGATGCTGTGTCGCAGCCAGCTATCAGCATCGTGGACAGCGGGGTTGAGCAGAATGTTTGTGGGTGCACTGTCCGAAGCGATAAAGTTTTCGTGTTCAATTACTAGGAACGGACCGGATTCGTCTCCATCCGCTCCTAGCGGCTCATAGTCGTCGGCTCCCATGGTGTCAGCAGTCAAGGCAGTTGGTTCCTCCATAGGTGATTCCTGTGATTCAAGGTCAGGATCTTCAGGGTCGTCGGTGGTGCATAAGTGGACGGGTCTAGCCTTAGGGTTTGGGCACTCTGCTGCTCGATGTCCCTTTTGATAGCATCGGAAGCAAGTATCAGGTCCTGCAATAGGTCGGCTTCCCAAGATGCCTTGGCCAGGGTTTCCAGTAGGTGGTCGGACGACGGCAGAAGTTGATGGTTTGGTTTGGGGTTTACCCGCAATGATTGGTGAGGAACCCATCGGTTTGGAGTGTGTCATCGGGGTACTGGTACGAGGAATGGAGCTTGCAGAGAAAGACATCTTCCTTGTCTGGGCTTTAGCGAGCTTGGTCTCAGCCCGTTCAGCTTGCTTGTAGGCCTCGTCGACATCTCGGCAGTTGTGGAAGTAGAGTTCATCCTGAATGACTTGGCGGAGGCCTTGCATGTAGCGGGTGACTTCCTGAATAGGAGTCTCCTGCAAACGGTTGCGATGGACTAGGGATTGGAACCCTTCGGTGTATTCTCTCACGCTCATGGTGCCTTGTCTCCATGATTGCAGTCGTGTGTATAGATCTCGTTTGTAATCTTCCGACACGAATTTGGTTTTCAGTTTGGCTTTCATCTTGCTCCAGCTGCGGATCTTACTCTTTCCTTCTCGTTTGTGTTCAGATTGCAAACGGTCCTACCATAGCAGCGCATGCCCTTTTAATTTTATAGTGATGAATTGGACTTTACGTTCGCTAGGCATGGACTTCCACACAAAGAAGTGTTCGACGGCTTGGAGCCAGTCCAAAAAGACGTCAGGATCTCGTCCTCCGTCAAATTCTGGGACATCGAGACGGATACCTCGATCCCATCCATCGTCGGACTTGGGTCCATTTCGTGGTGGGAATTGATATTCACCATTAGTTTGTGGAGTATAGCCGGAGGTGTATGGATCTGGAGTCTTGGGGATGAAAGGGGTGTAGTCTCTTGGTCCTTCTTCTTCACTTCCTAGTGAATGATACTCGCTAACATGTCCGTCGGAAGTAGAAGAGCTAGAGTCATGGGAAGTGCTATTCCGGGAGTGCGGTTTCCGGCTAGTGCGTCGACCTTTGTTGGGGGTTTCATCAGTAAGGTCTTTGCCTATCATACGACTAGTCAAGGTATCAATTTGTCCACTCATCTGTTCATACATCCTTTGCATGTGTTGCATTTGAGCGGCTAGGGATTCTAGCGATAGCTCAGGGTGTGAGGTGTAGGTGGGTTTAGAGGTACTAGGTTTGTCGGCCATGGACATCCTAGGATTTCTGCTTTCTTTGTTTGGGAATTTGTTTTTTTTTCTTTTTTTTGTGTGTCTTTTTTGTTTTTTTTTGTTGTTTTTTTATAGGCAATTAATAAATGCGATGCAAGTGAGGTGCAAGATCGTGATGCTCTGATACCAAATTCATGCAACCCGTTATGACAATGATCTAAATAGCGACTCGACAATGAAAATACGGATTTAAAAAATGACGATCAAATAAGATGAAGAGCGATAAGCAAATTTCAGCAACAATAAACGTCTATTTACTCGTGTTTTAGTACCGATTCTTCCACAAACTTAGGGCAATCAAATAGTTAATGATTAGTGGAAAATATAACGATGTTGTGGCCTTGGAGTCTCAATAAATCACCAAACAAACAGCAACATAACATGCCACAAAACTACTTTATAAAGTGGAATAATATGTGGAAATACGCTCATACCACAACCGGCAAGGGGAAAACGTGCATGCTTCAGATCTGGTCGGCGGCGGACATTGGCGTTTGGGCACCGGCAGCGGCTAGAGAACTCTTGACGGGCCGCAGGACGACGGAGGAGATGTGGTCTTCGACTGGGTGGTGCTCACAGCAGTAAGGGTGTAGAGGGAAAGGCTACAGCCACGGGAAAAGAATAGGGCAGTGGTATGGACCTGGGAGAGAAGGCGGGGTGTTGGGAGGTGCGGGCGGCGCTGGGGGTTTGGACGAGGCGGGGTGGCGTCGCTGGGCGGTGGACCCCAGGCTTGCGCGAGGGAAGGTGAGGGGCTGAGGCAGCGGCGTGAAGATGGTTGGAGGGACGGGGATGTAAGGAGGCGCTGGCGGGGGGTTGGGGGTGGCGAACGGGGTGCAGGGCGCGGATGGCGGCGCCGATGAGATGGCGCGTGGTTGGTGGCTGTTGGGCAGTGAGGGGGCGCACGACTGGCGGAGGTGGGGTTCTGACGAGAGAAGGAGGAGGCGACTGGCGAGGTCGGGGGGGAGAAGAGAAGCGGGTGGGAGAGGGAGATAGGCGGCGGCGGTGGGAAGAGTTAGGGCATGGGGGGGAGAAGCAATCGGGGAGAGAGAGGGGCGATGAGGGAGAACGCAGGGCGTGGGAGAGAAAGAGGGAGGGGGGAGGCAGCGGAATTCGAGTGAGAGAAAGAGAGGGAGAGAGAATTAGGGTTGGAAAACAAACTCTATTCAACTTAATTAACCCTAATACAAAGGGGGCCCTTTATAGAGGCTATTCCCCCTCAAAATAAGCAACAAATCCCTAAAATTAGGGAAATAAGAAATCAAAAGGAAAGGATAAAAAGGCCTTTTATAATGAGCCTTTTACATGGGAATTAAATAAAATAAAATAAACAAAACAAATGATAAATAAAATAAACAAAATAAATGTTCACCAAAAGTTGTTATCATGCTGCACCATCTATGATGCCTCCTGATAGGATCTCGGTATCTGAACTGCAGACAAGGCAGTTACAAATCTCTGAAAGTCACTAGATAGCCATGCCAAATATATATGAGAAGAAAGAGGATGTATTGTACATGCACGCGTCTTCTGTCGTAAAGTGATATGGACATCCAAATCCTCAGTATCCTCAGAAGGAGCATCAACAACAACATCCTGTACACTCAAATCACCAGTGCCATCAGAGGAACTCAAATACTCATGACATACCTTAGGTCTGCTGGATGATGGTGGAGGCACATGAGCACGAGGCCGGCGCTGATAAACCTGTGGAAAGAAATTAGGTGTGGCAGGAGGTGGGGACGGTGATGGAAGAGGAGGTTGTGGTGGTGGTGGAGGAGGTGGTGGTGATGGCGGTGTTTGTGGTGGAGTAAGAGAAACATGAGGTAGTGGCATATAAACCTCTTCCCCACGTTCTGACGGAATGAGCTTGTCATTTGTAGGAGAAAAAAACATGATGGATTCAAAAAAGGTGACATCTGCACTAACATAGTACCTTCGTCGAACAGGGTCAAAACAACGATACCCCTTTTGGGTCTTAGAATACCCAACAAAAACACACTTGACTGCTTTAGGAGAGAGCTTGTCAAGACCTGGAGACATTTGATGAACGAAAGCAACACATCCAAATACACGAGGTGTGAGAGAGAAAAGATCCTTCTCGGGAAACGCGATTGAGAACAGAATCTTCTCCCCCAGAATCGATGAAGGCATACTATTCACCAAATAACATGCAGTAAGAACAACATCTCTCCAATAGGAATGAGGAGCACAACTCTAAATGAGAAGGGTCCTAGTGATATCCAAGAGATGGCGATGTTTCCTCTCAGCTACTCCATTCTGTTAGGACGTATAAGCACACGATGTTTGATGCACAATACCATAAGATCTAAGAAATTGAGAAAGTTGCGTACTACAAAATTCAAATTCATTATCAGAACGTATATACTTGACATTGACAGAAAAAAACGTTTCTTATTTCATTAATAAAGGACTGAATGATAGGACTAGCATCAGACTTGTTCTTAAGCAGAAAGACCCATGATAATCTAGAAAACTCATCAACAGCAACAAGATAAAAACGATGTCCCTGAAGATCAGGAACACGATTGGGACCCCAAATATCCAAATGAATCAACTCAAAGAGAGCATGACTACTTTGACCCTGACAACTCTGGAATGTGGACCTATGATACTTCCCAAGCTGGCAGGCCTCACACTGGAAAGTAGAGCGAGGAGAAATCTGAGGAAGAACATGACGCAGCTTTTGCAGAGGAAGATGACCAAAATGAAGGTGCCACATATATGGAGAGACAGATCCAGTGCGAAGAGAGGAGACAGAAACATATGAAGATTACACTAGTTTGTATAAGCCTCCTTGTTCACGTCCAGTACCAATCACCCTGCCCGTTAGGATGTCCTGAAATACAAGAGCAGAGGGATCAAATATGGCATGACAATGCAAATCCTTGGTAATTTGACTAATAGATAATAAGTTAATAGGGAATTCAGGAGCGTAAAGAACATTCTGAAGCTGTATTTCAGGGGTTAACAGCACCTCCCCCTGACCAGTATTGGGAGAATGTGTCCCATCAGCTATCACCACAGATCTACCAGACTGAGTAGGGCTATAGGCACTGAATTGCCCTCTGTCACCACAAAGGTGATGTGATGCTCCTGAATCCATGATCCACTCTGACAAGTCTGCCTTGTAACAGCTAGTAAAAGTATATGTGGTACCTGATGTAGATGTGGTGGTTGAGGCTGCTACCTCCGACGATCATGATTGTGTGCTGGTTGACCCAGGAGAAGGCAAAATCTCCCTAAGTCGTGCAAGTAACTCATCAAACCGCTGGTCAGATGTGCCAAACGAACTGCTGTCATGTTGGATCTGTTCTACCACTCGTGCTGAAGCGGGAAAACCATGCTTAGAATAGAACGTGTCCTCGGAATAACATGATCTATGGTAATAAGTGCAAGGTTGACGAGGAAGTCTACTGCCTCCCCCTTTTCCACAGCCACGGAACTGCGTAGTACTTCCCCTGCCATGAGTTGCTGCCATAGCTGAAGAAGTCAGAGATGCAGTAGAACTGCCAGACGATATGGAGAGCATGCTTAACCGGCGATATGCTTCCTCCATTGGAGGTATAGTGGCATCGGTAAGAATCTGAGCTCTAGTTGCATCATACTCAGGATCCAGTGCCGCTAGAAAGACTCATGTCATCACGGAATCCCTGTATACCTTGAGTTGCTCTGGTGTAGCAGTCAAGGGAATGTAACCGTGTAATTTCTCAAACATGCCCCTTAACGAAGTGTAAAGGGTATGGAGAGGACGACCATTCTTCTTCGAAGTGAAGATATCGTGTTGTAGTTGCAGAATCTTGGACTCATTCTTCGCCAGAGAATATATAGCGGCGAGGATGTCCCACATAGCCTTTGTCATGGGCTGGCTCAAAATGTCATTAGCTATCTCCATGGACAACGTTCCAGAAAGTCATACTCATGCAGATGCGTCATCTACCTCCCATGAGGCGTTAACCCTAGTTTTATCGACCGGCTCCTCCTGTCTGAGGATGTGCTTCTTGCCATTGCATTGCATTAGACTCATGAACTGCAGGCCCACAGTTCATAATTAGTTCCATCCATTTTCACAATGGGTGTTGGACCGTTGAAGGCACCCAGAGATGGAACATCTGCTTTATTGTCTGACACGATGACAACATTCTCTCGAACTGGGGTTGCAAACTAGGACAAAGATCGTCTACACAGACATATGGGAAGATGAGTGTGGGTGTAGACTCATACCACAACTCCTCCCGTTCTCTGAAGAGTCCTTCGAAAGGCTAGGGTGTCTTTAGACGATCAAGAAACACCCTCGAGGATCAGACCGAAGCCCAACGAGGGGCCTGAGTTGATGTTCACGGACGCGCGGGGACACCGACGTGAGTAATCTCTGCTGCGTGCAGATGCACACAGGTGCACACAGGTGCGCGCGTGCACAGGTGCGCAAAGGCACGGCACAGGAGGCGGAGGGACGCTAGGCGCAGTGCTACGTACAGATGCGCTAGGCGGAGGCGCTCTAGGCAGAGGCGCACACTAGGCAGAGGCATGCTAGGCGTAATGCTACGTACAGATGCGCACAAGAACGCGCGTGCGCATAGGCACGCGAAGGCGTAGGAGGTATTCTGAGCACAGATGAGGCGGCACGCTAGAGCGAGGGCGCGCTGACACATAGGGCTTTTGGTGGGGGCACATATTTAGGGCACATGCTCCGGTCTAGGACTGTTGCTCTGATACCATGTGGAAAAGGAGAAAGAAAATTTGTATTACCCGTAACCCTAGAGCTCTTATATAGGAGAAAAGCCCTAGGGAAAATTAATAGATATCCAAAGGAAATAGGAAATTACATGATAACATATAAAGAGAGAAAATATCTCAACAGATTTGGTTGTGTAAGTCTACACATGCAACCAAACCCTGTCATGTCAATGTAGACCAAAGTTTATCTTGTCTATAACCCTAGTCGTCTCCAGTCACCATGTCAAAAAGAAAGGTAGAAATCCCCACCACAAGCGCCTTCAGAGGTCCCGCGCCTATTGTGAAGATGGATGGGTTCAACTACAAGTTATGCAGTTCATGAGCCTAATGAAATTGATGGGTAAGAAACATATTCTTACTGAGGATGAGCTAACTGAGAAGACGGGGTTGTATGCCTCATGGGAGGCTGATGATGCATATGCTAAGGTATGGTTGTCTGGTACTTTGATTCCAGACATTGCTAATGATGTCCTGCACCAACTTACTGCCAAAGCCATGTGGGATATTCTTGCTGACACATATTCACAAGCCAAGAATGAGACACAAATCCTACAGCTCCAGCATGACATTTTCACGATAAAGCAAAATGGTCGACCCCTACATGCTCATTACACTGCATTGCAGGGAATGTTTGAGAGGTTTCATAGTTTCATGCCTCTTACAGCTACTCCAAAGCAGTTGAAGACATATCGGAATGCCATGATGGTGGGAGTCTTTCTAGCCTCTCTTGACTCACAGTATGAGGCTGCTTCTTCTCATATTCCAGCGGATGCTACCATTCCTCCCATGGAGGAGGCTTTTCGGAGATTGAATTGTATCAACAACTCAAGCCATGCTACTGTGCCAAATTCCTCTGCTATGGCGGCCTCTCGCAGAAGAGGCAACCCATCTCAGTTTCGTGGATGAGGACTACATGGTAGGGGTGGTCATCGGACTGGTCATACATAAGATACATGCTACTCCAAGCATGGTTTCCCAACATCTGCCTGTGCAGCAGAATAGATTCAGCATCATGACACTACACCTGCATTAGATCTACGATATGATGAACTTGTGTCTCGACTGTGAGATATCATGCCTCCAGCCAGTACTCCTTCACCTGTTTCAGAGAGCAGCTTGGACGTTGCTGCTACTGCAGGAGCTAGTACCTCAGATAGCGCTCATACTTCTACTTTCTAACAGGGTTCAGCTACCTCGTATTGGATTGTAGATTCAGGTGCCACACATCATTTGTGTGGAGATAGACACCAACTCATGTCCTACAAGCAAGCTTCCCCAGGAAGGACAGTGGTCATAGCAGATGAGACTCATTCTCCCATCACAGGACAGGGATAGATTGCCTTAACACCTTCTATGCAGTTGCAGAATGTGCTTCATGCTCCTCATATCTCAATGAAATTACTATCAATTAGTCAGACTACTTGCGTGCGGATGCTATGGATAAGGTGAAGATTGAGGATAGGAAGCGTTTGGTTGAGTGGCGCCAACGCTCTCGGATACGATGGCTAAAAGAGGGCGACGCCAACACTGCTTATTTTCACCGGATTGCTTCTGGTCGTAGGCGATCCAACTCCATATCCTCTCTGCTTGTTAATGGCTCTCAGGTGCAGGGGGAGCGGGATCTGGGAAGGGCCGTCATGGGATACTTTAAGGAATGGTATGGGCGCAGGACCCCTCGCCGGTGGCGTTGGTCAGGTAGTGGGGCTTCTGTGCTCCCTCAGGCGGATGCTATGCGCTTAATCTGCCCGATATCTTTGGAGGAACTGAAAGAGGCCGTTTGGGCACTTAATATCGACGCGGCGCCGGGTCCCGATGGCTTCCCTGTATATTTCTATCGTGAGTTTTGGGATGTGATTTCTCAGGATGTCTTGGACGTCGCTCGTGAATTTTGTGATGGCAACTACGGGTTTGATAAACTAAACAGGTCGCTTATTGCTCTCATCCCAAAATCCTCGCCTGCTAACCGTATTGAGGACTTTCGGCCGATATCCATTTCAAACACCATCTATCTTATTATTGCCAAGGTTTTTGCTAGAAGGCTGGCTCCGCTTCTTGATTCTCTCATATCGCCCACCCAGGCGGCCTTTATTCGGGGAAGGCAAATAAGTGATTGCTTCGCGGTGGCCTCGGAAATTATTCATGCTTGGCGTCGGAACGACGTAAGGGGGATCCTTTGGAAGATTGATTTTGCGAAGGCATATGACTCCTTGGATTGGCGTTTTCTTTGGTCTGTTCTCAAGCGGCGGGGTTTGCCATCTTTATGGATTTCGTGGGTGCGTCGATGCATCTCGACGGCCTCTCTCTCGTTAATTCTCAATGGTCGTTTGGTGGGGGGCTCCATCCAGCCTCGCAGGGGGATTCGGCAAGGGTGCCCCCTTGCTCCTCTGCTTTTCGTCCTGGCCGCCGACGTCTTGTCTTGCATGATTCATAATGTGGCTGCGGTTGGTTATACCCGTGGCTGCTCTCTTGGGCCCTACCATATCCCGATTATCCAGTTTGCAGATGATACAATCTGTTTTATTGAGGGTGATGCCTCGAATGTGGCGGGTATGGCGTCCACGTTGGAGCTCTTCAGTGAGGCGTCGGGTCTTCTTATCAATTACAACAAATCCTCTATGGTGCCTTTCTCCACCCCTCCGGCGGAGGTTGAGGAGTGTATGCGGATTTTGAGATGCCGGACTGGTTCTCTTCCCTTGGAATACTTAGGGCTCCCCTTGGCGGTTGGGCGTGCGCGCCTAAGCGACTGGCAGGCTGTGGTGGATCGTATGGAAGCTCGCTTGGCTGGCTGGCGTGCCGCCATCCTCTCCCGTGGCGGTCGCTTGATACTTCTAAAATCGGTATTATCTTCTATACCAATTTATTTCTTCTCTGTGAAAGGTATGCCTAAAGGGGTTCGGCGCCGTTTGGATTCATGCCTGAGGAGATTTCTTTGGGGGAAAAAGGGCGATGGGAGGAGAGGAGTGCATTTGGTCGCCTGGGATGAGGTCACGCGGCCAAAGGAGGAGGGGGGTCTGGCGGTGAGAAGGCTGGAGGTCGTCAACGAGGCACTTCTTCTCAAATGGGTCGCTCGTCTGTGGGGCAGGGAGGATAATCTTATGATTAATTTCTTGAGGCTGGCCGTGGGGGTCGACCGGCTTTTGGGCTTGGATGCTCGCATGATGGGGTCTTCCTCTCAATTTTCTCGTGATATTGGCAGTGCTTTGTCTCGCAACCGCTCTCTTTTTGGCATTACGATGGGGGATGGTTCGCTCATACGTTTCTGGGGTGATGATTGGACTGGAAGGGGCCCTCTTAAGGATGTTTTTCCTCGCCTTTTCGCGCTGGTGGATGATAAGGACGCTACGGTGGCCTCTTATTGGGATGGTGTCTCATGGGGCCCAAGATTTGTGGCCAATCTTTCTGATCAGCGGCAACTGGAATTCATGGCTTTGCTTGCGGTTCTCGCGGATGCGCCTTCGCCCTCGGTGGGTCGAGACCACCTGTCTTGGAAGGATGGTACCTTCTCCGCCCGTGCGGCGTACCGGGCTACTCTTCCTCCCCTGACGATGGTTGATGCTTCTATGCTCCGGGATTGTCGCTTTTTTTGGGGTTTGAGGGTCCCCGAACGAATTGGCGTGTTCTTGTGGCTTTTCCGCCGTGGCCGTCTGATGACTCGTAGCCGATGTGCTGTCATTTTTCCTCATGCCACGTCTACTTGTGGTCTCTGCGATTTAGAGATCGAGTCTATCGATCATCTTTTCTTCCAATGTGTCAGAACTCATGATATCTGGGCGGATCTGGATTGGCTTGACGTATCGGATTCTTCCTCCTTCTGTGATAGCCTGTTTAGCTCTCGGGACAGGGCTAGGATGGACATTCTTACTGCTATTGCCCGGCTCTGGTGCATTTGGCTTGGTAGAAATGAAGCCTTGTTTACCCGGCAGAGATTCTACTTGGACAACGTCCTCATCTCGGCTTCCCGCTTCATTCGTGATTGGTCCGATTCTTAGAGAATATTTGATGTAATGGGGGTATAGGCTTGTGATACCTTCGATTTTTTTTCACTAGATTTTATTCTCGTTTCGCATACCCGCTGTAAGTTTTCTCTTCCTTTTTAATAAATGAGGGGCGAGCACCGCCGAGTGCATCCCCCACTTTTGAGCGTCAAAAAAAAATATTCGACCCATCATCTCTTTTTTTTCAGGACATTCTCAGAGGCAACGTGAGTGGGCATGGCCGTGAGCAAGGTGGGATGTATCGACTGGTCCAAACACATTATGTTGGAGCATCATCTCGTTCCACTGGACATGTCTCTCCTTATCTATGGCATTTGCGCTTCAATCATCTTCCATTTCAGAAACTGCGTCAAGTCCTTCCTCAAATTTCACCTCATCGTTCAATTGTGAAGCTTGTCAGTTAGGGAAGCATCATCGGTCCGTCTTCCCTAATCGTCAGAGTCGGAGAAGTAGCTCTCCATTTGAGTTTTTCCATATTGATATTTGGGGTCCAAGTCGTGTTCCCGATCATCAGGGACACATGTTCTATTTAGTTGATGTGGATGATTTTAGTCGTTTGTCTTGGGTTTTCCTGTTAAAGAATAAATCTGAAGCGGGAAACACTATTATGAATTTTATTAAAGAAGTGTAGAATATTTTTTCCGTTACTGTCAAAATTGTGCGGACTGGTAATGCTCTCGAATTCTGTACTCATAAGATATCTCAATTTCTTTCATCCCATGGCATTCTTCATCAAATGTCTTGTGCTTACATGTCCCGACAGAATGGTGTTGCAAAGAGAAAGCACCGCCACCTTCTTAATGTCACTTGTACACTTCTTATCCAGAGTTGTGCTCCGCATTCGTTATGGGGTGATGCGGTTCTCACTGCATGTTACCTCATTAACGGCATGCCCTCATCAGTGTTGGGGGAGAAGATACCTTTCTCCCTTGTCTTTTCTGACAAGGAGTTGTTCTCCCTTACTCCTCGTGTCTTTGGGTCTGTTGCATTCGTTCACCAATTTTCTCCAGGGATTGACAAGCTCGCTCTTAGGGCTGTCAAATGTGTTTTTGTCAGGTATTCCAGGACTCAAAAGGTGTATCGTTGCTATGACCCGTTACGTCGGAAGTATTATGTCAATGCAGATGTCATGTTTTTTGAGTCAGTCATGTTTTTCTCTCCTACAGGCGACAGATTGGTACCATCAAACACGGCTGATGAGGTCTATATTCCTCCTCCACCCATGTATGCACCACCACAAGCTCCAATACCTCCACCACAACCATCTCCACCACCATCTCCACCACAACCAGTTTTATCCCCTCCACCGACACCTCCACCTTCCAATTCTTTGGTTCCTCCTCTACCATACCACTACAGTTGACGACAGCCCCTGCTCATGATCATGGTCAATCATCAAGCATGGCCCAGGTTTGTTCTGATAACATTAATACTAATGATGGGACTGATGGTATTTCTCAGTAGGAGCAAGTAGGGGATGACACGGATGGTGGTACAGCAAATGCAGAACTTGATTTGCCTATTGCTCTACGAAAGCAGAAGCGGTCGTGTGCTTCATATCTGATTGCTTCTTATGTTACCTTTGAGCGTCTGACAGGAGACTTCAGGAAGTTTGCAGTTGCTTTATCCGTTGTGAACATTCCACGGACTCGCCGGAGGCATTAGCTGATAGTAGATGGCGTCTGGCTATGGAGGAAGAGATGGTTGCCCTTTAGTCGAGAGGTACTTGGAGCCTTGTTCCAGCTCCTACTGGGGCATCTATTGTAAGTTGCAAGTGAGTTTTTACTGTGAAGCACAATGCAGATGGCAGTATTGATAAGTATGAGGCTCGTCTGGATGCTCGGGGCTTTACTCAAACGTACAGGGTAGATTATCTTGACACTTTTTCTCTTGTTGCCCGTCATTCTACCTTACGGATTCCTTTATCTGTTGTCGTGATTCGAAATTGGCCCCTGTTTCAATTGGATGTCAAGAATGCATTTTTATATGGTGATCTTCAGGAAGAAGTTTACATGCAGCAGCCACCTGGGTTTACTACTGAGGGGGAGTGTTTACAGGTGTGCAGACTTCATAAGGCAATCTATGGCCTAAAGAAGAGCCTGAGAGCTTGGTTCCAGAAGCTCTCAGATTTGTTTGAGAAACAAGAGTTCAAAAGGTCAAATGCAGATCATTCTCTCTTTGTACAGAGGACTTCCAGAGGTACAACTGTCATTATGGTGTATGTTGATGATATACTTATTACAGGAGATGATATACAGGGAATAAAAAGAGCAAAAGAACTCTTGGGCCATGAATTCGTTACCAATGATCTAGGAGTACTCAGATTTTTTCTGGGATTGGAGTTTGCTAGAAATGAACAATGACTTGTGATAACTCAGAGAAAATATGTCACTGACTTGCTAAGTGACACAGGTATGCTTGGATGTCGACCTACTTCTACACCCATGGATCCAAGCATGAAGATGCATGATGATGATACTAAGGAGGTTGACAAGAGGAGATACAGGGAACTGGTAGGGAGGCTTCTTTATGTCACTATTACCAGACCAGATATCTCATTTATAGTAAATAAAGTGAGTCAGTTCATGGAACAACCTCGTCAGGTACACATGGATGCTATACAAATGATACTGAGGTATCTTAAGTCATCTCCAGGTGTAGAATTGTTGTTTAGAAAGGAGGGTACCATTACTATCTCAGCATGTGCAGAAGCAGACTATGCAGGATGCCCACAGGACAGGAAGTCTACATCAGGCTTCGCTATATTTGTTAGGGAGTCACTTGTCTCATGGAAGAGTAAGAAGCAAACCGTAGTTGCAAGATCCAGTGATGAATCGAAGTATAGAGCTATGGCCCAAGCATGTACAGAAGTGATGTGGGTTCATGCAGTCCTGACGGACCTACATATAGATGTTCCTCTTCCCATGTCGCTAAAATACGACAATCAGGTTGCATTATTCACTACCAATAACCCTGCATTTCACGAGAGGACAAAGCACATCGAGGTTGATTGCCATTATATCCGTGATATGATCCAGGAAGACTTCATTTCTACAACCCATGTCAGCTCAGGAGATCAAACGGCAAGCATTCTTACCAAAGCTTTGCTTCGGGGCTCCTTCCAGAAGTGCTCATCCAAGATGAGCATGATAGATATCTATGCTCCATCTTGAGGGGGAGTGTAGAAGTATTTTATGTTCCTATATCTTTTATCTATTTTCCATTCCTTTTGTTTATTGTATATAATTCGCCTATAGGTCTCTCCCTATATAAGAGAGCCTAGGGTTCAAGGAATAAACACAACATTTATTTTTCCCCACAGAAAAAAATTTCCCAAATTGTGTGACAGTTGCCATTAGGTCTAATCTCGAACCCAATTAGATGTCAAGCTCATTTTTCAGTGATACCTCAAGTCAAACTTCATGATGTTACAATGAGACATCAATGAGAAGCTTCAAAGCATCTTCAGTAAACATACATAAAATAAAGCAAACTGCAAACACCCTGAATTGTTCATATTAAATATTTTCCTTCCGACATCCATGGTAGTTTATTTCAGTGACTAGGGCTGCATATTTCAGTGATTAGTGATTAACCTTTCTTATTATCGCATACACCAGGCAATAATATCTCCTTCCACCTTCAACATGTAGAGGTGACGGACATCAATGAAAAATTTGAAAGCATCTTTCTTTATAAGTAAACAGGTAAATTTTAAAAGCACCTTTCTTTATAAGTAAACAGTCTCACACACCCTGGATTCGTGTCAACCTCTTTTTCCGAAATCTTGACTTATTCAACTTACACACTCTTTACTAGCTTTATACTAGTTTCCCTGCAACAAATTCGTGTATGCTATGGTGGCTTGGAAATGCGCATCTATTTTGGCAAATTCCAAGAGACCATGATCATGTGAGGCATGCACATACTCAGGATAAATTTGAGATTGATGACAAATGCACATCACACACACCAACACGTGCAAGAAATAGGCAAGCATAATATTCCAAGAAATAGATGACTGACCACGTCTAATGGAACAAAGTAGGCACAGCAAACTATCTGGGATACCAGACCAGCAACTCCGTTGGCAATGGCTAATTGAGAAGCTTCTGTCACAGCTAAACCACCAATATGTCTGAGCATCATCTGTTTTGACATTTCAAGTGCAGTCAAAGACAGCACCCTACCAGGTATAGCGCCAATTGCAGAGGTGCCAAAACCTCTAAATATGCCAGGAATCCCGTCACTCTTCAGTATATTTTTAAATACTGAGAAACCACTCATGTGAGAAAAATGACCAGCCACTTGCATTCTTGTCTTCACAACAGCCGTTGGATGCAGAAGGCCCTGCTGAACAGTAAACAGGACTGCCCCGATTGCATGAAATCTTGTTTTGTCCAACCTTGAACAATCAATATGAAAAATTAGTACCATATAATGAACTGGAAATATTTAAGACAATGAACTGCATGCTTATCTGGTCGGTGTCTCCATAAACAAAGGCTTCATAATAATTCTAGAGAAATGGGTAAAAAAAGTTGCAACAAAAAAGGCCATAACTACATAGACATTGAGTGATAACTGAATACTAATGGTATGATGACAACAACACTTGGGAATGATTGATGGGAATGATGATGTCTTCCATTCATAATATGAGAACAGTGATATGTATCCAGCCGCAAAGATTCCTTTGAATCTATTATTTCTTGGTCAAATCTTAAAATGGCATGGATTCGTTATTCAGTATTGCCTTCTAAAAATATCAATGCAATGCAGTTTATTGGTGTGAGACGTGAGCAGAGCTATTTATTATAAAAAAAACAAAATGGTTGGTGCTGTCAGAATTGGCATTCCCATCTCCGCCATCAAATTGTATAAAATACAGACATATTGGCTAAGTATGTCGGTGTTCCTCTTTAGATATATGAAAAGAGGATGTGAACAACGAAATGACAGGATAATCAGATCAATAAAAGGTGTCTGGATGCACCCGAGTCTAGTAGTCAATCTGAAGAGAGAAATATAATGGCATGCAAGATAACTAAGGGATCAATGGCATCAGTATCTGCACGAGGACCACTAAAGTGGAAGGGTTTGTCGCATGACTACACACTTATAATGGAACCTTTGGACAAAGTCATCATATTCTACCCTGAAAATGGCAGATGTCATGTCATCAAGAGTACTAAAAATGTGTAATGAGTTATAAATGAGGTTTATCGTAATTTGTAATTTGTACTTGTTCCAGCATTGGTCCTTGTGGAAAGGGAGAAAGAAAAGTTGCATTCATCGTAGCCCTAGAGCTTTCTTATATAGGAGAGAAGCTCTCGGGCAAATTACATAGATAACCGAAAAAATAGGAAAAATTATAGGATAACATCTAAAGAGATATAAATATCTCAACACTCCCCTTCAAGATGGAGCATAAATATCTATCATGCTCAGCTTGGAACAACAACGGTGAAATGGCCTCTTTGCAAGGGCATTGGTGAACATATTAGCAATCTGATCTTCTAAAACAACATGAGAAGTGAAGATAAACCCTTTTCAAATCAAATCTCGGGTGTAGTGGCAGTCAATCTCAATGTGTTTTGTTCTTTCATGAAAGGCAGGATTATTTGCTATAAATAGTGCAGCTTGATTAGGGATGAAAACGAATGTGAATATATTCGTATCCGATCCGCTATCGTATTCGTTTTATACATATTTTGACATTCGTATTCGTTTTAAAATGGATGCGGATATGGATGTCACTTTAACATTCGTTAATATTCGCATTCGTATTCGTATATTCGTTTTCGAACATAAGTATAGTAATATATTTATTCATAAATGTATGTAACAACATTTTATGATTGCATTCACCATCGTTGATATAATTTTTATGAAATTGCATTATCTGGTATATTTATTTTATGTTTAAACATCCTAAACATGTGTATTAGTAAATTATTTTTGTTTTTATTCGTATCCGATTCGTATTCGTTTGACATTCGTATTCGTTTTTAAGGATATGGTAACACATTTTTCACATTCGTCAATATTCGTATCCACATTCGTATTCGTATTTGTAAATGGATAAGGATATGATTATACATACATTCGTATATGTATCCGACCGTTTTCATCCCTAAGCTTGATTATCACATTGTAGATGCATAGGAAGAGGTACCTCCATAGTTAGGTCAGTTAGAACGGACTTGACCCACATCATTTCTATGCTCCATTGGGCCATTGCCCTATACTCTGATTCTGCACTAGATCCGGCCACAACTGTCTGTTTCTTGCTCTTCCATGAAACCAGCGAGCTGCCAACAAAAACAATGAAACCTGAAGTTGACTTCCTATCCTTGAGACACCCAGCATAGTCTGCGTCTGCACATCCTGACACTGTAAGAATTGTATTTCTCCTAAATAGAAGTCTTGCACCTGGAGAAGATTTGAGATACCTCAAGATCATGTAGACTGCATCCATGTGAGATTGCCTAGGTTGCTCCATAAATTGGCTAACCCTACTGACAGCAAACGATATACCAGGCCTGGTAATGGTGACGTACAATAGCTTTCCTACCAGCTTTTTGTATTGTCACTTATCTACCTCTGCAGAATCATCATCATATAGCTGTGCACTGGGATCCATTGGAGTACTAGCAGGTCTAAATCATATCATACCCGTCTCAGATAAGAGATCAGTGACATATTTCCTTTGCAACATTACCATTCATGTTGGTTTCTTGCAAATTCTAAACCAAGAAAATACCTCAGCTTACCAAGGTCCTTGGTCACGAACTGTTGTCCAAGAAAGTCCTTGGCTGCTTGAATTCCTTCGTTATCACCGCTTGTAACAACAATATCATCAACATAACCAGAATAGCAACAATACCCTTCTTTGTCTTCTTAACAAAAAGAGAAAGATCTGCAGTCGATCTGACAAAACCCTTTAGTTCAATCAACTCTGAGAGCTTCTGAAACCAAGCCCTCGAACTCTACTTAAGGCCATATATGGCCTTATGAAGTTTGCACACCATACTGGCTCCTCCTCAGCAGTAAACCCCGGTGGTTGCTACATATATACCTCTTCATGCAAATCGTCATATAAGAATGCATTCTTGACATCTAATTGGAAAAGGGGCCAGTCCTTTACCACAGCAACGGCAACAAGAATGTGTAGTGTAGAGTGACGCGCAACTGACAAAAATGTGTCTTGCTAGTCCACCCCATAAGTTTGGGTAAATCCCCGAGCAACCAACCGAGCTTTGCATCTGTCCACGTATCTATCTGCACGGCATTTAATAGTAAACACCCACTTACTGCCAACAATAGAAGCACCTGGGGGAGCGGAGACAACATTCCATGTATCACAAGATCGTAAAGCAACCATCTCTTCTTCCATAGGAAGACGCTAAGGGCCACTATGTAATACTTCCTGATAGGATCTCGGTATTTGTACCGCTGATAAAGCAACAACAAATCTCTATAAGTCCCTAGATAACCGTGCCAGAGAGACATCAGAGGAAAGAGGATGCATCGTACAAGCACGCCGCTTCCGTCGTAGAGCAATAGGCACATCCAGATCCTTTGTATCCTCAGAAATAGTACCATTCAAAACATCCTGCAAACTCAAATCACCAGTGCCATCAGTAGAACTCAACTGTTCAGGACATACCTTGGGTATGCTGGATGTGGAGGCACATGAGCACGAGGCAGGTGCTGATACACCTGAGGAAAGAAAAGCGGTGTGGCAGGAGGTGGAGGTGGTGGAGTATATGGAGGATTTGATGGTGGTGGTAATGGAGTAGGAGAAACGGGAGGTGGTGGCATGTAAACCTCTTCTCCACATTCTGAAGGAATGAGCTTGTCACCTGTAGGAGAAAAATACATGATGGATTCAAAGAAAGTGACATCAACACTAACATAATACCTTCGCCAAGCAGGGTCCCAAAGCAACGATACCCCTTTTGGATCTTTGAGTACCCAAGAAACACACACTTGACTGCCCTAGGAGAGAGCTTGTCAAGTCCTGGAGACATCTGATAAATAAAAGCAACACAACCAAAGACACGAGGAGTGAGACAAAAAAGATCCTTCTCGGGAAACGCAAACGAGAACGGTATCTTTTCCTCCAGAATCGATGAGGGCATACGGTTCACCAAGTAACACGCAGTGAGAACAGCATCCCCCCGGTACGAGTGGGGAGCACAGCTCTGAATCAGAAGAGTCCTGGTGATATTCAAGAGATGATGAAATTTCCTCTCAACCACCCCATTCTGTTGAGATGTATAAGCACATGATGTATGATGCACAATACCATACGATCTAAGGAATTGAGAAAGTTGTGTACTACAAAATTCAAGTGCAATATCATAACGTATATACTTAACATTGGCAGAAAAGATATTTATTTTATTTCATTAATAAAGGACTGAATAATAGGACTTGCATCAGACTTGTTCTTAAGCACAAAGATCTATGACAGTCTAGAAAACTCATCAACAGCAACAAGATAAAAAAAGATATTCCTGAAGATCAGGAACACTACTGGGACCCCAAATATGCAAATGAATCAACCCAAAAAGACCATGACTACTTTGACCCTGAAGACTCTGGAATGTGGATCTATGATGTTTCCCAAGCTGGCAGGCCTCGCACTGGAAAGTAGAGCAAGGAGAAATCTAAGAAAGAACATGACGCAGCTTTTGCAGAGGAAGATGACCAAAACAGAGGTGCCACGTATATGGAGAGACAGAACCAGTGCGAAGAGAGGAGACAGCAGCATACGGAGATTACACCAGTCAGCATAGGCCCCCTTGCTCACGGCCAAAACCAATCACCCTGTTCGTTAGAATGTCCTTAAATACAAGAGCAGAGGGGTCAAATATGGCAGGACAATGCAAATCCTTGGTGATTAGACTAATAGATAGTAAATTCATAGAGAATTCAGGAGCATAAAGAACATTCTGAAGCCGCATTTCAGGGGTTAACTGCACCTCCCCCTAACTAGTGATGGGAGAGTGTGTCCCATCAGCTATCACCACATATCTGCCTGATTAAATCGGGTTATAGGTACTAAACTGACCTCTGTCACTACAAAGATGATGGGATGCTTTTTTGGTGACTTCAAAAAAAAAGATGATGGGATACTCCTGAATCCATTATCTACTCAGACAAGTCTGCTCTGTAACAACTAGTAAAAGCATATGATGTACCTGATGTGGATGCTGAGGCTACTACCTCTGAAGATCCTGACAGTGAGCTAGTTGACTTTGGAGATGGCATAATCTCCCTAAGCCGAGCCACTAACTCGTCAAACCTCTGACAGCTGCAATAAAAGAACTGCTACCCTGCTGGATCTGTTCTGCCACACGAGCTGAAGCTGAAAGCACGTGCTTAGAATAGCATGTTTCCTCTAAATGACCTGGCTTATGGCAATAAGTACAAGGATGACGAGGGGGTCTATTGCTCCCTCCTCTTCCACGACCTCCACGGCCATGGAACTGCATAGTGTTCCCCCTACCACGAGATGTTGCCATGGCTGAAGAGGTCTGAGACACGGACGAACCACCTGAAGATATGGAGAGTTTGCTCAGCCAGTGATATGCTTCCTCCATTGGAGGTATAGCGGCATCGATCAGAATCTGTGCTCTAGCTACATCATACTCAGGATCTAGTGCCGCTAGAAAGACTCCTGTCATCACTAAATGTCCATATGCCTTGAGTTTCTCTGGTGTAGCAGTCAAGGGAATGTACCCATGTAACTTTTCAAATATACCCCTTAGTGAGGTGTAAAGGGTATGTCGAGGACGACCATTCTGCCTCGAAGTGAAGATATCGTGCTGAAGTTGCAGAATCTTTGATTCACTCTTCGCTGGAGAATATGTAGCAGCAAGAATGCCCCACATACCCTTTGTTGGGGCTGACTCAAAATGTCGTCGGCTATCTCCATGGATATTGTTCCAGAAAGCCATACTCGTGCATACGCATCGTCTGCCTCCTATGAGGCGTTAACCCCAGTTTTGTCAACAGGCTCCTCCTGTGTAATTGGACCTTTGAAGGCACCCAGGAATGGAACATCTACTTTGTTGTCTGACATGATGACAACTATCTCTCAAACTGGGGTTGCAAACTTGGACAGAGAACGTCTACACGGACATATGGGAAGATGTTTGTGGGTGTAGACTCATACCACAATTACTTCCGTTCTCTAAAGACTCCTTCGGAAGGCTAAGGTGTCTTTAGATGATCAAGACACTCCCTATAAGATCAGATTGAAGCCCAGCGAGGGGCTTGAAGTGGTGTTCACGGGCACGCAGCACGGGTGCAGACACGTACAGGGGCACGTAAGTACGCGGGCCCGCAGATGCACGGGAGGCGGAGGCGCACAGGGGCGCGTAAGCGCGCAGGCACATGGATGCACGCTAGGGTGCAGGCGCGTTAAGCGTGGATACGGAGGCGTGCGAGCGCACTAGGCGTGCTGGGCGTAGGGTTTTGGTGGGGGCAGGGATTTAGGGCACATGCTCCGGTCTAGGACCATCGCTTTGATATCATGTGGAAAGGGAAAAAGAAAAGTTGCATTCATCATAGCCCTAGAGCTCTCTTATATAGAAGAGAAGCTCTCAGGCAAATTACATAGATAGCCGAAAGAAATAGGAAAAACTACAGGATAACATCTAAAGAGATATAAATATCTCAACAGACCTCTATATGGCCACTACAACTGCATAAAGTACAATGATATATGGACCGTTCTGAAAACAAATTGACCATATGAATGGGACCCCATGCGCCCCTCCCAGATAATGCAACCATGATAGGTGTGATCTCAATTATCTGAGTTGAGTTGTAGGGAGAGACAGAAAATTTACTCAACCTGCTACATGCCTCCTCCAAAGAGGAACCTCTAAAGCAATGATCATTTATGATCGAAAAGCCTCAAAGGAAGGGTTCATAGCCCAAAGAAAAAGGTCAACCATCAATTGAGATCTAAATATGCCTTGTGTCATCCACATACAAGCGGGCATGTACTAATACATCCTATGAAAGCTTGCATTCCTATTAGAATACTATGCGGTTAAAGGTCGGTCGTTCTGTTTCATTTAAAACATTGTCAACATAATTATTTTCCTCATAATTCTTTTCTTCAGAGTATAGAGTATGTTTGCTTCTCTCTCACAGTCTTTGTTGTTTTGTGATCCTCTAAACAAAAATATTCTTTTTTGCCATCCTACCGGCCTTTTTAGTGTCTTCCTCATTGGTATAAATATATTCCCTAGTGTGTCCCCAATCGCATTCAACTGGGACTGCAACCGAATATATATATAGAAGGAAAATGGGGCTACCCATTGGCTGCCCCGCATCATTTTTCCGCTATTTTTTTATATTTTTTGCAAAATATCACCATATATATTCATCTATACGTCCCTCCAATATGCCATTCGAATTTTGCCAGAAACAAAGACTCTTGTTCCCTCCATCTAGAACATGTAATTTTAAGGGTCTAAACATTGCTGCAATTGACATGTTCTAGATGGAGGGCATAGGAGTCTCCGTTTCTGATGAAATTCGAATGTGATATTGGAGGGATATATATATATATGAATATAAATGGTGACATTTTTCAAAAAAAAACTACGGAAAAATTGTGAGGGGCGGCCAATGCCATATATATATATATATATATAGAGAGAGAGAGAGAGAGAGAGAGAGAGAAAGCGGAGGGGCTTATCCAATGGGCCATGTGCCCATTTGAGATGAGATGAGCCCACTCATATTTTACCAATATTTTCTATCATTTTGAATTCAATGCTTATTTATTTACAATTGTGATATCATATTCTTACTATTAATAACTATTTCATATAAAGAAAACATTAGATTCATATGAAATGGTCATTAGTAAGAAAAAATGACACTAGTAATTCGAATAATAAGACAATCATTTTGTATGAATTTAAAGTTTTTTTCTGAAAATAGTGACTAGTAGTAAGAATAAGATACAACAATTGTAAACAAATAACTATTACGCTCAAAATGATAGGAAATAATGGTAAAAAATGAGTGGGCACATCTCATCTCAAATAGGCATAGTGCCCATTGAATAATTTCCTTATATATATATATATATATATTCTGGTAGGACCACAGAAGATCTTCACCCACACCACCCCCACCTCCCCAAGCATCGAGAAAGTCACCCTCAACCCTTCCCTCTACGTCCCTCAATCCTCGCCTTTGCTCCACCTACATCGCCCTCCAATCCCATAAGCATGCCATCATCTTTGTTAGACTTACTTAGACTTGTTGTGTTTTCGATTTTATTTGAAATATATAACCCTTCAAGGTTATATATGTATTTTTCCTCTTTTTGCTCTATAGGGTTTCTCTTTGTATAAGAGACCCTAGACCCATGGAATAAATATAACTAGTTCTCTTAACCACATGGTATCTGTTGAGAGAATTCTAACTTTTGTCTGTATTCATATATTTCTATTTTCTCGGTACGCTTTCTGTAATTTCTCCCTAGAGTCTTTCTCCTACATAAGAGGACTCTTGGGTTACTTGGAATACAACTTTTCTCTCTTTCACATTCCGCATCTTATTAGAGCGACGGTCCTAGACCGAAGCCTGTACCCAAAACCCTAGCCCTCACCAAAAGCCATTGCCACACGCGCCTCACGCCTCTGTGCATCTCTGCGCCTGCCTGCGCGCATGGAAGGACATATCAATATCGGTATCGATATCGGTACCATGTCGATACCGATATATCTCCGATATATCGACGCCATATCGCCGACATCGGGATTCAGCTTGCTTTTTTTGCGTGCCGATACCCGATATCGGACATATCAGCGATATCGGTGACCTGTCGATACCGATATATCGCCGATATATCGGGATACGGCCTTCCATGCCTGCGCGTGCACCAGTGCGCCCCTGCGCACACCAGCACGCTGCACGCTCGCATGTTCCTGTGTGCCTTGCCCTGCGCGTTTGTCTGCGCCTGCACACTCGCCTGCACGTGCACCAGTGCACACCAGTGTGCATTTGTTGGGTTCTCGGAGCGGTTTAGGTCCCGGTTTGTACCTCTAGGGTGTGAAACACTCGCCTAAAACACCCTAGCAACCCGAAGGCAAACCCAAAGAATGGAAGAGGTTGTGGTATAAGTCTACACCCACAACCATCTTCACATATGTTCGTGTAGACACAGGTATTATTTGTTGCGGTCCCAGTCTTGGTGATAGTTATCTGTTAAGAAATAGAAAGAGAAAGCGAAATCATAGAATAAAGAGATAAAACAATGAAGAACACAAGGTTTAACGTGGAAACCTACTCCGTGAGGAGCGGGATGAAACCACGAGAGAAGCCCTCAAATAGGGCGTGTTTATCTATTGACTTTCTCAATGGATACAGGAGGTCTGGGGCTCCTTATATAGCATTCCCAAAGCCTCCAAGTCCCACCACTAGGCGGTGTGGGACTAAACATTGGATGGGGTAAATGGATCTTCTCCAGGATCCATTTACCCTGCTACAACTCATGATGCATACAACCAAGTATGCAACACTCCCCCTCAAGCTGGAGCATGCAATGCTCAGCTTGGATAAACAGAAAGAAACTCAACTCAACGCTACAGGACACTACGGACAATATCAACCCAATGCACACATTGCTGCAGTCGAGGATGTTGCTTCTCATGTCGTGCAGGTGAGGAGGACGAACGGGCTGGAGTGTGAGTCAACTGAAGACTCGGAATCTGACCATCGAGTCTGAAACTGCGCCTGAAGTCTCCTTGTCGGAGAACTAGGTCTCTTCCATCTGGCTCAGAGAATGATACTCTACTTTGGAGTACCTATGATACCACATGAAAACCCTTGCCCTTAATGGCATAGGGAATGGTCCTCTGCTTTAGAGTCCCTATGGCTCACATGAAAACTATGGCTTGATAACAAGAAGAATGATGGGGACCACGAACAAATGATGGCAACATATGCTCATCTGAAAATGACTGCAAACTCGTGTGTGTCTGAAACTTAAGACTCGGAAATATCTGACGTCGAGTCTGAAACTGAACTGTAGAGCCTGATCAACTGGCTAGTCTGGAGACTGGCATCTGAATCTGGAACTCTGACATCCGGAGAAGGTCTGTGACTCTACATATACTCCCCCTTTCTCCCATACTTGTCGGAATGAAGATATCGACAGTTGGGAGAAGACAATATAAATGGGGGGTAAATATGAAAAACTTGCGGCTTTTCATTTTTTATAAGCAGCCATTTTAAAAAACATTTTTTAAGCAGTCTCAACCAAAAAAAATTTTACGGCTTTTCTTTCATTTTTTTTTTGCAGAATATTTGCGTACGGCTTTTTGAGATGTGCGCGCCTTCTTTTTTCTTTTCCCTTTTTTTAAACAAAACTTCGGCCCATTTGGGCCACCAAAAGCAAACAACCTTTTTTTACTAAAAAAAGACTGGGCCTACTTCCCATTGGGAACCTATCTTCAACGATTGCTGTCGCCGCCCCCAAAAGGGGGGGTTCCCTGTTTCTTCGCGCGCTGCCCCTTGATACGCGTCAATATTTTTTAAAAAATAAAACGGGCCACGGTGCCCCTAGGGTTGGGAACCCCTCTCTTTCACAAACACCACCGCCGCCAGATAGATGGAAGGGCATGGCGTGCGGTGATGGATTGGGAGGAGGCGGGACTTCGCGCGTTTGCGCCTGGGGATTGACTTCGGTGCCGTAGAGACCTGATGCGCTGGGAGAATCTAGCACCGCCTGCGTTTTGAAGCAGTATCAAGAGGAGCCCCGCGCGGGGATGTGCCGCCCTTGCCGAGAGATTGAAGAACGACTCCGCCAACAGCGGGCGTGTGCGCACGATGCGCCACCCCCTGGAGGTACGTGATGGGATGGACTCGCGCGGGCGTCGTGAGGGATCTGGAGGAAGCACGGAGAGGCGTCGCTCTAAGGTGCGTGCCCGGGGCGCACGATGCGCGAGGAAGGTTGTGCCTTGTGCCGCTTGCGCAAAGGCAGCGATGGGTTGGAAGGGCATTGCTCGCCTGCGCAAGGAAGAGGCGAGGTTGGAGGAACTCCTTACGCCTGTGGGCGTATGGAGATCTTGGAGATGTAGATCCGTTCCTGGAGACCGAAGGGTGCTTCCTGCCTGGAGCCGCGTGAGGACTAGGGGCGCCGCCAGTGATGAGATTCTTGTGCCTGAATGAGGTCCTGGGCGCCGTCTTCTACAAACAGGGATTCTCCGCCTGGAGTAGGAGGATGGACTTGCCATCTTTATTGGATCTGTGGAGCACGAGAAAAGCTACGGCCCTGGAGTCTCCGCCTTCGCCTGTGGCTTGGGGCATATTCATTTCTGACGGATGTTGGGGGGGCAGGGTTCGCCAGTAGATCGCTGCAAGGATGCGTCGTGATGAAACCCCAGCGATGAACATGATGGCAGCTAGGGTTGATCGGATGTGCCGCTTCAAGAAAAACTCAAGAACTTGAATCATGAATACGAATCATCGAATCTTGATTGAATCATTAGGTTTCAATAGAAACCCTAGATCCCACATAGAACTTGATAAATCTCAAATGACAGAAAATCGAATCTCAAACACTAATATTGAATATGAAATCCTCGAGAAACGAACCCGTTCTGATACCATGTTAAGAAATAGAAAGCGGAAGCGAAATCATAGAATAAAGAGATAAAACAATGAAGAACGCATGGTTTAACGTGGAATCCTACTCCGTGAGGAGCGGGATGAAACCACGGGAGAAGCCCTCAAATACGTGTTTGTCTGTTGATTTCCTCAATGAATACAGGAGGTCTGGGGCTTCTTATATAGCCTTCCCAGAGCCTCCAGGTCCCACCACTAGGTGGTGTGGGACCAAACACTGGATGGGGTAAATGGATCTTCTCCAGGATCCATTTACCCTGCTACAACTCATGACGCATACAACTAAGTACTCCAACATTATCATCATGGGTGACAACAAAGTTTATATTTTATCCATGGGGGGCTTCAAAGGTCTAGCCCCCATCATCAAGATGGATGGTACGAACTATGAACTGTGGGCTATGCAGTTCATGAGTCTGATGTAGTGCAATGGCAAGAAGCACATCCTAACGGTAGAGGAGCCGAATGACAAGACCGGGATTAATGCCTCATGGGAGGTAGATGATGCCTATGCGCAGGTATAGCTATCGGAGACGGTGTCTGCAGAGATAGAAAATGACATTTTTTTAATTCAGAAGCAAGGGGGATACACTCGACGGTGCACGCCCCAAAAATTTATTCAACATAAACAGAGAAAAGAGAGGGAAAAGAAACAGTCACACTACAGAACCATTACAACGCCCAATCCCCCACCATGTGTTTAGCAAAAATCTCCACATTCTCCTTATAGAACCTTTGGCCCGAGAAGAGCAACTCAGTCCTTCCCCGCCATATCGCCCACAGCACGGCCAACGGATAAAGCACCTCCTTCACCGGCCTCCCCTTATTAGCCTGAAGCGAAGACCAGAACGACTGGATACAGGGATGTGCCGCCCTCGCCCAGAGATTGAGTCAGCCTGCTGCAAAGGCTATGTGGGACATTCTCGCTACGACATATTCTCCAATGAAGAATGAGTCGAAGTTATTACAGCTTCAACATGATATCTTTACATCGAAGCAGAATGTTAGACCCCTCCATACTCTCTACACTTCCTTGAGGGGCATATTTGAGAAGCTACATGGTTACATTCCCTTGATTGCAACGCCAAAGCAGCTCAAGGCGTACAGAGATTCTGTGATGATTGGAGACAATCTAGCGGCCCTTGATCCTGAATATGACACAGCATGCGCTCAGATTCTTACAGATCATACCTCCAATGGAGGAGGCATATCGCAGGCTCAGCACGATGTCTATCTCCTCTGGTGGAAATGTGAAGTCTCAGACATCATCAGTTATGGTTGCATATCGTGGTAAAGGGAATCCTGTCCCATATCGTGGTAGAGGAGGATCTACCTGTGGCAAAGGAGGAGGTAGTCGATCACGTCAGTCGTGCACTTTCTGCCACAGGACTGGTCACTCTGAGGAAACTTGCTATTCTAAGCATGGGTTTCCTACTTCTGCTAGAGTTGCAGAACAGACTCAACAGGTTGGGAGTTCCTCTCCAGTTGCTGATCAGAGATTTGATGAGCTTGTGGCCAGACTCAGGGAAATCATGCCCACTACAGGACCATCTAGCTCTCCTTCAGGATCCTCCGAGGTAGCTGCCTCTGTTGCGTCCTCCTCAGGTACATCATAAGCCTTCACTAGTTGTTACAGGGCAGATTTATCAGAATGGATTATGGACTCAGGTGCATCTCACTACTTATGCGGTAAGAAGTCAGTTTACTGATTTTGGTCCAACGCGGCTTGGACGATCTGTTGTGATAGCGGATGGAACTCATTCCCCCATTACTGATCAGGGGGAGGTGCATCTAACTCCTGCAATGAGCCTACAGAATGTCCTTTATGCACCTGATTTTTCAATGAACTTATTATCTATTAGTCAAATTACCAAAGATTCACATTGTCGTGCCATTTTTTACCCTTCTGCTCTTGTGTTTCAGGACATTCTAACGGGCAGGGTGATTGGTACTGGCCGTAAGCAAAGAGGTCTCTACGGACTAGTGCAATCTCCATGTACTGGTGCTTCTTCCATTCGCACTAGTTTGTGTCCCCTTACATGTGGCATCTTCGTTTTGGTCATCTTCCTCTGCAAAAGCTATGTCATGTTCTTCCACAGATTTCACATTGCTCCACCTTTCAGTGCGAGGCCTACCAGCTTGAGAAGCATCATCGATCTACATTTCAAAGTCGTCAGGGTCGAAATCGTCATGGTCTATTTGAGTTGTTTCATTTCAATATTTGGGGTCCAAGTCGTGTCCCTGATCATCAGGGGCATAGATTTTATCTTGTTGTTGTTAATGAGTTTTCAAGGTTATCTTGGGTTTATCTTCTTAAAAATAAGTCGGATGTTGGTCATGTTATTCAGTCCTTTATTATTGAAATAAAAAACATCTTTTCTGCAAAAATCAAGTATATACAATCTGACAATGCTTTGGAGTTTTGTACTAGACAGCTCGCCACATTTCTTACGTCTCATGGCATTGTTCATCAAACTTCATGTGCATATACTTCTCAACAAAATGGGGTGGTTAAAAGAAAACACCACCACCTCTTGGATGTTACAAGGACTCTTTTGATTCAGAGTCGTGCTCCTCATTCATAATGGGGGGATGCGGTTCTAACTGTGTGTTATCTTGTTAATCGCATGCCCTCCTCTGTTCTGGGTGAAAAGTTCCCCTTCTCGATTGCGTTTCCCGAGATCGATCTTTTCTCTCTCACACCTCAAGTTTTTGGTTCTGTGCCCTTTGTTCACCAGATGTCTCCTGGTCTTGACAACATCTCTCCTAGAGCTATCAAATGTGTGTTTGTTAGATACTCTAAGACGCAAAAGGGCTATCGTTGCTTCGACCCGGTTCGACGGAGGTACTATGTTAGTATGTATTTTTCTCCTACAGGTGACAAGCTCATTTCTTCTAACGATGGGGAAATGGGCCATTATCTCTGATATCCACCATACCAGCTCCACCACAGTTATATCAATCACCACCTCCTCCACCGCCACCGCCACCGCCACCGCTACCGCCACCACATGTGTCACAGTCCTCTCCACCTCCTTTCTTTCCTCAGGTCTACCAGCGTTGACCTCGTGCTCTCGTGCCTTAACCATTATCCAGCATGCCCAAGGTATGTTCTGAGCAGTTGAATTCATCTAATGGTAATGGTGATTTGCATGTACAGTTTGAGATGCAAGATATCGACGATGCTACACCCTCTGGGAGCACTGAGGATCTGAATGTTCCTATTGCTCTACAGAAGCAGATGCGTGCATGCATTATGCATCCTCTTGCTTCCCATGTGTCATTGGATTACCTTTCAGAGGACTTTCAGAGGTTCATTATGGGGTTGTCTGAGTGGAGATACCACACTCTTATTAGGATGCGCTGAAGAGTAGTCATTGACGCCTTGCTACGGAAAAGGAGATGGTAGCTTTACAGTCTAGAGGTACGTGGAGTATTGTGTAAGCTCCTCTTGGTGTGTCTGTTGTTGGGAGCAAGTGGGTGTTTACAGTGAAACATCGGGCTGATGGTATTGTTGATAGATATAAGGCAAGGTTGGTTGCTCGTGGGTTCACTCAGACGTATGGGGTGGACTACCATGACACTTTTCCCCTGTTGCGTGTCATTCTACGTTGTGTATTCTCATTGCAGTTGCCATGGTACGTGACTGGCCGCTTTTCCAGTTAGATGTGAAGAATGCTTTCTTGTATGGCGATCTGGAGGAAGAAGTTTACAAGCAGCAGCCACCAGGATTTGTTGCTGAGGGGGGTCTAGTATGGTGTGTCGTCTTCACATGGCAATATATGGCCTCAAGCAGAGTCCAAGGGCTTGGTTTCAGAAGCTCTCAAAGTTGAATAGAATGGATTTGTCAGATCTACTGCAGATCATTCTCTCATTAAGAGAACCCATAGAGGTAGGTTATTGTTCTGGTTTATGTGGATGATAGAGTTGTTACTGGCAGCGATGAATAGGGTATTCAGGCAGCAAAGGACTTCCTTGGACGACAATTCGTAACCAAGGACCTTGGTAAGCTACGTTACTTCTTTGGCTTGGAGTTTGCTCGCAGTCAACCAGGTATGGTTATGATGCAAATGAAGTATGTTACTGATCTTCTAACTGATACGGGTATGACAGGTTGTAGATCGGCCACTACACCGATGGATCCCAATGCTAGACTCTATGATGATGATTCTGAGGAGATAGATAAGAGATGATATAGAGAGCTGGTAGGGAAGTTTCTATATATCACTATTACCATGCCTGACATATCATTTGTTGTAAGCAAGGTTAGCCAGTTAATGGAGCAACCGACACAGGTTCATATGGATGCAGTCTGTATGATCCTGAGATATTTGTAGTCTTCTCCAGGAGCAGCTCGTCTATTCTAAAGAGATGCATCACTATCAGATATTGGATGTGCAGATGCAAATTATGTTGGGTGTCCAAAAGACAGAAAGTCAACCTCAGGCTTCACTGTGTTCGTTGGTAGCACACTTGTTTCATGGAAGAGTAAGAAACAGACGATTGTTGCTCGATCCAGTGTTGAATCAGAATATAGAGCGATGTCCCAAGGGAGCACGAAAATGATGTGGGTTAAGTCCGTTCTGACTGACCTTGCTATTGAGGTGCCTCTACCGATGCATCTCAAATGTGATAATCAAGCAGCTCTATTCGTAGCCAATAATCCAGCCATCCATGAGAGAACAAAGCACGTCGAAGTTGATTGTCATTATACCCGTGACTTGATCCAGAAGGGGCTTATTTCTACCTCACATGTTGCTTCAGGAGATCAGATTGCAGACATGTTTACCAAGGCTCTTGAGAGGGGCCCTTTTCACCGTTGTTGTTCCAAGTTGAGCATAATAGACATGATCCAGCTTGAGGGGGAGTGGTGAGAGAAGTCTAACTTTTGTCTATATTCATATATTTCTATTTTCTCGGTACGCTTTCTGTGATTTCTCCTTAGAGTCTTTCTCCTATATAAGAGGACTCTAGGATTACTTGGAATACAACTTTTCTCTCTTTCACATTCCACAGTATCAAAGCAACGATTTTAGACTGGGGCTTATACCTAAAACCCACCGCCAACACCAGCCTTTGTCCTCCTCATCTAAGGGTCCCACGCAAGGCATCAATGGGTTCCCATAAGGACTACCCAACGGTGCCCAAACGTTACCCAAAGCAACCTATGTGTGGCTACCCAAGTGCCACCCAACATAGCCCAGGTGCTGCCCCGCGCTGCCCAGTGCCGCCCAGCGTTGCCCAAGTGCTACCCAGTGCCTTGCTAGCGCTACCCTAGCGCCTCCAGTGCATCTTCGGGAGTTGTCAATGCTGCCAACGGCTATTTCCAACACCTCCAATGTGCTGATCTTCAAAATCCAGATCTCATGCGCATACGTATGTGAGTTCTAGGGCACTTCTCCACACTTCTATGCATACTTGATCAACAACATAACTTTAATCTCTCTATCTGATCATCATGACATCTACTTCTACTGAGAGGAAGTCCTTGTCCAATCCATCTTCTATGATGACACAAGGCACTACTACCAAACTAAAGAGCAACGAAAACTTTATTATATGGTCCCAATCCTTTAAGGTGTTCATTAATGGTCAGAGAAAGGTTTATATTCTGACTAAAGATCCTCCATAAGAGAAAGATAAAGAATATGACAACTGGTTGCACAACTTCCACCAGGTTATCAACTGGATGACCAACAACGTTGAGGCATATATCGCCTCAAATTTGCTTTTCAAAGACACGACCAAGGATATGTAGGATGACCTTAAGGATATATACTCTCAAAGACGATGAAGTCACATCTTGTTATCATCTACATGTGGATCTGGTCTGCATCACATGGTGATTGTACCCTTGTTGAGTACTATAGGCATCTCACTAGCCTGTAAGAGGAGCTCGCGATCTTTCAGCCCTCATGTTGTATCAAACATGTACAAAAGCGTTTGGACTAGCAGGTGTATCACTTTCTTGATGGCATGTATCCCAGATATAATGCAATGAAGGAACAATTTCTGATATCTGATGCACCGCCAATGATGAGGGTCATCTTTGGACATCTTGAGGAACTGGAGATATATGTTGCATACCTTACCTCTTGCGGTGAGTTCTGCACGCATCGCATCATTTAGGAGAAGAGGACATAGCTTTCGAGGAAGTCGTGGACGTAACTCTGACTGGGGCATTTTGGATGTGCAGTTGACTTACACCGTGGTCGTGGATGAGATTCTAATGCTCCTCAGTATCCACAGTGCACTCACTATGGTCGTTGGAACCATTCATCCGAATGATGCTGGCAGAAGTCGGGTGTACCCCCTTATCAACTCAATAGTGTCTATGGGGATGCCTATAACGTGGAAGAGACTCTCCTACTACAAACCCCAGTAAAAAGACGGTACATCTCAATGATGCAGATTGTTCTTGTTTGATACAGATTCTCCATATTCTTAGGCCCGCTTCTTCCAGTGAGACTTCCATTGCTGCCTTGGCTACTCGTCATGTACAGTAGCCAACTCTACAGCCCCTACTGCTCCCGCTTGGGTCATTGACTCTGGAACCTCTACTTAAGGATGAATCCACAATTCAACTATCTTATTCAGTAATCTTAGCTCATTTTCCAAAACAATTCAATCTATAAACCCCTTAAAATTACATAAATAAACAATTAAACAATTGATATGTTGTATATAATTAGGGCTAATTGTTATGTATTAAATTCAAGTCCTATCTTATTTTTGTATATATTCACATGTATATAGTAACCTAACTTTACCTATTTTCAATTAACTTATACTAACTCAACAACAACAACAAATCCTTTACCCACATTAAGTAGGGTCGACTACATGGATTCTAAGCCTCCATTCAAATCTATCTTGGGTCATTCTCGGCTTAGATCCAAAAAATTTAGACTCGTTCATATAGTCTCATTCCAACACTTCATGGGCCTTCATCGCCCTCTCTTAACCGGATCAACATCCCAAAACTTGCATCCCATCACTGATGCATCAGCTGACCTCCTTTGTAAATGACCAAACCACCTTAAGCGATTTTCTTGCATCTTATACTTGATAGGAACTACACCAACTTTCTTCTAATTACATCATTCCGAATCCGATCTTTACGTGTGCGTGTCCACACATCCACCTTAGCATTTTTATTTCTGCGGTTGTCATTCTCTGCACATGTATATGGTTCACATGTCAACATTCATATCCATAGAGCGTAACAGGTTCCACGGCTGCTTTGTAAAACTTTCCTTTGATTTTCAAAGGAATTTTCTTATCACAGAGAAAAGTAGAGGCTCCTCTCTACTTTAGCCAACCTGCATTTATTATATTAGTAGCATCTCCATCAATTTACCCATCATGCTGCAAAATATATCCAAAGTATCTAAAAGAATCTCTCTTCATAACCACCTTCATTCATCCACCAAATTGTCAAACCGTTTGCATTTTCACGATCCATAAAGCATAGCAGGTCCCACGGTTGTTTGTAAAACTTTCCTTTGATTTTCAAAGGAATTTTCTTATCACAGAAAATAGTAGAGGCTCCTCTCCACTGTAGTCAATCTGCATTTATTCTATTAGTAGCATCTCCATCAATTTCCCCATCTTAATGCAAAATAGATCCTAAGTATCTAAAAGAAACTCTCTTCTGAACCACCTTCATTCATCCACCAAATTGTCAAACCATTTGCATTTTCACGAATAAACCATCTATTGCAAATCTAATTGTGATTTTTACTCAATTTTTCGGTGAGATTTCGTCAATAGTTTAATCAAAAAAATAAAGAGGAAAAGGGTGGTGTCCCAATCTGGGACCCAATGCAAATAGTATATATTACTTTAACTATAAATTACAACGCATTACATATTCCAGGATGTGCATAACGCCTTGCAGTGTTTAATTATATTCTCAATATTAAAAGCATGCCCCCCCTAAAATAACATCGTTCCTACTACACCAAATTGCCCACACAAGCGCAAACGGGTAAGAACTACCCTTGTGACTATGCTCACAAACCAATCTAATATCTCTCCAAAAGCCGGAACAATCCTGACCACCAAGCCACTGAATGATGGCTCTACTCCACACCTGAGCCGAAGGATATGAGAAGAACAAATTGCTCATGTCCTCCGCCGTATACCTGCATCTGACACAAGCATAAACCTCCACCCCCAACAACTGCCCCAGGCATACATGTGCGAAAATCCTACCAAGTCGGAAAAGCCAAAGAAAAATCTTTATGCGGTTTAGCCCTCTGCATCCTCAAATCAACCTCGTATCAATGGCAACATCTTCCTCCACCTCTCCATCGTCCTCCACCAAAAACTAATAAGCCTTCTTTATCGAGAATTTCCCATCGCCCCACACGAAGTGATCTCTGCCCGTCGTCAGCCCCTCGAACTATGCTAAATCCACATGCAATGCCAGAAAGTCCTCAACTCTCTGATCCAACAAGTCTGCAAAGAAAACTGGAGACCACGACCGCTCCTCTCTAATCTGTTGCACCACTCCCTCCCTATTGTGAGCCAGCTGCATTAGGTGAGGGTAGCGCTCGCCTAACGCCACACCACCCGTCCAATCATCCCGTCAAAACCAGAAACTAGCACCATCCCCGAGCACCAGTCTTAACTTCAAAGCCAGATCAGGACCACCTCAATAATCCTCCTCCACAATGATGACAGCAACCGGCTCAGAAAAACCTCCGAGGACAAAGACACCCCATATATCCTTCTCAACAACCTGCAGACCAGGATCTCATACTTTTCTCGCAAACGGGTAAGAACTACCCTTGTGACTATGCTCACAAACCAATCTAATATCTCTCCAAAAGCCGGAACAATCCTGACCACCAAGCCACTGAATGATGGCTCTACTCCACACCTGAGCCGAAGGATATGAGAAGAACAAATTGCTCATGTCCTCCGCCGCATACCTGCATCTGACACAAGCATAAACCTCCACCCCCAACAACTGCCCCAGGCATACATGTGTGAAAATCCTACCAAGTCGGAAAAGCCAAAGAAAAATCTTTATGCGGTTTAGCCCTCTGCATCCTCAAATCAACCTCGTATCAATGGCAACATCTTCCTCCACCTCTCCATCGTCCTCCACCAAAAACTAATAAGCCTTCTTTATCGAGAATTTCCCATCGCCCCACACGAAGTGATCTCTGCCCGTCGTCAGCCCCTCGAACTATGCCAAATCCACATGCAATGCCAGAAAGTCCTCAACTCTCTGATCCAACAAGTCTGCAAAGAAAACTGGAGACCACGACCGCTCCTCTCTAATCTGTTGCACCACTCCCTCCCTATTGTGAGCCAACTGCATTAGGTGAGGGTAGCGCTCGCCTAACGCCACACCACCCGTCCAATCATCCCGTCAAAACCAGAAACTAGCACCATCCCCGAGCACCAGTCTTAACTTCAAAGCCAGATCAGGACCACCTCAATAATCCTCCTCCACAATGATGACAGCAACCGGCTCAGAAAAACCATCGAGGACAAAGACAATCCATATATCCTTCTCAACAACCTGCAGACCAGGATCTCATACTTTTCTCATAAACGTACCACCCATTTAGCCATGAAAGCCTTGTCCATCTCACCCACTCGAAGCACTCCCAAGTCGCCCTTCTTCTTTGACATTGTCACCTTGACCCCAATCGACCAAGTGGACCCCCTACTAGACTATCTCTCGTCCGACCAAAAAAAACTCCTCGTTAAAACAGTGATCCTCGTGTGCATACCCGCAAGCATCTGTCTCTGAAGCATAAGAAAAAAAGGGATGGCCGAAAGAGCATGCTTCAAAAGCACTAGCTTCCCACCTCTCGAAAGCATTGTCACATTCCAACCAACCAACCACCTCTCTAGCCTCTCCAGCAGTGCCCTCCAGTCTCTAATCTTCGGCATCCCTACCACCAACGTCAGGCCCAGGTACGTGATCGGTAATGCGGTCGTTGGACAACCCAACATTGTAGATGCGCTCTGGACCTCCATCTCAAAGAGGCCAAAAGGAATCACCACTGATTTATCTCTATTGATATGAAACCTTGAAAATGTCCATAATAAGCGACGCCCTGCGTATCTTATCCACCTCAGGCCCCAAAAATAGAATCATATCATCCGCATATTGTAAGAGCAATATGGATATCTCATCCTTCTGATACCAAGAGCACCAACCCCGATCGTTGTCGTCCTCATCAATACGGCCAAAGCGTCCGCCACAACAACGAACAAAAGCGGTGCCAGGGCCAATACTTCCTAATGCCCCTCTGAGGTTGAAAGAAGCCCCCCTCCGGTACGACATTAACCAACACTGCATGGGACACCATCGTGATGCAATGCTTGATCCAAGCAATCCACAGGTTCGGGAAACCTCTCTTTTGAAAGGACGCCCATAAGAATCTCCAATACATGCTATCGTATGCCTTGGATAAGTCCATCTTCCACACCACCCATTTGTCCTTGTTTCTTTTACAGCCCGTTACTACGTCTGAAGCCATCGTAAGCCCATCCACCATAGCTCTCCCCAGCACAAAAGCAAATTACTCAACTCAAATGATCTGTCCAATCACCCCTTCAGGCGATTAGCAAGGATCTTCGAGACAATTAGATAAACTGAATTAGACAGCAATGGGTACGTAGTCCTCCACCCTGGTCGACGCGTCCTTCTTTGGTAGCAAAAAGATAAGAGCCTTATTCAATTTTTCAAATCCGATGTTACCGCCTCGAAACTCCGCCAACACCTCCAAAACATCCTGCTTGATCACCTCCCAGAATTCCTGATAGAAACAGGACCCGGAGGTTGTCCGGTCCCGATGCCCTATCAGCATTCAACTGGAACAATGTCCTCTTGGTCTCTGCTTCCGAAGAACTCCCTCACCAATGAATCTACATCTACTTCAGATAACCATGCCACACCCCGGAGAAGATATGGGGTCGGGGAGAATGGGAAGCGGGGTGCGTGGGGAGTGCGTTGTGCGTAGGGAGCGTTGGGGTGTTTCGGCTGTTGGGACTAGAGGGTCACGTCGGAAGGGACGTGTGGAGGCTTCTCGGGGGTTTTTTGGTGTTCGGCGGGCTCCTGTCTTGCAGAGGGCGTGGAGACCTAAGGCGCGGGGCTTCTCCTTCGCCGGGGGGGGCCACGAATCCTCGCGGTCTTCTGGTGGCATGGATGACGTCGGAGACGGTGGCTGGACCAGGGTTTCCTATGCAAAGCCGGGTAAGCGTTGCTTCAGATGTGATGCTAGGGGCCATTCCGCGTCCGAGTGCTCTCTTCCGCCGCGCTGCTTTCTCTGTGGGAAGGTTGGTCATAGGAGGGCTTCCTGTTGGGCTTCTGTCCCGTCCTCGAGGCCGCGGTTTGCTGCTCAACCTGTGCCGGTCTGCATTCCTCATCGGCTTGGTGCTCGCGACTCTCGCTCTTTCGCCCAGGTGGTGGCGGCTGGTGGTTCTTCTCATCCCGTGCATGATGTTGCTGGCGCTGCTCAGGTAGGAGGTTGCTCGGCTCCTACTCTCTCTTCAGGTGATTCGGTCTTGCTTGGTTCCGAGGTGATGGGGGGAGACCCCCAGTCTGCTCCGGTGGATGGGGAGCCGGTGCCGACGGTTCCTTCGCTCCCTTCGGGGGGGGCTGTTCCTGCTGTGGATGTCTTGGAGGCGGGGGTAGATGGCTCGTCCTCCCGTTCGAGCCCGCCATCTGCCGCTTCGGTGCTTGTGGGGGTGCTCCGGAATCGTTCTGCTGATTGGGAAGCTGTCCGTGATGCTACTCTGGGCTTCCTGGGTGATGGCTTTGGTGGGGACTTCCTCTCCCTTGATGTGATGCGCTGCTGTGTTAGGGGTCTCTCCCCGGAACAACGGGAGAGACTCATTCATTGCCATGACATCGCCGGTATCTACTGGCGTGGGCTGCGGGTCTCTGACAGTGGCGTTTTCTCGACGGAGATCCGGGTGGCTATGGTGAGGGGGGTGCCATTCTTGTCTCGGACGGTTCATGCTCTTTCGAAGGCGCTCTCCAGCTGGGGCCAAGTCCTTCAGATCCTCGATGATGGTCTTGCTCCTGGTGCTGATTGGCGGTTGTGCCGCGTGCTGGTGGAAGCTCCGGCAGCGTTTTTTGCTGATTTGGCGGGGAAGACCCGTTTTGATAAACTATTTTTGGGACGCTGGACTTTCTCCCTGGAGCTCTCTTTTCTTCCGTCGCCGGTGACGTCGGTGGAGTCTTCTCCGGCGGTCGCACGGCGGGAAAGTGCCGACGCGTATACGGTGTTGCATGCAAACGACGGTTCTTCTCCCTCTCGCCACGTGTCTCATTCGGGGGCTTCTACCGAAGCGGCGACGTGCATGTTTCTTCCCTCACGTGTGGGTGAGGAGGCTTTTCGTTTCCCGCACGCTGGGGGGAATTCCGAAGATTTGGTGGCGGTTCAGACGCCAGAGGCCCCTTTGTCTTCTGATGCGGTTATTATTGACATTGAATCTTTCTCCGCAGACGCTCCCTTTGTGCCGGCAGATTTATTGCAAGTGGTCCCAACTCAGGTCAGATCGTTTATTCCTTGCGACCCTCTGGCTAAATCTATTTGGTCCCCTCTGCGGGTCTCCTCGGAGCATTCCCTATCGGATCCGTTCTCGGGCACGGATCTCCTTCTCGGGTCGGAGCATATTTTCTCCGCTTCAAATGTGATGTGCCCTCGACCTATTCGTGCAGTTCCATTTTCCGATATCTTGGATGACTCAAACTCTCCTTCTTCTCCGGTATCCCAGCCGTTGCTTATCTGCTCCGACTTTGCTACCCAGACGTCCACTGATGGGGATGCTGTGGTTTTCCTTCCGGACGATATGGGCCAGCCCATTATTCCGGCCAACCTGTATCCCTTTAACTCGGAGCTCGGCGAGGAGTCCACCCCTTCTCCTGTGGCTTCTGTGGTGGTTGGGTTGTCTCCCTCATCTCGATATGGCCGAAGCTATTTTAGGAGACGCCCCTTTCTCTCCAACTCTGTTGTGGTCTCTACCTGCCAATCGCTGCGAGACGCGATTGCTGAGGCGGCGGGTCTTGAGCCGGTGGTTGGCCGGCCTCATGCTGGGGCTTGACTGCTTCATTAGTCTCTGGTGTTTTTTGGGGCCTGACGTTTTCTGGGGAATCTACTTTTTTGTTTTAATGAAGATTATATCGTGGAACGTTCGTGGCTTGGGTGATGCGGACCGAAGGCGCATTTTGGGCTCGCGCCTTGTGGAATGGTCTTGTGATGTTGCTTTCATTCAGGAGACAAAGCTCCAGGCGCTGGATGACTCTCTCTGGCGTTCTTTTGGGGCTGGTCAGCTCGACGATTTCCGCGCGTTGGACGCTTTGGGTGCTCGGGGTGGTGCCATTCTGGCCTGGCGCTCGTCCCGCTTCTCGATTTCTTCTTCTCGGCTGGGTCGCCACTCCATCTCGGTGCTGTTAATATGTGGACGGACTAATATCTGCTTGGCTTTCTCTTATGTTTACGCTCCTATCTGTCATATTGCACGTCGTGAATTGTGGGATGATTTGCGGGAGGATGCTGCTGCCTTTGGTGACGTCCCTTGGTTGATTGGTGGGGACTTTAATGTTACTTTGCATGCTCAGGATCGCCCACGTGGCCGCGGTGGCCTCGACCCGGGATCCTCGGATTTTTTGGATTTCATTAACGTTTTGGCTCTTGAATCGATGGTTCCTAACGACATTTCATTCACGTGGCGGAATAGCTCCTCGCGGTCGCGGATTGATCGTTTTTTGGCGAATAATTCTTTGATGGACTGCTTTCCTTTATGCTTTGTTGCTTCAAGGCCGCGTTCCTTTTCCGATCATAACCCCATTTTCTGGTCGAATGGTGAGGAGAACCGTCCGCATTGTATGTTCCGCTTTGAGCGGTCCTGGCTCCTGGAGCCTGATTTTCGTGATTTGGTTCGACATCATTGGTCTCAATTATCGCCCTCTGGCAGTGCCGCTCGACGCTTTGAATTTAAGATTTCCTCTCTCAGAAAGGTGCTGGCGTCTTTTAAGAGAGCCTCTCGCTCAGCCCGCATTGCCACCCGCGTGGAGGCTGAGGACGAGATTCTGCGGCTCGACCGTATTGAGAATGCTCGTGATCTGAATCTGGACGAGTTGCGTGCTCGCGCTAATGCCCTGGATAGGGTCAGGCTGGAAGATCGTAAACGTGTGATTGAATGGCGCCAACGATCTCGCTTGCGCTGGCTAAAGGAGGGTGACGCGAATTCTGCGTTCTTTCACAGGGTTGCCTCGGGTCGCAGGCGATCAAATACTATCTCCTCGTTAATCATCAATGGCACTCAGGTTCAGGGCGAGCGGGAGTTGGGCTCCGATGTCTCGGCTTACTTTAAGGAGTGGTATGGCCGCAGGTCGCCGCGCCTTTGGCGGTGGTCGGGTAGGGGAGCAGCTGTGCTCCCTCAGGCGGATGCTGATATCCTTTCTCGTCAGATCTCTTTGGAGGAATTGAAGGAGGCAGTCTGGTCTCTTAACTCTGATGCAGCCCCGGGGCCTGATGGCTTCCCGGTGTTTTTCTATAAGGAATTTTGGGATATCCTCTCTCAGGACGTTCTGGAGGTAGCTCTCGAATTTTGTGCTGGCAACAATGGTTTCAACAAGCTTAACAAATCTATTATCGCTCTCATTCCCAAGTCTGCTTCTGCCACCCGGATTGAGGACTTCAGGCCAATTTCCATTTCAAATTCAATCTACCTTATCATTGCCAAGGTATTGGCTCGCCGTTTGGCCCCGATTCTTGATTCGCTTATCTCGCCCTCCCAGGCAGCTTTTATTAAGGGCAGACAAATTGGGGACTGCTATGCGGTGGCGTCCGAAATTACTCATGCTTGGCACAAGACCGGCACTCGTGGGATTCTGTGGAAAATCGACTTCTCGAAAGCATATGACTCTCTTGATTGGCGTTTTTTATGGTCTGTCCTTAAGAAGCGGGGATTCCCTCCGCTTTGGATCACCTGGGTTCGACGTTGTGTCTCCTCGGCCTCTTTGTCGGTGTTGCTTAATGGACGTTTGGCGGGGGGGGTTTTCCAGCCTCGCCGGGGTATTCGGCAGGGTTGTCCCCTTGCCCCTTTGCTCTTCGTCTTGGCTGCGGACGTGCTTTCCACAATGATTCACAACGTGGTTGCGGCTGGCTTGTCTCGTGGTTGCGCAGTTGGTCCCTTCTCTGTGCCGATTATTCAGTTCGCGGATGATACCATTTGCTTTATTGAGGGCGACGAGTCGAATATTGCGGGAATGGCGACCACTTTGGAACTCTACAGCGAGGCTTCAGGGCTTCTCATTAATTATAACAAGTCCTCTATGGTCCCCTTTTCTCTTCCCACTACGGAGGTGGAAGCCTATTCGAGGATTTTGCGTTGTGAGGTGGGTGCTCTTCCTCTGGATTATCTTGCCCTTCCGTTGTCTATTGGCAGGGCGCGCTTAAGGGATTGGCAACCGTTGATGGATCGCGTGGCTGCCCGTTTGGCTGGTTGGCGTGCTGCTATCCTCTCTCGGGGCGGTCGTCTGGTTCTCCTCAAATCGGTCCTTGCTTCTTTGCCTATCTATTTTCTTTCTGTGAAAGGGATGCCTAAGGGGATTCGTCGGCGGTTGGATTCTTGCTTGAGGAACTTTCTTTGGGGCAAGAAGGGGTCTGTGCGTAGCGGCGTTCCCTTGGTTGCTTGGGAGGATGTGACTCGGCCGAAGAAGGAGGGGGGGTTGGCGGTGAGGAGATTGGCTATCGTGAACGACGCTTTTCTTCTTAAATGGGTCTATCGGCTGTGCGGGCCGGAGGATAATATGATGCTTAACTTCCTAAGAATGGCTGTTTGGGCTCGACCGGAGTCTGGATCTGGCTATGGACGCCCGTTTTTTGGCATATTCCTCTCGATTCTCTCATGATATTAGTAAGGCTCTGATCCGCAACCGTGCCCTTTTTGTCATCAAGCTGGGCGATGGATCCCTCACTCGTTTTTGGGGTGATGATTGGACCGGTCGCGGGCCTCTTAAGGATGCCTTTCCTCGGTTATTTGCACTGGTGGACGACCCTGATGTCAGGGTGGCTTCTTACTGGGATGGGTCTGCTTGGGGGCCGAGATTCGTGGCCAACCTTTCTGACCAACGTTATCTGGAGTTTGTGGCTCTTCTGGAGATCCTTGCGGTCTCTCCCTCGCCCTTGGTGGGGCGAGATCATCTCTGCTGGAAGAATGGCTCCTTCTCTGTTCGTGACGCTTACAGGGCCCTTCTTCCGCCCTTGGATATGGTCGATGTCTCGTTGCTCCGGGACTGTCAATTCTTTTGGGGCCTCCGGATCCCTGAGCGGATTGGCATCTTCTTATGGCTCTTTCGTCGCGGGCGTCTCCTTTCTCGTAGCAGGTGTGCCGCTCTTTTTCCTTCGGTTTCGCCTATATGTGGTTTGTGCAATCTGGACGTTGAGACTATTGACCACCTCTTCTTCCGCTGTGATAAGACGCGTGACATATGGGCGGATCTGACCTGGCTGGACGTTTCGGACGTCGCTTCCTTTTGCGACTGTTTGGTTCGTGCTCGGGCAAGGAGTAAAAACGACATCTTATCTTCTATTGCTCGGCTGTGGTGCATATGGACTGCTGGGAATGAGGCTCTGTTTGCTGGCCAGCGATTCTACTTGGAAAATGTCCTCATATCTGCTTCCCGCTTGGTCTGTGATTGGTCTGTTGCCTAGTTGTTTTCATGGTGTCGTTGGGGTATCGACTTGTGATACTTTCTGATCTTGGTTGTACTCTTCTCTCCCCCTTCCTCTCTGCGTTTCTCCAACTGTAAGTCTCTCTCTTCTTTTCTTTGTTTTCTATTAATAAATGTGTGGTGAGCACCATGGAGTGCGTCCCCCGCTTTTTGAGTTTCAAAAAAAAAAAACCATGCCACACCCCTCCCCTACCAGCCCCATCCAGCCTACACACATCGTCTGCCAAATGCCTAAAAATGTGACAGCAGCCTCGCCCCCACCTCTTGATCCCCTTCGACCACCTCACCATAAATCGAAATCAAGTGTATCAAATTCCTCTGCATTCTCTCGTTGATCATGGCGTGAAAGAATCGTGTATTTGCATCTCCTTCCTCAACCAACACTACCAATATCTCTGCCTAAGTAATCTCCTCCTTTTTGTCTTCCTGAAGAATCTCTTCAAGGTATCCACCTCTCAAAGTCACCTCCTCTACCGCCAATGCCCTCTCATCCTCTAGTTTGTCCAATATGCTTACTTCCTCTTGTGCAGTATGCCTCCTTACCTTACGTTGCCCCTGTACCTCCCTATTGAACCTCATCAAGAATCTCCTGGCAAGTCATCGATCCACTCGACCGACATCCCGGCCAAAACTCCACCACCGCCTCCCGAAAACCCTCTTCTAGCAGCCATGTTCTCTTAAATCTGAAGGAGTGAGGGTGACCGTCCTCCCCTGAGAAGTGAGAACCAAAGCAACAACATGTGATTTGATTGCGCCCTCGGAAGGGCTCGCGCCCCAGCCAGTGGGAACGCCTCTACTGCCTCCATCGACAACATGACGGGAACGATATCTCAAATTTTTCCACGTATAGAGACATCCCATAGCATCAACCACCTGAAGGCAGCTGAAGCCCCAGACCATGCACCATCTCTGCCAATTCCTCAAAGCCATTGTCAGTCCCCCCCTCGATCTCCAAAGGATCCTCTGGTCGCAGGGTCACATTGAAATCACCCGCAATGAGCCATGCCACCCTTGGGAACCTTGCCCTAGCTAGTATCAACTCCAAAGTTCAAACTTCCATTGCACAGGTCGTACATGGTCATGGCCAGAATCGAAGTGCCGTCCGCCTCGTGCCGCAGTAGGATCAGGAGCGAGAACATCATGTGCACCTCCTCATCCTACATCTCCAGCTTATATTCATCCCATCCTGTCATCAAGCCCTCGAATGCCTCAACTGAAGCGATCGCCCTAAACTCTCCCAATTTGTTCCCCCAACCTCCTTCCACACCTCGTCCATCTCCCGCGCTATCTTAGTTTCTTGCAACATGGACACATCTGCCTTCTACTCTGCCAACAACTTCCTCACTGCCAACCTCTTCTCGGGCTAACCCAGGCCACTAACATTTCAAGTACCTATATTCATTTATGCACTACCAAGTCCCCTTTTGGCAACACCAAACCATGGCACAACAGAACCTCCATCTCCATGCCCTCGCCCCTCCCAGCCCAACCTCCCCCGCCTCCATCAAAACCCTTCCACGCTCACTTCCAGACTCGCTCCCTCTCACCCCATCACCTCATATCGAACCAACAATGTGCCCTCCTCTCGCTCCCACAACAGCTACGCCTCACGACGCGACCAACACCATCACCTCAATCCCCCAACAATCCCTCTCCACCAGCACTCTCGCCACCTCCACATCTCTCCAGCGTCGGTAGATCACATCCCACCACATTCTCCTCCACTCCTTCAGGCTTCAACGAGAATACCATCGGTTGAACCTGCCCTCCAACTATGCCACAACATGTCGAACCCCGTCCAGATGCGGTGCCTCGAGAGCGTCCACCAAGAGCCCCCAGACCCCCGGACCCCTCCAGCACTACCTCAAGGAGACCATTAGCAAGATCCATCAGAGGAGTCAGAACCATGCCAAGATGATTAAATGTCGCCGCCGGTTCCCTGATTCCCTCTGGTGCGCAACTTTGAAGCCCACAGTCAAAGGAGACTTGCCCAAGCAAATTCGCCCAAATCCAACATCGGGTCTCGTAGCTTCAGAAAAGTCAAGTTGCCAATGATAATCGGGTCTACTAGCGAGTCTGGTGCCACGTATAAACCAATGAAATCGATTTCAGGTAGCATGTTTCCATTCTGGTCTGCCTTCCGATACGCTCGAGGACCCGTCGAAGATGCCTCCATGGGCCCAGCAGAGTAAGCCGGGGATCCGGAGCTGCACCTCGCGCGACCCAAGAGCCCGACCAATGCCTCTGTGTATAAGGAGTGCCTCCCGATGCCACAAGGGTACGCCTTGGACTCCCCACCTTGTCTTGCACCCCAAGGCAAATTGACCATTTCCGCAAAAGTCAACCTTGATTCAAAACATCGGAAAGCGTCGCCTTCCCCTTCCGCGAAAGCTATCCCCGACATCGCGTTGCCCAACTCAGGTTGCCCCATCACCGTATCGACAGTCGGCTCCTCGTCCCTCACTTCCAGTGTGAAGTCGCGACCCTTGAATCTCGCCCAAAAGTCATGGGCAGGGCCGCAGGGGGCAGTTGACACAAGACCCCATGCGACAGAGGCAACTGTCAACATTTTAAAAACCATGACAAAGAAAACATGTGCAGCTTGGATGCTCTGGGCAAAATGCAACCTCTATCCTTTCAAAAAAAATCAACCTACATCAACGAAGAAACCAAAAAAAAATCCTCTAATGACAATGATAACAACAACAACAATCGTTATGGTCGAAACTCCTGCTGATATAGACATTGTTCTTATCCCCCTTGATTAATTTATCCGAACACTCTAATGACCTTCTCTTGAAGCTATGCCCGTCGATTTAATCACCGTAAGCTAAAAAAAGAAAGAAAGAAATAACGATATGTGACGAAAAAATCACTCCAAGTAGCTACGTGAAAAATGTAATTAGATCCAGATTCGTGGGGACAGAACCTGCTTAACCACACAAGGGTGTACTGTAAAACGGCAAAAAGACCGGCAAAAAAGAAAGAAATGAAACGAAGAAGAACAAGTACAACCGAGAAAAGGTGAATGACCTCTCCCAGTTGATGTTGGTCTCGGAGAGGCCAAGACGCGAAGTAGAAGTGTCGCTTTTAGTCGCCATTTACCACCTGTACAACCAACGCCGGTATCCTGTTTCTGGGAGGGGAGGAAGAACGGGTCTAGTGAAAGATGAAACGAGGACAAGTTTGCGAACAGTGGTGCGGCATCTCCACTCGTCTGCTTCTCCTTTATATCACCCCGTTCGCCCGAGCTTCGGGTCGGAGGCGGCAAGGGACAGGTGGCGATTCCTCTCGGCCCTTTCCATACCGGCGAAACCGATGTGAAGGACCGAGGTAACGGGAGAAAATTTAAGAAACCCGTACCGAACACCGCCTAACTTGAATCTCGCCGAGCCACCAGAATCTGAACGAGGTCATGTTTAATAGACTTAAAGTGGAAGTAGATGTGAGCAAATCAATGTTATAACATGGAAATTGATGGGATGCCATGTTCTTGGTTTAGCTTGTCCTTGTAATTGCTGAGATGTTTGAATGATCTCGTATCATCGAAATCGATGAGATGCCATGTTTTTAGTCAAACTGATCTTGTATCTACTTGAAGGTTTGAATGATCTCGTACTTTCGCTTTTATTTATTCAATGCAGCTCCCAAATATTTATGTATTGATTGTTTGTCTAGTATTTATATGAAAAAAAGGGATCTACTCAATGGAGTAGGTAACTTACCTACTCCATTTTCTTTTTTTCAAAATTTTTTATTTTTTTTGAAAAAATACTTTTATGGATTTTCATAATTATATCTATTTAATATGTCATTCAAATTTCATAAAAAACAGAGCCTTCTACGACCTCCATCCAGACAGTTATTTTTTAATGGGCACAGATTTGTTGTCTTTTTCATGTTCTGGATGGATGCCGTAGGAGTCTCTGTTTCTGACGAAATTTGAATGACATATTAAACGGATATAGTTATGAAAATCCATGGAAGCATTTTCAAAAAAATAAAAAAATTGAAAGAAAAAAATAAAGTGGAGTAGGTAAATTATCTACTATGTAGAGTAAGATACCTTTCCTCTATTTATATTTATTATATTATAGGATTGCAAATGCTGACATTATTGATTGCCTAATGCGGTCTTATTCATGAAAAGATTTGATACATTTAAGGTCGATATAATATGAATCGACAACAAATATTTTAAATGTATTTATTATGTAGTCAGTAAAGCTACTTGTGGACGTAGGTCATAATTTGTTATTTAGTTTTAATGAACTTTTTTAAATTTTTTTTATCCTGTTTTATGTGATTTTCTATTGTATTATAACGTATAACTCTTTTTTGTTTATTCTAAGTTTTATTTTTAAATTTTTTAATTTTAAGTAATTTTGATATTTTATCTGTAATATATGTAGACTCAAAGTGTCATTTGAAAGCTTTACCCGTTGAAGTTATTATGACATTGCTTCATTCTACAATGGACTATTTGTTTCCAAGTCGATCAGTTGATGTTGTGGTTAAAATATGTGTAAAATCAAATAATATTCTTAATTTCATAGCAATTCAAAGAGATCCCTAATAAACACAAAACGAAATATGATGAATTGAATTTCTCTTATTAACCCCTTGATCCAGTGCTTATAAACAAGCTATCATCCAAATAAGCTGAATTCGGAACTTTACAATCATAAAGACACCGAAGGAGCTCTCATTCTAAAGACTTGGATAAAGTTAAGCCGTACAAACCTTAAAAGGAAATCAACATTATTTCTCGAGGAAAATTTACATAAATTTTATGTATAACGCCATTTTAACAAATAAGGATACTTCTCCATCGATCATTTCATCGTCAAATCCCCATGTAGTCTCTTTAAAATATCGGTCAGGCCACATTATCTTAGCCATAGGCATCTCCTTTTCCCTAAGCTTCTTTATTTCCGGGACAGAGATATGTAACTCAATTTGCATATATTCATAGTTTATAATATGATTTGGCTATAATCCACTTCTCGGTATTATATGCAAAAAAACTTTATCTCTCACAAAAAGTAGTGGAGAGAGTTCAAACCTACAAGCAACCTTGTCAACCTTATTGGTGATCTCAAGCATACACATATATTGCATTCTGAACTCGTCTACAACCTGAACATCTATAATATCTTGATAGGAGAGTCCCTCAAGAAGAAAAATCTCCTGGCATGAACTTAAGATCGATATTCCCTACATAATACAACTTCTTTATGACTCTTTGTGGTCAACAATATTATTTAAAGAGTTCAATGGGGCTGTCCTTTGGGGAAGCTAACTTGGCTCCTCCCGCGCAATTTTGTTCATTATTTTTATTTTATTTTTTTGAAAAATTCTTCCATGAATATTCATCACTATATCCATATATTATGCTATTCAAATTACGTGCGAAACAGAGACTCCTACGGCCTCCATCCAGACAGTCATTTTTTAATGGTAACAGAATTGCTAAAAACGACCCTTCTGGATGGAGTCTGTAGGAGTCTCTGTTTCATGCGAAATTTGAATGACATAATATAAGGATATACTGATGGAAATCCATGGAAGAAATTTTCAAAAAAAATAAAAAAAAAACGGGCGAAATAACGCGGGAGGAGCCAAGTTAGCTACCTCCAAGAGAGCAGCCATATTTTATCCTTATTTAAACAAGCTTAATGGCTTCCCATGTATTCGTGTCTCGGTCATATTTGTAGAGACTCTTTATGCCAGCCTATTGTTAATACAAAGGAGTAGTGCATCTAAAAACCATATAAAGTTTGAAAAGGCGATATACTGATACACGCATGTTAACTTTGATGTCAGTGAGTTCAGTACTAGATAGATGGTTGAGTGACTAACCCTTACATTCCAAGGCACATTTTCTATTCACCCTCGCGAGTCTAATAGTATGTTTCACTGTAGGTTTGAGGATGATATGCATCCTAATATTCTGAGGTGAACCGAGTCCTTTAGGAATAGTCCTTTGAATGACTGTAAAGAAGAAACAAATACTTGATATATATATAGGGAATTTATCCAGAGAGCACTGTGCCCATTTGAGTTCAAATGAACCATTGCTTTCATCCTTCAGATCATGATCTAATGATCCTATTTTATCTCATCCATTCCCTTTTTTTAGCGTCAATCCTTACCATAACAAACTCCCCCCGCATTCTCCTCGCGACTGATTTCCTTTTTTGATTCACAATTAAGTCTCTCCGACGTTGCATTGTATTTATTTTCGAAATTTCCAAAATCATCTATGGATTCGTCTTCCTGCGAAATCTCATCATCTCCAGCGACAAAAGAATATCGTCTTCAAGTCCTCGATTTGTAAGTTTTTTCGTTGTTTATTAGACATTTATTTATTGTTCTTTTGTAGAATTTGATCGTTTGTTTTTTAGTTCTCATTTTCAGTTTCAAGTGCGATGGATCATCTGTGAATGGAAACTGATCATGATTCCAAAGAAGCAATGATGAACGATGCTTCGTGGATGGATTTGAATCGTGAAAAGATCGTATCAAAAGGGGTGAAGATGGATGTCTTACAATTGGATTTAGATAGCGAAATCATTATTTCAGAAAAATTATACCAAGTTACTGATGATATTTGCATATGTTACTGATAATATATCATGTATTACTTTTCTATTTTATCATTCTTACTGATTAAAATCCATTCATAGTTACTTATGTATCTTAAGAAAATACAAGTTCTTTCTATCAAATACAAGTTAAGTAATTTATACGTAGCTATCAGTAACACTTGACATATTGCAAGTAACTAAATAGACTTACATCAGTAATTTATACGCAGCTATCAGTAACACTCGACGTATTGCAAGTAACTAAATAGACTTACATCAGTAATTTATACGTAGCTATCAGTAACACTTGACGTATTGCAAGTAGCTAAATAAACTACATCAGTAATTTATACGTGGCTATCAGTAACACTTGACGTATTGCAAGTAACTAAATAGACTACATCAGTAATTTATACGTGGCTATCAGTAACACTTGACGTATTGCAAGTAACTAAATAGACTACATCAGTAATTTATACGTAGCTATCAGTAACACTTGACGTATTGCAAGTAACTAAATAGACTACATCAGTAATTTATACGTAACTATCAGTAACACTTGACGTATTGCAAGTAACTAAATAGACTACATCAGTAATTTATACGTAGCTATCAGTAACACTTGACGTATTGCAAGTAACTAAATAGACTACATCAGTAATTTATACGTAGCTATCAGTAACACTTGACGTATTGCAAGTAACTAAATAGACTACATCAGTAATTTATACGTAGCTATCAGTAACACTTGACGTATTGCAAGTAACTAAATAGACTACATCAATAAAGAAGGCGGGGATGGACATTAGTAACAATCAAAATGAGTACAGTAAAATGGATAATTGTAATAAGTACTTCTTGTATGGACATTAGTAATTTACATACTTAATTACTGATCTCACAACAATAATTACTTGAGAACTGAATATGTATTACTTGAGTAACATGAATGAATTACTGATCTCAGTACAATGTAATATTAGATATGTAAATTACTAACAACTGTTTCAATATTACCGATCTCGCAACACATAACTACTTACATTCAATACATACATTACTGATCAAACGTATAATGATTATTTATTCGAAACGAAATTAAGGATTTGAATTTATCTTTCCAAAAACGTCTTCCTTTTTTAAGGACTCGGTATAATTGGAAATAGAAAGGCTCAAACATATTAATATCCTTCCAAAATCGTGTCCTTCGAAATAGAAAACCATTCAAATGAAAATACACGTGGCGAACCCACATTTGGTGCTAAAAAAACTCAAATGGGCACAGTACTCTCTGGATATGCCCCCCTCTCTCCCTCTCTCTCTATATATATATATCCACACGCTTGATATACAAGTAATTTGCATGTACCTAACCTTGGAACGCCACCTTGTTTTGCTTACAAAAAGAAATTCCATAGGTTGGCTCGAAACTACATCTGGAATTACCGCAACAAAGTGTGTCATATTTATTAAACAATTGATGATCACTAAAATAACTGCTTTATCATCTGCAAACTAAACTGCATTAGTGATAGATAAAGAGGAAATGCTTTCTGTTAGGAACGGATTCTCCGTATAAATTGAATTGCGAAAGAATAATCAAAGTCGAAAAGCGGATCTTACACTATATATCAACTACGAGAAAGTACCTCAACCATAAAAAAAATCATCCACAGATGCACGGAGAATTTTTAACGTGGAAAACAATCAACGTGAGAGAAAAAAACCACTGGGTTGATCGCAACCCAAAACCAAGCTAATTTAGATTTGGCATAGTTCTACCCAAAAATATTTACAATGATTTGGCATCAATTACATTGTAAGAATAGAATGATTTAGTTGAAGTGTTTCAAAACGCACACAATACTCTTGATATAGGTCGCATACTCATATTTATGCAAATCAAGCATCTTGAAATTATATAAAATTGAGTAATAATGTACTCTCTATTTATGATATGAAAATCTTGAGTTTGCACGTAGTTATCCTTGTAAATAACTCTTTTCCTCATCTTTTGTATAGTAAGAAGGAGAGGGAAACAAGAGGAAGAAGACGACATAATTGATATGGTTATCTAGTTTATAGTTGATGGTTGGTTATTTTTCTATTTAGCGCTCGATCACATTCGTGTGTGTTACACCTTGCCTTTTATGGAAGCTTTTTTTACATTGTAGTTTTCCTTTAAACGAGTGTCAGTGTCGTCTTCATATAATGGAGACTACAAGGTATTAAGTGTGAGTTCTTAGGGATCGTGATACCACTGGAACGGATTGAATAGTATATCAATGGCAGCTTGAAATCTTTTCTGCAATTATACCAAGCATGACATAATCACATAACCAAGCCAACAAGCGCAATGCACAAGATGTTAACATGGAAATCCAGTTGGGTGAAAATTATCACCTAAGTCATCTGACTCGGAATTTTCGATCAATCAAGCCAACCAACTGCTCCACTATATTATGCTCCTTATCTATTCGCACTTTGCTCCCCCTTAATGTTTAAAGGTCCATTCAACCTTGATCACATCTGGATATTAAAATTTATTTTCTATCAACGATCGAACAAAGATTCAATTACATATATCACCATTTGCTTTTATTTTTCAGGGAATATGATAACTTCTAAAGACTCAAAAATTAACTCAAATATCTCTCCAACATGTGATATAAATCGAAGAAAGGGGTCAAGTATATAAATAAATAGATATTTATAAAGTCGTAAGTTTATTTATCCAGAACAGTGGAGCGTGTGTTTATAATAAAAGTTTCAGAGGGGTCTCCATGTAAATATAAATAAATAGATATTTATAAGGTCGTAAGTTTATTTATCCAGAATAGTAGAGCCTATGTTTATAATAAAAGTTTTAGAGGGGTCTCATGTAACATTCTCTCGATTAGATGGTGAATTGGTGATGTAGCAGACCGCTTCGATGGAAAAAACGCTCTTAAGCTCGTGTACCCGGTTCCCGACTTAATCACACGCGCGTCGTTCACAGCCGTCGATTCCCGTCAGGCAGCAGCTCGCAACAGGTCCAATCGGCCTGACCCCGACCGCCATCAGCTTCCCGGGTTTCGCAGACGCGACCCAACACGCGCACCACAAGCCCGGGACCCGTCGATTTCCACATCCTCTTCTCCCCATCGGCCCCGCTGGATCTCACTCTCTCGACCCCCATTCGCATCAATATATTGTACTTTTTCCCGTGATCCCGTTCGCCTTGGGACAGATTCCAGTGATGGATTTCATGAAGGTTCTGGATCAGACGGTCCGGGAGATGTGAGTTTCGTTCGATATATGTGAATTGGATTTTTGCGGATCGGGATCTGACGACAATCCTCTCTGTTGTGCGCAGAAAGAGGGAGGTGAATTTGAAGGTTCTGAAGGTGCCGGAGATCGAGCAGAAGGTTGGTTTAGGATTTCGTTTCGTTATAAGTTGAAATGTATGTTTTCTTCTCTATGTTCGATCCTATTTGCTACGAGAGAGAATCAAAAGATATCAAAAGACAGAGAAATCATGTGGGGGTGTAAGGTAGTTCTCAGTTATTCGTTTCCTCAATCGGAGAAAGACCTCCAAATGCAGAATTCGTGCCCCTTAACTCAGCAACTCCGGGGATTATAAGCTCCCATGATTGTTGGTGGCTACTAGTCGTGATAACATAGGTTGCACACTAGCAGCCGTCAAATTTCTCTGTGATTTTCAAGCAACGCACTTTATATATGATATTCTCGTCTTACACACTTCCCAAATTTAATTCTTATATTACTCCATAGATGTTGACTAAAATCCCCACTGTTGTCATTTAAGCTGTTCTTATTTTCTGTCACTTCATGGTTTTGAAAGATTGATTCTTGCGGGTGATAGTAGCTCACGTTGTTCTGTGTCTGAGACTGCCTTTTTTCTGGCGTGAGATTATGTTTTGACTTGATTGTGTGCTATTAAGAAGATGAACGAAGAAATTGTTTGTCCTTGCTTATGGAACACTGTCAAAACCTGTTAAAGGATAATGTGCTATTACAGAGACTATATGTATTTTGTCAAAAAGACTGGGAGTTCTCATAAATGTCCCGTAGAATCCAAAGTAATTACCATGCATAGGAACCAAACATGCCTTTCCCTACTGGGGAAAAAGGTGAGGTCCCATCTGTAGTGGTCAACCACAAATAGACTCTAATATCACTCGGTTGAGAATAGATACCCATGGATAATGCAGAAACATATCGAATCGAGCACCTCGGGCACAATAACAAAGGCGAACAACCTGCACAAGCAAATCGAGACTATCAATCACAAGTACAATCATAAAATGAGAACATGGACTTTTTGACGTGGCAATCCCCAAAATGAGAGGGGGAAAAATCACAGGGCCTACTCAACCCAATCAAACTTCTCCACTAGATATGATGAACAAAGTGTTTTCCTTGGACACTATACAAAGCCAAATCATTCTGCCAAAGGTGTATCAAACAAGATATGTCACCAACACAAATGAAAGGGGAGAAGGTAGAGAAATGCCACTCAACATGTGCTGCACTAGCAAGTTCCACACATGCTCCAACTCGACTTCTCCGCGACGTGATCACCAACATCAACTTGAGGCCCGATCCAAGCAAACAAAGGAGAGGAAGAGGGTAGCCCTAACCCTTCCAAAACACAACATCAACAACAACAAGAGAGGGAATGGAAGCGTTTGAAACTCTAGCAAGGTTATGTCTGCCAGAACTTATATTTTGGTCGGGGAAATTGTATATATGCCTAAGAGGGGCATTTTGTATCCAAGCCCAACATGGACTGAAATTTGTCGTAATTGCACAACCCAACAAATCTTCTTCTCCTTCCCATGAGAAGGTTATCAATCACCAAGCTCCATATATAGAAGATTGACTCATGAGGTTCAACACGATGGTCAAGTTCCTATATAAAAAGGAACCCACCAACCAAGCTCGCATCATCAATAGGAAAGAGTAGTTTGCTCCAATGCAGCAAGGGAGCGACACACTTCAAACTCCCCAAATGGTAACGGCTTCATCGTGACTGAGAACTTTTCCATAGATACGCAACTGTCCGAAGTTGTCTTGGAGGATTCATGCTCCTCCTTAAATGACACAGACTTCCTATACCACCTGCCTATCATCATCAGGAGTGGAAATATTTGACACATCCTCCTCTTTCCTTGCATCTCACAATTGCTTAGCAGCATCACCTGACACGATACGCGGGGCACTTTGTAGAGGACCCCCCTCAAAATCAGCTAGCTCATAGCTGCTCGAGGGAGAATCATCTGCAACTCTATGGATGTCTTTAATGGTTTGATATTCTTAGACATCCATGCTCATCATGAGCTTCTTCTCAGCAGGATCATACAAGCTAAAGCCAAGCTCATCTTGTCCATATCCCAAGAAATTGCGCTGCCTCGTCTTTGCATCCAACTCGGACTTTTCATCCTTGAGAACATGGCAACATGCACATATGCGCGGCATCCAAAGGCATGCAAATGATTGTATGAGACATAGCATCACCATCCAAGGGTACATGTAGAGAAAGATTTATAACACAAACTACAGTAAAAAGATCTTCACACCATAAAGAGTTAGGCAATTTAGCCTCTTTACAGTAACCTATATACCTACAAGTGATATGCTTGCTTATTCTCTAACTAAGGGATTAACAACATGTACATACATTAAACATGTTGGTTTAGTGGGACTCAAGAATGCACGAGTCAAGGAAGAGGTTTTCATGAATAATGAACCTCATTGCTTGCAGACATCTCTATACACCAAATGAACAATTGGAGTGTAAAAGCTTTAACTACTTAGGTCAAGTGGGAGATGTTAGAACGAGTCTCTTGGAATGATCGAATGGTCATGAACCGCCGTCGACGGTTGTACAAGGGCCGAGTCTCGAGGAGAACCTAATTGACGGGACGCGATGATTGGGGTGGATGACGTAAGGGCATGTGCTCTATATATACCTCCATCAGAAGGTGGAATGGATCATCACATCTCGATCCATCTGCGCTCACCGGGAGCCCCTTCCCAACCTCCCCTATCCCATCTCTCTCTCTCTCTCTCATTTCTATCACGAAGATGACGGCTCCTAAAAGCTTCTAGTTAATATTTATAGACAATAAGCATTTACTACCTACTAATTTTAGTTTCTGTATTTAGTTGCAAAATTTACTCAATAAGGTATAAACCAACATTTCAGTACAAGGCATATGAAATGGTACAAGTCAATCCCCTAATTTCACCTCTATTTTAGCAACCCAATAATTAATTTATTTTATTTATTGATTGAAGAACGTCAGAAGCTTAAAGTTTGGGAAATTTTGATTTTTAGATTCATTATTTCTGATTCGGAGCACATCAGCAAAATATAGGTGAAGTTCCCTGAAGTTTTCCTTTCCAGGCATAGAACAAAACAGCAGTGAAATTGATATTTGAGGCCATGCACATAGCTAGTTGTTGGATCTCACAGTAATCAGTGCCATTGAAGGAGTACATGAGGTTCCAGGATATATGTCCACAGATTTTCTGCAGAAGACTCGCAGAATACTTGAAGTAGCAACTTGATTGCTAGGATCGTTAGTTCTGTAACTTTTAGGAGGGCGAAATAAGGTGTTGCACCTGATCCCACTACATTCGGATGTTCTTGAGCTCCATAAGTGAGGTTCCATTAGCCGGTCAAGCAGAAGTTGTTGGCTGCACAATCAAGTTCATTGCTGAGAATACATAACTAGCACAGTGGACAACCTCCAAGGTAGTCCAAATACAAAAGCATTTAGTAGGTAGAGAACAGTTACATGCTTTGAGTAAATAGAGGCCGAAAGGGGTGTAAACGGAGTAATAATATGGAACAAGGTACGCCGACACAGCCGTCTGCAATCTAGTGATATACGAGTTTATATAGAAAGTTTAGATCTCACGATTCCTATTAGATCTATATATTCACCAAAGAAGAAATCGAATCAACTCTCTAGAAAAAATATAACCAAGATATGAAATTCACCGATATTGGGCTAAGTACGGGAATTTTACTAAGCAATTTTCACATTTCACCCATTGTCATGACCTATTGCTGAATATCAGGTGATATTCTAGAAAGGTAAAGCATGTATAGTTTCGATATTGGTTAATGTTTAACCAAAATTTTGCCGAAATTTAGCAAAATTTTAATCCATGCCTATGTGATGAGATATGCAAACTCCATTGACATATTTTGAGCCCTTCTTTAGCCTGGAGATCAGGAGTCCTTTAAGGTGCTTGTAGATGAACGTGAAACCCCAGTCTCAAAATCCATAGCATGCTGGAATTTGCCCCAATGCTCTAACTTTTTTTTGAAATCCAGAAACAAGGGGGAAGCACTCGAAGGTGCACGCCCTAGAAAATTTATTCAAGTAGAGAAAGAGAAAAGCAAAAAAAGGAAAGACAACATCTACGCTCCGAAGCCAATACAATGCTCGGCCCCCCACCCCTATATTGCGGCTTGCCCACTCCACAACCAGGTGGTTAGCAAAAAACATCACATTCTCCCAGTAAAACCTCTGCCCCGAGAACACAAGATCATTAGATCATTTCTTCCCCGCCAGATCGCTCACAGAATGGCGATAGGAAGGAGCAGGTCCCTCATCGGCCTCCCCTTATTTTCCTGAAGCGACCTCCAGAAAGATGATATATCGCTCGCGTTGCACCACTCTAAAGCAGACAACAGCCACACCTGCGACACCATTGGGCACCCAAAGAAGAGGTGCTCCGCCGACTCAATCGCCTCATTGCAAAGCAAGCATCTATCAAAGATGTTACCCAGAAGCCTGGCGCACCGGTCCCTCGTCATGAGCCTCTGCCTCCGGAGAAGCCACAATAAAAAACCAACTCTCTCTGGCAGCCCGAGCGTCCACATAAAAGCACAATCCTGGATCGCAATCTCCGACAACGACGACACCGGCCGAGCAATAGCCCCAAACGCCTTCCTCACCGAGAACGGGGCCTCCCGCCGGCACCAATGGTCACGCCTCCCGGAGGGCGACCCACCTCCCGCACCGCATCGAGTAAAGCGAGGAACTCCTCCAACCTCCGGTCCGAGAAATTCGCGGAAAAGGTGGGGCACCAATTTCCATCACTCCAGCAAGCCGCCACCGAGCACAATTTGTCCTCAGCCAACGCATACAGCCGTGGGAAACGAGAGCACAACGCCCCCCCTCCCCCCCGCCCAGTCATCTGCACTCCCCCCACCAAGGACCGACCTGAAAAGCGAGGAGTTCCTCAAGAACACATCCACGACCCCCCTCCAAAAAGGGATGGGAGACGCCACCCGGGGCAACTGCAGCGGCAAGGCCCCCCCCACCTCATAAATCTTTCGCAACACATCACAACAAAGATCTTCTCCCGCCCACTTAAGCAATAGGGCATCGTTCATATCCTTGAGCGACTTCACCCCAAGACCACCCTGCTCCTTCCCGCAGGTAACATCCTCCCAACCCACCAAGTGCACCCCCCTTGACCCTTCCCCCTGCTTCCCCCATAAGAACGCCCTCATCCGCTTCTCCAATCTGGTCGCGATCCCCTTAGGGATCTTTCAGTTGGACAGAAAATAAACTGGAATGGAGGAAAGGACCGCCTTCAGCAGGACCAGGCGACCCCCCCTCGATAGACACACGGACTTCCATCCCGCCAAACGAGCCTCCACCTTCTCCACCACCTTCAGCCAATCCCTCAAACGAGTCCTCCCCACGCTCAAAGGCATCCCCAGGTACTCCATCGGCAAAGAGGTGCAGGCCGACCCCAGAGCCATCGCCAACTCCTCACCGCTCTGAGTCGCAAGGCCGAAAGGAATGAATTTGGACTTGGCATTATTCTTAAAAAGCCCGAATAGCTCGCCGAAGATCTCCAGTGCCGAGGCCATTCCCCTCGCCTCACGAATCCCCCCTCAATGAATAGCAACGTATCATCAGCGTATTGGAGGATGGGCACCCTCACCTCCCCCTGGAGAAACCCCTCGAGATGCCCGGGTCAACCACGCGAGTCGCAAAATCAGAAAGAACATCAGCCGCCAGGATAAATAGCATGGGAACCAGCGGGCACCCCTGGCGCACCCCCCTCCGAGGTTGAATCAACCCCCCTTCCGTGCGCCCATTCACCAAAAAAGAGAAAGAGGCGGTGATGACGCAACGCCTCATCCACGAGATCCACAGCTCCGAGAAGCCCTTCCGCCGAAGCACCGACCATAGAAACCTCCAATCCAGGTTGTCGTATGCCTTCTTAAAGTCCACCTTCCAAAGAACCCCACTCACATTCCTCCTCTCCCAATCCGCAATGATCTCAGACGCCAGGGTGAGGCAATCAGAGATGTGCCTCCTAGGAACGAATGCTGATTGAAATGGGGAGACAACAATGTCCAAAATACGGCCTAAGCGAATAGCAAGCACCTTCGCAACAATGAGGTAAATAGCGTTGGAGACCCAATGCTCTAACTTGATTAACAATGGATGATCCTTTTTCATCACAATGTTTTATGTATCCAAAGCTACGTAGTTGGTCTAATGGAGAGGTTCAGGTTGTAAGAATTTTGAGAAAAAGGCCCTCAAAGGGTTATCTTCAAGATTCCCTGTTGTCATCCAACTTCTTACATCATGTGTGCAGGTTCTTGATGCAACAAGTGACGAGCCTTGGGGTCCTCATGGGTCTGCTTTGGCTGAGATTGCCCAGGAAACTAAGAAGTTGTACGTTCTATAGCTTGTTATAATGGTATATCTGGCAGAAACAGACTGTTTTCTCAATTTATTTTCCCCATAAATGCATTTTTTTGTTTGTAGCACTGAATGCCAAATGATAATGAATACACTTTGGACAAGGTTGGCAGATACGGGTGCAAATTGGAGGCATGCATATAAGGTAGAAGCTTTGTTGTCCTTTCTGGCTTTCATTCTCTGTTGATTATCTTAGATACTTGATTGTTGCTTGATCATTTAAGATTTGAATTAAGATTTCCTTCCAGGCATTGGCTGTTATTGAATACCTCATTGGCAATGGTTCTGAGCGTGCACTTGATGACATAATTGAACATACATTTCAAATCTCGGTATGATATACTTGCTGATTTCTTTGAACATACGTTGCAAATCTCAGTATGAGTTATTTGTTTTTTCCCAGCGACTTCTTATCCTTTCTGTTATTTGGTGTATATGTGGATTTATCAGATAATCTAATTTCATGATTTCTTTAATTGTGTTTTCTTTCTTTGCATTGGTGAAGTCTCTAACAGGTTTTGAATATGTTGAATCCAACGGAAAGGATATGGGTATCAACGTGAGGAAAAAGGCTGAAACTATTTCTGCCCTTCTAAATGATAGAGAAAAAATAAAAGTTGTGAGAGACAAAGCTGCCACAACTCGTGATAAGTGTGTTGCATGAATCATTCATATTTTCATTACGATTACTGTCTTGGAAGAGTATTAATCGAACTAGAATGGCATTTACTTAGGTACTTTGGACTCTCCTCTAGTGGAGTTACGTACAAATCGAGTGCAGCTTCTATCGGGAGCAGTAATTTTAACCAATATGACCGCTTTGGTGGTCGAAGTGGTTTAAAAGAGGGCGAGAGGTTCAAAGACGGTTATAAAGACAAAGATCGACACGGTGATGAAAGAAAAAAAGATCATGCTAATGAAACTGATGGGATTAAATTGAAGGATGAAGTTGCACATCATACAAGGTATGCCAAGTTTTACATTAGTGACTATTATAATTGTGATGTTTGACGGATGCTTACCCAATATTCCCTTGCATGATCTACACAAAGGACTATTAATTAGAGAGAGCTGTCTAGTTAAGCCTTTTATCTAGTTATGGATTTTTATTTCATGCATCATTTACAAAGTTGATAAACTAGAAGTTTTTTTATTACTTGTTATATGGTGGAAAAATTACACTCGCTCATGGAACCTACACACAATCTTATTGCACTTCTTGAGTGTCTCCCCCTCTTTTGGTTTCAAAAAAAAATCTTATTGCACTTCTTATTCGTAGTATATAGGTTTGTCCACTTATTCCGTTAAGATAATAAAAATTGTGGTGCCAATTTTATCGTTTTATATTGTTTGAATATCCTTTTTATGTTATTAAATATGCTTCTAGTGTTGTTGTGTCCTGGCAATAATTTCCCCCTTCTTTCTATATTAAGAAGGGTAAGTCTCCCATTATTAGGGACATTCTTTTCTCCTACATGGTATCGGAGCAACAATCCTAAATCGGTTGTCAGATACATTGACAAATACACCCTAATCTTAGCCTCGGTTGTCAGATACATTGACAAATACACCCTAATCTTAGCCTCCATTGATCAAGATAGATTAGAGGGAAGGTTGGCAGGTTGGAAGGCAGTTATGCTCTCTGGGGGGATTGATACTTTTGAAGCATGTCCTCTCGGCTATTCCGATCTTCTTTTGCTCCACGAGATTACTACCAACTGGAGTTTGCGCAAAGGTGGAATCTTTGATGAGACATTTTTTCTGGTCCGATGAGAGATAGGCAAAGAAGGGGATCCATCTGGTTGATTATGGAAAGATTACAAGTGCGAAGAGGAAGGGAGGGTTGGGGGTGTTGCGAGTGGAAGGAATGAATAAGGCACTTGTAGCGAAGTGGGTGGTGTGGCTTTGGGGTAACTCAGATGACCTTGTATGTAGACTCATGAGGAGAATCTGCGGGTTCTCTGTGTCCTTGGAGATTGTCCTGGTCCGTCCTTGTTGTGGTAGGTTATTACTAGGATCCTTCTGGAGATGACTGTTATGATGTGATATGTTCGCAGGGATGGGGAGAAATTTAGATTCTGGCTTGACGACTGGACGTGAGATGGGATCCTAGGGGAGCGTTTCCTATGGCTCTTTGGGCTAGCTAGTAACATAGAGGGATCGGTCCGTTACTTGTGGGAGCAGGGAACATGGGTTATTTCGTTCTCTTTGGTGTTATATGATCAGAGACCATAGGAGCTTCTAAGATTGCATAGCGAATTAACACAGAGGGACTATCAACTGCAATGATTATTTTATGTGGGGTGATGGGGGGTTTTAGATGAAGAAGATTTACCACTTCTTCATAGAGGATGGTGGAAGATGCACGACGATGTGAGACTCGATGCTAGAATCATCTGGAGGAGCACAACGCCTATCAAAGTCAAGTCTTTCTGTGGTTGTTCAGACTTGGTAGGGTTGTTACCAAGAGTCGCCGGAGATAGTTGTTACATGTTGATGATTGTAACTGTGACAGATGTGGGATGGAGGTGGAAGGCATGGATCATTTGTTCTTTTCTTTCTTTCACTCGGCACTGGTTTGGAGTAATGCCAATATTCCTTGGCTTAGGGTGGAGGATGGCTCCACCTTCTGGTGATGCATTAGATAGGTGTGTGGTAATGGGCATGAAGATAGCTCTTATCCTTTTGCGATCTTATGGGCATTTTGGTCTGGCAGGAACGAGGCCATTTTTCGTGGGCAAATGTTCTACTCGGAAAATGTCTTTGAATATTGCAGGACATTGTGCATCTCTTGGAGCCATGTAGCTTGATGTACTATCTTTTTGCACATTGATTTATGATGTCGTGGATCCTATCTCGGGATACCATCATTTCTCTTCTAAAATTTTTTTTATCCCCCACCAAAACATCCCCACCAACAACTACCTCTCTATGGTCTTACCAGCCGTCTCCTTGTCGTGCTCATGGTGGGGCTCTCTAGGCATTGTTCGTCCATCATACGTCATCCTACATGGCCCTTGACTGTAGTTGGCGTTTGGGCACCATTTATCTTCGAGGCTTGGAGCATCTATTGGCCTTTAACTGCTGCAAGGGCATCCGATAACTTATCATTGCCCCTCTCTGCATCATTTCTTGAGCATAAGTGATCATCCGATTGCTGGTGGTGCTCACAGCTCTAACGTGCCTCCTTGTTACAACTCTTTTATCTTCTAGCTTGCTTTTGGGGTATAACCTCCGATGATTTTTTTGTCCTTGCATATATGTTTTGAGCCAATGTTTGTGTCGATGCAACTATAGTATGCCCATTATAGTTCATCTTTATGTAGAAACTAAGACTCTTTCGAGTTCTTATAGAAATGCTCCACTCTTTCAGCAGCCTCCTTCTTTGGGCGTAGGAAAATGAGCGCTTTGTTAAGCCTCTCAAACCCAACATTATCAACAACAAATTCATCAACAACCTTGGCGATCTCTGGGCCAACCAATTGCTAGAATTCACGGAAGAAGAAAATAGGGAAACCATCATGACCTGGAGCATCATCTGCATTCAAGTTCGACATCGCATTTTCACCTCCTCCAGCGTAAAACTCTGCTCAAGGTGGATTGCGTGAGCCTCGGAGATGCGAGTTGCCCTCACACCAATCCACCTCCACTGCCTCGTTTCCTGCCTCCGCGAGAACTCATGAAAATGATCAACAATAGCCCTGCACATCTCATGGTCACCCTTCACCCTAGTGCCATTCACCACCGTGGACCGAAACACGTTGTGACAACGACGACCGCTAGCCACTCGATGAAAGTAGGTGGTGTTAGCATCACCGTCTTTGAGCCAACATTGCCTAGAACGTTGTTACCATTCAGTCACACACTTCCTATCTTCAACTGCATAGTTTTCTGAGCCGCGCACCTCACTGCCAACTCCTCATTCACTAGCTCCCTGTCATCCTCTAATTCATCAATCCTGCGCACTTCTGCTGCTTTAGTCGCAAAGCGACTAGCTAGTTTGGCCTCTCTAACCTCTTTCTTAAAGGAGCAAAGATGCTTGCGAAGAAAAATGAGTTTTTGGGCAAAACAGGAGGCGGGCGAATTGAAAACAACAGTAGAGGTTCAAAAACTATGAATGCGGTCTCTAAAAGAGTCCTCCTGCAGCCAGGATCGTTCAAAGTTAAAGAACCCTCGATGAACCAATCACTCCCGAAGTCCCATATTTGAGGGGTATGATCAGAACTCGTATGTGGTCTAGAGGTGCAAAGAGACAATGGGAAGTCATTCATAAGCTCCTGAGAGTCCAAGAAGTGATCGATACGAGAATGAGAGCCATTGTTCCTCCAAGTGTATTTTGTATCATTTGCATCGATCACCTCAAGCTCAAGATCAGCCACAAGATCCACAAACACCGATGATCTCAGATCCTGACCCCCTACGAACGCGGGCGGTAGGCGGAGCGGAGAGTGATGTTGAAGTCTCCTCCCAAAAGCCAAGCCTTCTTTGGAAAAGTTGCACAACATCACGAATGTCGGCCCAAAGCTCATCCCGCGAAGAGTGCAAGCAAGGACCGTAAACACAAGACACCACCAATTGTGAGCCCGAAGAGTTGTTTTCTAGAAGGACTGTAACGACATGGCTGGCCTTGATCTCACCGTGCACAGAGAATAATGGTTCTTTCCACTCCACAATCAAGCCCCTTACCGCCCCATCAGCATCAAGGGCACAATACCCAGTGAGCGAACCACCCCCAAAGAATTCCACACCTCCCTAGGAAAGAAAAGAGCTTTGTCTCTTGCAGGAAGATAATGTCACAATCCCATTGAGCAAAGCGGCCACCCATTAGCAACCGTTTCTCCGGGTCACCCAGTACCCTCACATTCCAAGTTAGTACCTTCATTTAGACACCTGCTTACTTCTCGAAGCCTGCACCACTCCAGCTGCAGGTGCCACCCTAGCTGTGTCTTCTGAGATCGATTTAGTCCCCACTCCTTTATTCTGTTGCTTCCTGGGTCTATAGCGCTCATGTCATCTTTATAGGAGACAAGACAAACACCTTCTCGAAGCCAACACCTGATTCTGCCCCTGAGATAAATCTCGCATCTTTTGACACCGATGAACTATTTATAAGTGGTAATCTACATGGTACTGCAAGCTTGACCACATCTCCATATTGCCTTGAGGAAAGGAAGGAAGGCATGATTCCGACGTCGTGTTTCAGGGTCATGTCGCACTTGGGCATCTCCTTGGAGTGTAGACAACTAACTACGGCCTTTTCTCACAATCAGTAGTTTATGGACTTATCCGTAGTCCTCCTATGACACCCTACCCCTCGAGATGTTAGATGTAATTGCTACCGACTCGATCCAACTAACATTTTCAAGGATCCAGATACTCAACAATAGCCACATTCACATATTACGATTAACATTCAGAATGTAAAGCATGAAAGTAAACAACAAAATGTTCCAACAACATTGTAGAATCAAGATCCCAAAAAAAAATCTGTTTAATAGTTATTAACAGAGTCCACATTCTACATTATTAGAAACTAAAATGTGAAAGCTACAAAAGTTGAAGCTATTAGTATAAACCTACTGGTAAAAGCATACTCTGAAGTCTGATACGAACTGTGGTTCACGTAAGAACTGCTGCTCAAAACTTGTAAACCTGTAGTAGACAGGGTATAATATATACTTTTGTGTCTATGATGAACGATGAGATATTTTAAGTGAATTAATTGTTTACTATTCCTATTTAACTTCTGTGGTCTTCGTACCTCGAGGAGAGGTTGGGGTTGTTTTCTTGTGATTGTGTGACATGAAATCATGTGATCAAAATGTCACCTTATTACAACTGCCGGTGTTTAGTTTTAAAGGCGTTAGTCTCCATTCAGTTTTGAAGAAAAGTATATGGAGGACCATAACATAACAAATCTAACACTTGCAGATATATTTTTGTACCATCGATCATTGTATCATTGCCCAAAATTTCATGTTCTCGGCCATTTTTCTAAGAAAGGAATTGTGTCATTTAATTGGCAAAATCTACCATAATATACCATCGTATACCATTGAATAACCTGTTATTCATTTCATAAAATGGGTAAGCACAAAAAAATATTTAGATTGGAGCGGGTTGACCCATTTCCAGCCATGGTTTGTATTATATCAACCCAAATGGAGCACCATTTATACTGTGCTTCAATGGACAACAGGAAAACTCTGAAGCAAAATTTATCCATCATTATCGTCTTTGTCTTAGCTTGATTTGTGCTGCGCACACATGTAAGCAGGCTGCTGGTTGTAAACATTATTAAAATTTAGAAATGTTACGCTGATTCTGGAATTATGCTATCAGGATTAAGTCATCAAGCAACTCGAAGATACCAAACACTCAAACTTATGAATCTATTTCCAAAAGTGGGAGTCCTCAAATGAGTAATTCCGAGGATGATTTCGATGATTTCAACCCTAGGGGTTCTTCTATTGCTGGTGAGTAAATTCGTCAGTTTGAAGCTGTTGCACATGCCTTTCTACAATAACAATGTTATAGCTTTCACTGTCAACATTATAGATTTTGCTGTTTTTATTGTCTCAGATGTGGAGAGACACCACGAATAGTCCATTTTCTTTTTCTGTGGAACTATATATACTTCATTCCTGACAACTTTTGTCATGTATTGAGATTGCAATTAGTAGATACTGTATCACATTCCACAATGTGAGCATGGTCTAATCATAATTTTCTGGTTTGGCATGGGAAATTCTGGAATAATGCTATTCCACAATAATGCCCGTGTACGACGGAATTAGTGCTGGTCGATTTTCTTTTCCATCTAATTTATGTTCTTTATACTTTTCATTTTAAAAATATCGGCATCGATTGAGATCTTTAAAAAGAGGGTGATCATAATTGGATTTTTGACTCTTTGAGTAGAGTCGAGCAATCCATTGCTATAAACCTCATGTATAAGAAAACAACCAATTTCTTGTGGGAGGAGCTTGTGCGGATTCTTTATGTAGATAACGGAGTCAAGACTTGTTAATATTTATGTACACACATGTGGTCTAGATCCTAGGGGGAATTCACCCTTCTGCAATAGTACCTTTGTATGACATGGTTATAAAGATGTTGGCTATCTTTCACTTGGCTTGTTGTCCGAAATAAGTTTCGGAACACTTGGTAGCACGCTCGCAAATTTCTCTCTTGTCTCAACTAACAATATCAGACCATAATGTACCAAATTTTTTTGCCGCTGTTACGAGGGTTGGACGGATCCAATTGCCACCGTAGATAGTCTATCACAACTGGAGATCACCACTTTATTTTGCACCAAAATCCATGTTGGAAAGGTGATTAGGAGCCGTTCTTTTCGGTAGTTAGGTACCGTGTAAGAACCCATCTTACTCAATTGACATCGTCTGTTTTTTCCCGTCATATGAAGATCATCTTACTCAATTGACATCATTTGTTTTTTCAATCATATGAAGATCACAAATGGCCCAATTATAGATACATCACAAAGATAGCTACTTTTGATTTTTCCAAGACATCCTTTGATCATTGTATTTGTTAGAAGACAAGTGACATGTGCGGATATTTTTGCAGTCTATTTTGATGATATGGTTCTTACATGAGATGATAAAGCACACATCCATGCAACCGAATCATTTTTGGTAGAGAAATTTTATCAATAATGATCTTGTTTATTGGCGTTTTTTTCCAGGGATCAAAGTTACTCCACACTTAGGTGAACTGCTATCTCAACGAAAGTAATATCTTGATTTCTTGAAGTAGGCTGGACTTTTCACATTGAAGTTGACTTCAATTATATCGAAGGTGCAGTTCGACGAGGAAATATTATAACACCATACATCTTATTCGAGCTTCATTTTGTCGATATCTTCACAAAGGTGCTTCCGGAGAAGTGCCACTTTCTTCTTATCTCCAAATTAGATACGAAGAATGCATATGCACCATCTTGCATAGGAGTATGAAGTATGTTTATACTTCCAATTCTCTTCTCTTTATGTTGTATTTATGTAATCTTCTCCCACAACATTGAATTGGGATATTTATGTAATCTTCAAAAACCCTAGACTCTCCCCTCTCCATAAGAGGATCCTAAACAACCCATTCTCTTCTTTTAAGCTCATCTCTCTTTCAATGATGTAAACCTCTGTGAGCACAAGAACCATCAATGGACAATCACAGCTAGAAGCTATAGGGAAATAACCTAATGATTCTTTACAAAATGATTGCTACTTCTTACAATGGTAATTCAAAAATCATCTCCTCCCCTATATCAGAGCTTAAGATCGTCTCTTCTACACCAACATCCCATCCCATAGCGATTTCCTGATGCATTCTTGTACTCTCCATTCTTAACCCCTTCTAATTATTACAACAATTATATTTAAAGCAACCATGTTTACGTGAAGCATTGAATGCAACACACAAGTGCCGATTAGTAACAATTAGTGGCAAAACACTTTAATCTAACATAATGCAGTTGATTTTATATCGCATGCTTTATTTTGCATAATAAATTGTATTGCAGGAGTGGACTCTATGAGGAAATATGCTTGTTCAGTGATGCAAATGCAAAGCTGGAGAGAAAAATATAGAGAGGATAAGAGAATGAAAAGGAGAATGCACATGTAATACAGTGTTTTGGTGACTCACATGAGTGAGGAAGGAGGAAGAAAGGGGGAAAGACGATGAAAACTCCAATTTTTGTTATTCTGAAATCTCCTTTTAATTGCTCTAGATCATCTTTTTATGGTGAGGTGTAAGATCACATAAAAATGAATAAAATGAAAATTAACAATCCCAAATTTGGCTTCTATAAAGACTCATAATTTAAATGAGTATCTTATACATCTTATTTTTAGAGATATGAACTGATCTTAATTTATTTTAAATAAAATAAATAATATGCCATAATCTGATTAATCCTATCTACTTAAGTTGTAATCCAAAATTTATGTTTGCATCAATTCTCGTCTACTTTGTTGAACACTCCTCTAGATGATTTTCTTGATCTTCGTGTAATTTTGGAGAAAACATGACTTTGGTTCGACTGAATCCATGAAAGTAAATGTGCCACTTTAAGAGGAGCCATTGTTGGTGATTAACAATTCTTACGAAATCATCGTTAATTTGCATCAAATCACAATCGACGATTTTATTGAGCAATGCAAACATGGTATCTTGGAATTCATGGTAACCATGGATTGAATGTAAAGGAAGAGCATGGAAATTAGAGAAGTAAGCAACTTGCTTCACTTTAATCCTAATAAGAATAGCTTGCTAGCCTTCTTTCTGCATCTTAGTATTTATTAATGATTTTTAATCGGAAGGTGTAATTGCAAATTTTCTACTCCTTTTTTCTAGTGCTCTGTCCCTTTAGAAGTCCTTGCATTTTGACCCTACCTTTGAAAGTTTTAAGAATGACGACCTTTAAAATTTTCGCACATCCTTTTTAAAATCTCTTAAGAGTAAGATAAGGTTCCAATGGAAGGAAGATTTGTAATTCTTGTCAAGATTGATCATAGACAACCCAACTATGGCAACGACATGGTGATTGATCTAACTAGTGGTGGCACAAGAGGTGACGAGGGTATGACAATGTCTAGCCTAGCTAGTGGGGATGGAGATCATATGAATTAGGACGAGGGTGAATGTTTTTCATGCCGTGTAGATGAGGAGGAACAAACGAGCTGGAGTGTGAGTTGAGTTGAATCTCCTCGTCGGAGAGTATGTGCTCTGTACTGTGTATGTTAGAGTCACTGCAACTGAAAATGAGTCTCCACCTAAAGAACTCTGACCTGCCACATCATGTGGACAACTGCTCCTTCTCTCTAAAGGGCCGAACTGAAAAAGCAGTGGAGACATCCTCGTCGGAGTCCACGATCGCTGGAGAATGGATTCTGAAAAGTCTCCACGTCGGAGAACCATGTCTCTCCCATACTAGCTTAGAGAATGGGCCGATCTCTACTCCGAGTCCCTAATCCCTATGAAACCACATGAAAACCCTAGTCCACATGGCATAGAGAATGTGATCTCTACTTTGGAGCCTCTATGGAATACATGAAAACTGTAAGATCAAAACTAAGATGGGGACCACACAAATAATGATCGCAAACTTGTGCGAATCAAACTGAAGACTCGTAATCTGAACCCGAGTCTGGATCTGAAATCTATAGAGTCTGAATATCTGGTTGGTCTGGAGAATCTGAATCTGCCTCGTGACTCTATACAATACTTCCTCTTTTTTCCATACTTGTCGGAAAGCAATGACATCGATAAAGTTGGGAGAAGACAAGAAAATAAGGGAAAAACATCACATAAGCTGATAACATTTTTTTGCCTTTTCTTTTCAAAATTTTTCAAATCATCTTCTTTTCTTCAATAAGCCGTTCAGTTTTTTTCTTTCGGCTTTTCCTCTTTTTCTTCTTGCATATGGTTTTTCTTTTGTATGCACCCCCTTTTTTTTAAACAACCACACATACATTTTTTTTAAAAAAATTGGGCTCAACTTGGGTCCAAAACACAAATCCCCTCCCCCCTTTTCTCTCTATCTCTCTCTCTTTGCCCCACTTGGGCCCTTACAATGAAAAAAAAACTTTTTTAATAAAAATGCAGCCCACTTAGGCTATTTATTTAGGGTTCCCACTTGGGAACCCTCCTTCGAAAAACCCCAACCCTGACAGGGGTCTCTTGCCGTCGCATGGAGTGCATGCCGATGTTGAGGGTGCGGCCTTCGTCGCCTCTGCTTGCTGGAGATTGGAGCACCACCTCGAGGTCGTGAAGGAGAGAGGTGCTGGGGGGTGCGCCGCCCGTGGGTGTGCAACGAAGGGGGCTTCGTCGCCTGGGGATTTGCTGACGAAGGAGATGGTGGCTCATGTTGGAGGTGGAGCACCACTTGGAGGCGGTGGGTTCGAGGACGAGGCCTCCGCTTGGAGAATAGGGCAACACGAGCCGCCCTCTCCTGGGGTCTGGAGGCAGGTACTGCCTGAGCATTGCCTGAGGAGGAGGTGATGATGCCTCGAAAAGGGGAGGATGAGGGTTCCTCCTTAAGGAGGGTTCCCAAGATGTCATATGGAGATCAGAAACGCCGTCAAGATGGCAGACTTCATCAATCAAATCTCGGGTTTTGTGAGGAAACCCAACAACATCATGTTGAAAGTTAGAATGCGGAAATTAAGGCATGATTATGATTTCAAAAGAAATCCTAGAGATCAAACTAACTCTCCTGGTATGAATCACAATAAAACTAATCTTCACGAACAAATCTTCAATAATAATCAAGAACCGACTTTTGAACAAATCATGAAAATAAACCTCAAGAATCGAACCCGCTCTGATACCATATTAGAAAATGAGGAATGCGCAATCGAGTTGATAAACATAACAATAAAATAAAGAAATATGAAACATGGACACTCACGATTTTTTGTGGAACCCTACTCCCTAAGGAGCGAGGTTCAACCACGGGAGAACACCTCAAATGGCTGATGTGTCTATTGATTTTCTCATTTAATACAGGAGGTTCGGGGCTTCTTATATAGCCTCCACAGACCCTCCAAGTCCACCATTGGTAGATGTGGGACTAAACACTGGATGTGGTAAATGGATCCTGGAGTAATCCATTTACCCATCTATACAAGAATGACTCATATACTCCAACTAAGATTTTTTCCTTTTTCTGTTATTGTTATGATGGGATCGTCTGACGACTGGTAGTACACATGTCAACGTTGTTTGACGGAAAAGGAGAATATCGAGCACCTATTTCTTGGTTGCTATGTTGCAAGGGATGTATGGGCCGGAATGCTTGTTGAAAGGGTTTCTACCTCCAAGTGGGATGAATTTTGGAAATCCCTTGATGATTTCGAAATTGGGACATAGGAGCAACCCGGGCAAGATTTGGGTGGCAGTTATCTTATGGTCTATGTGACTTGCACAAAATGGATCCATATTATGGGGTAAACGAATGCATATGGAGAGTGCAATTGAACATGCAAAAAGTCTAATGACCTTTTGGTGTTTATAATTAATTTTTATAATGCGAATACATAGAAGTTTACAAGTGGGCATCTCTTCAACGTCTTACCCTCTTTTTCCTCAAAAATAAAAATAAAAATCTGAATCAAGAATGATCTAAGTTGTAAATCTATTTGGTTTTATTAAGCAAAATGATTGATTTCTGAATTGTGAATTAAACAAGATTTCAAAACCTCTCTTGTAATGGATACCTCGCATAAAATAATGAATTTAATGGATAATGTTAGGATATGATAAAATATGATTTCATTTTCAAGACACGTTCGCATTCAATGATCATCAAATAAATAATCCATTAATTGATCATCAAATAAATAATCCATTAATTTGGCTATGATCAAGAGAACTGATAAATATGGATTAATTAAAACCTCTTAAATACGTGTGAGGAGAAAATACTACAAGGTAGTGTACCATCTTGTAGTCCGAGCGAATGTATTGGAGCCAATTGCATCCGAGGGGCATTGCATGGTGATCGTGGGAGTAGGAACCGTGGTTGTGTTTGGAAAACTGGATTTGGGTTTGGCTGTCGGGAACTGCAGTTCCCAGTTTGTTGTACTCAAAGGAGTTGGGTTCTTAGTTTTTTGAGTTAAGATTGATAATTACCAGACTCTCTACACCTTCCTATTAACACTTGGTTTAAGGGTTCCATATGCAAGAAATCATTTCCTGCTTATGTCCCAAGGATACTTAACTTGAGTCTAGCAGAATCTGGGCGTAGCAAATATAATAATAATAATTGATTTCAAATTGAACAATAATGAATGAGTGTCTACCACATGCTCATGAATAATTGTAGTGTTAGTTGGTTACGTGCTCCTGACTAGTAAAAACTAAACCTTATCTCTCGAAGTAATAAAAGTAAACTGGTTACACGCTCTCAACATAACTTGCGAGTTTTGCATACGTTGTAGGTAGAGGTCCAAGTGCAGCATTGGCAATGGTTGTGGTTCTTAATGTTGCTCTCTACTCTTAAACGATGGTTCCTTGTGTACCTTATATATTTGATTATATAAGAGAGATAGAGAGAGTTTGTATGTACTGTTGGTGGGCATTCACTCAACCGTGTTGGATTTCTCCTCGTGTGACATCGTGCTTGAGTTAGAGATTTGTCTGTTGTAATTTACCTTAGCAGACCACTGATAAGGGTCCGTCACTTTGTCAATTAGTTCTAGTCTTCTACTTTAGATGTACTCCAACTCAATATTTACTCTCTATTTCAGTATTCCGCTTTTCATATTGATTGGTCCATGTTTGAGGCCTTTCATAATATCAAGGTTGCAGAAAGCGGTAGTCGGTATTCTGTCGGCGGGGTCACCTACTAAGGATTAGTCGGCAGTCGGGCGACTAGTCGGAATTAGTCGGTCATTAGTCGGTTTTGAATTTTTAATTATTTTAAATATATAAATCAGTTTTTTATACATATATTCATATGTATATACATATATTTGTACATTTTATATAACATCATGATGAAACAAAAGAAGTAATTGACTTTAAATATAACATTAAGCATATTAGAATATGTTTGCTTTAAAAAAAGTGAAAAACAAAAAAAATAAAAAAAGTTGTAAAAGTCGGCCGATTAGTCGGCCGACTAGTCGGGTGGACCGACTAAGGGCCGACTAGGCCTAGTCGAGTCGGCTACCCCCCCGACTCGACTAGTCGGACCGACTAGTCGGCCTAGTCGGCCGACTTTTGCAAGCTTGCATAATATAAAGTGGGATGTTGTCATAAATGTTTATTAGCCTATTTATTTCATTATTGATTTCAATTATAAACGATGTTGGTATTATGGTATATTCAATGCTTTTGGTTGGATAACCTAGATCCCTGGTGAAACATGCATGCCCCATCGCAGTCAGATTAGGATAATCAAGGCGGGGGCTATTACACACTACCATTGGTTCTCAGTCGATCCTATAATTATGGTTCTTTCCTCTAAGCATACTTGGTGAAACCTTGTTGCTTTAGTTCATGCCGGACATACATCCATGCAGAAAAAGTATTTAAATTGCCATTCTTCTCCTTCATTAACCAAATCTCGCACACATCTCAAGATGCTTCTAATTGAAGTATCAATTGGTTTAACTACACCTAGTGTTTCTCAAAGTATTGACTTCCTATATAAGTGTTAAGTCAATATTAACAATTGCAATATCCGACTGCTCTATCAAATGACTTCGATACACATCAAGCATCATGGTGCATCATGTCGCCCAACTCACATTGTTGGGGTCATGAAAGATAACATATTAACAACGCAAATGACTTCTTATATTTCTGCTGCTTTGGGCAACAAAAAGATATTAAAATAAGAAAAGGGAGTTGGGGACCTTTCAGTGGAATTTGGGGGAGAAACATGGAAGGAAGGGAGAGAGGAGGAGTGGTTTATATAATTAAGGAGAGGGTTTTAGGGGTTGACAAGTGGAGAGGAGTAGAGGGCCAAGTGTTGCAAGATTTTGAATGCCAAATGTGATGTTCTGGAATTTTATTTTTTAAATCATTTCTCTCCCTTATTTGACATACCATAGTCATTCGCATTTGCACCTCGAATCTCTGATTTGGATACACAATATCTCGTTTTGACTATCTATTCGTGATGATCAAACGATATATATATATATATATATATATTTCATACTTTTCTGAACCAAGATGGGTATAGAAATTGACCATACAGTTTTGATTTTTGATCAAATTTTGCGATTTTAAATTATCAAAAGACCTCCTATTGACGAACAATTGATTTCGTTGGTCTTATTTTGTCGAGACGAATTTTCTGATGGTCTCGGTTTGTTTTGTGGTTCAGATTTTGCGTCGTGGCCTTTTCGATGGCATGCATTACGAATTTACGATACAATCGATTTTAGATCGATTGGTCCCAAACGAATTTTGATCTACGATCAATTGATCGATTCAAATCATTAAATTTTGATCGATAGTTTTATCAGATCAATTGGACCATAATCGTATTGGGTTCGGGTTATCCGGATCCGGATGCAACAATCCGGGAGGGACTTGTTGTATCTGATGTAGAAGAGTTTGTTCTCCACATAGGTGAATGGAGGCACTTATATAAACTAACCATTTTGTATTCGTTATTTTTATGTTGAGCCATCATATATACCTATACGAGTAACGACATAAATCTTTGAAAGATCACTCTAGCCTGAATGCATAGTCTTTCTTTGGTGGAGCTTGTTCAGACACTACATCAAATCGTCAACGTCCCCTCTGGGGATTATGACTGGGGGTCCACCCTTAACAGTGACAACTCGAGCAGTAGAAGCAGGATAGGCATGTTTACTATAACAGACAGCTTCGGAGTACCATGTTTTGTGGCAGAATGTGCACTGGATGATGCTTCGTCCTCGACTTGTAATGGAGTGGACCCAACCAAAGCACCTGTATCATCCATGACCCTCTTGCCCGAATGAGGCAGCAAGTGCAATAATCTATCCATGGTCTTTAGTGGTAGCACTGGTGGTGGAGGCAACCGGGCGACTCGGGGCATTGTAGGCCTCATCAATAATGGGAAGGTCCGCGGAAGTAATCATCTAGTCACGGGTTGCAACATAGCTCGAATAATTTCCTACAGGAAAAAACATAATAGCCAATGTGCTGGTGGTGTTGCGTCTGTGTGGGGTAGATTATTAGATATATCCTAGAACGCAAACATTGTACTCTTCAAACAAAGATTTCAAGAGAGAACTACTCAGCTAGGGGACATCCTGCTTGCTTTATATTCATCATGTTAAAGTATGTTTGTAACATCCTGTTGGAGTTCTTATCTTGACCATATGTGACTTTAAAGAGGTACTCATATCGTGAGTTGTGGTGTAGTAGACCAGTTTGTTTGCAATCCTGTTGGTGACTCTGGTCATGATCCATGCACTGACTATCATATCATATTTAACCCATGCAATGTATCTTCTAGAAGATACTTATCAACAGTGTTTGACTCCACCAAAATATGCTCCTTGCCGTATCCTCTTACGATCATCACGAACTTTTCGTACCACTTGGAATAGTTGGTCTCATCCAACTTGGTGTCGAGCCAAATGGGGGTTGGTGAGCACTCCCTTCCTTGTATCCTTGAGGTATCACCTCTGGTTCTGATATCTTTCACCATGGTTACAAGTTTTCTTGCAGAGAAAGATGGAGATGGGCGATAATTCCTTAGATCATATCAGGATGGAATCAATGGATATGATCATAGGCCTTCGAATAGTAGGCGACCATAATAGTAGGGGTTTATGTACTGATATGGCACTGATTAGGCCGGTGTGGGGGTGGTTGTCATTGAAACTCGTGGGGGATGGAGAATCCAAGAGAATCTATATGTATCCTCTAGAATATACTAAAAGACCTTGCACTTATAGGCATTATTAACATGTCGCTGGATGAATTGATGAATTTAAGCGACATGCTGCTTGACTTATACCAAATACCAAAAGGCCCACCCACCACCAACCAGGGTTGTTCTTCGCTTTTTTCTCATTTATTAATGAGCGGAACTTGGCATTATCACTCTTGCGTTGGGATATCTTGTGCTTAAGGGAAGCTTGCTTCTTCTTTTTCCCTAAGGCATTCACCTCACTTATAGCATTTACGCTCCACTTTTTCATTCCTAAGGTATCACCTTTGGTTCCGATATCTTTGACCATGGTTACAGGTTTGCTTGCAGAGAAAGATGAAGGTGGACAATAACTCCTTAGATCGTACCAGGATGGAATCAATGGATATGATCATAGGCCATCGAATAGTAGGCGACCATAATCATGGGGGTTTGTTTACGGATATGGCACTGATTAGGCTGGGATGGGGGTGATTGTCGTTGAAACTCCTGGGGGATGGAGAATCCAAGAGAATCTATATGGTGGCGGCGGGATAAATATTTGGTGGAGAAGGGCTGATGATGCGCATAGCGGTGGCACACGATGACGGAGAAATGGGGTGGTTAGTGCTGATTATCCTGTGTTAATTTTGATTTTTTTTGTAGCCGGACAATCAAACGACAATTCAAAAACTACACAAAGATATCAAGCAATGAATGAAGTGGTGACCTATGCTTACTTAGTCTGGGCAGGCTTCGGGGTCGACACTAAGAGGCAAAAATTTAGGCTCAAGTTCAAGTTAAGCAACTAGGTGAGTCGGTTTTCAAGGATTTTTTGGTAATTTTCTAATGCAATAGAATGCAAATGAAAAATACAATGCAAAGACAATTGCAAATGTAATGCCATGTGAATGATGAAATGCCAATGCCATTGAAATGTATGCGCTGTGATGTATTTTGAAGCCTGGAATAGGAACTACCTTATTTTTGCAAATATGTTCAGGAGCTCAAAATGCAATGCAAAAATGGGTTAGAAATATTTTTGGGGCCTTAAAATATAATAAAATATTTCAAGACATATTTTGGGAAGTTTTGAAAATTTTGAGCTATATAAATGACATATGAAAAACTAAGTTAAATGCAATTATCTAAATTCCTAAATACCAACAACATACTTAAGGTGGGTATTTTGGTAAAATGTGAATTTTCCTAGGTAGGGAATATCAAAAACTAAGGAAATACCTTTTTTTGTCATTTTTATAGATTAAAATGCATGCATGAAAAAATTAACTAAATTCGGGATATTTTAAATTTTTTCATACAATTTAAGTTCGAAAATTATGAAACATGGTCCGAGGATGTATCTATGCAAAATGCACTTTTTTGGAAAATGTTGGAAATATATGCACTTTTAATGATTTTTTAAGAAAACAGAGTTATTTATGGTAATCCACAAGCCAATAATTATCCGGACCAAAATTATTCCAAATGTAGTTTTAATGATAAATACAAAGGGCTGTGAATCTTGGTAAAAAATCAAAGTGTGGATCTAACTAAAAATTTAACACTAAAAACACTCAACAATGTATTTTGAGCGAACGACATAACATTTTGCTGGCCCAATGTCAATCAATAAAAGATGCACACTTGGGAATTTAAGTCAAAATTGTTAAAGTCAAGGTTCAATTTATATGAGTTAGATTGTACAGGACGGGGAAATTTCATTGATTTTCACTAAACTATTTTTAAAAAATAATCCACAAGTCAGAAAAATGCAAATTAACTTTCAATAGATACAGAGTTAACTACTCTTCAAAATTCTTTTTTCATTTTCGCAAAAAAATCAAATGAAGATGTCCAAAATGTATCTCAAACAACGGGTCCTTTTGGTAGTATTCAAAATAAATTATAAAAGCAACAAAGACATCTGGAGGCGTTTTTTTAATTACCCAAAAAGAGATGGGCTGCTGTTAGGGGTGGAGCCAGGAATATCTAATAGATGGGGCCGATGTTCGCTCAATCAAATACATATATACATAATTAAAAAGATATTTATATTGAGTTACATTATTTAGTAAAAGATGGAGAGTTGAAGGGAAGCATATATAATGATTAGTTGACAATACTAACAAAATTATCAATACGAGCACATATACTCTTCAAGTCAATATGACCAATATTACTATTATATGACTTATTTTATTATTAATGTCAATGTACACATTTTGTTATCGAAACTATTGCATATCACATAAAATATTGTTTCATATATAATCTCATATATGCTAATGCAATTGCAATTTATATCTTAAATGGTAATAAAGGTATGTATAGATAACACACCATAGGAATTTATAAATTTGATATCAGACTTATCATGATTAATTAAACATAAATCAAATTAAATACCATCATTAATGCTAATACTACAACATTCAAAAGTCCAATTTTGCATCGAACAACTATTTTTTAAAATTACCATCTAGTGTTGTGCGGATGAAGGAATCCCACAGTCAGGACAACTTGATTCGAAAGTTTGTTGGGGGGTTTCTCGCAACGGTGAAAATAGTTGATTCACGAAAATAATTGTTTTATATGCGTGTCGTTGACTCAAGTTTGCAAGACAATAATGGTTTTCCGCTTTTAATGATAGCATTATGTGGACATGAGTTGCATGTTGCAACGTTAAAGGATAATGAAAACTGAAAAAGGACTAACATCTGACGGAGAATTGAAGGGTTCATTGCTAATTTGCATCCCGCTTTTTTTGAATTTGAAGGAGAATTTACAACGAAGGAGCATTTGGGGACCACAATACATGTAATTCCTAATTTGGGAGGGGGGCCACGACCCCTACCTGCCCCCGCTCCCTCCGCCCATGGCTGCAGTGCATGTTTCTGTGGTTTTTTTCCACGTGTCAATGTCTAGAAGGGATGTGCTTAAGTGGGATTTGGATAACATCAGGCTTCTCCTGCAATTTAACCACCCATGTAACTTTGATTATGTGGTGATTTTGGAATATCGGGCAGTGTGGACTTGTTTTAGATGGGTTGATCGGTTGGGATTTTGCTCACGTGGACGAGGGATTGCGTAACTCGAGGATCATCATTGTACTCAATGGCCAGGATTCTGGACTATGAATAAAACGATACTATATAGTCCCCGCTTTTCTTATGTGTCTCCTTGAGTGTACAGCAATGGTGCTCCTTCGTTTCCGACGAAGCTCTAAGATGGCTTCTGCAGTTGATTGTTGTTCGTGGTCGAAGCTCAATTTCCAAAGCACGCAGTCAAAGCGGAGGTTCTATTGTGGTGAGAGGATCTCCAGAGAAAATGATAGTACTCCGTAATGATTAGGGGCCCTTCAATTGTTGTGCATGATGCTTGCTGGGGGATCGAAGCTCAACGAAGAGAGGGGTCTACTTATGCCGCATTAAAGTGGAGTTTGAGTTGAGGGCTTTCAGTCGACCACAACAAGACTCAAGCTAAGGGGATGTTCGTTCAGTGAAGGCTGACCGCCATCATATTTGGTTGTGGTGCTGAAGGTCACAGTTTGCTGACGAGAAGATGACACGTAAGTTGGTGATGAGGAGCTTTAATTGTTGGGTTTATGATGTTTCATGACATGCAAACGGAAGCTTAAGCTTGAGCAAATATGGCTCGACTTGAGAAAATATGGCTTGACTTTAGTGTTAACTGAACAGAAATGGTGGGCGTAACTCCTACTTGGTTGGCGGTAAGTAGGCGAACTCATGTACGTAGGTGGAGGAAGGAGTCCTGAGATGCTAGAGAGTTGCGATAGAAAGAAGAAGACTAAGGGGTTGAGAGGTAGGACGATTCTTGGTCAAATTTGGGTGCAGTTTCGAGTTGGTTTCCAGACCAAGAACAGGGAGATGGGGTTTTGGTTCAACAGAAGAAGAAAACGAGAAGACGATGAAAGAGGAAGAGGATGAAGGGAGAAATAGAGAGATTTTACTTTGAGTGTGTGGAGGTTGATGCCTTGGGAGGAGTTCGAGGTGAAGCTCTGGTTGTCACGGGAGGTCACACACGACCCAAGCTGGGCAACAACAAAGGGTGAAGCTGCAACAAGGCTCAAGAAGAGCCCAAGATCACATTTGGAATGCACACTGTCATGGCTCGATGATTCTCTGGTCATGTTGTCACCAACATTAGTGTAAGGGCTAAGACTTGTCCCTCTTAAGTGGCAGATATATTGGAATGAGGGAACACACAGGATTTTGATCTCTAGAGGTTTGGGTTTAAGCGAGTGGAGAATGTAGGATGAGAACATGGTATGGTAGTGTCTCGGTTGATGACAGGACTCAGTAGTTGCACAAGAAGTGGGGCGACAATGACAATTATATGTGTGTGTGAGGCAAGTAAGGGTCGGTTACAAGGGGTTTCAGTCGCAGGAAGTCGGGTTCTCAAACAAGCGATATAATATGGGGAGGGGAAGGTCCAATTAATTTGACGATCACGTGGAGGAGCTGAGGTGGAAGCATGTGACTGGCCATCAGAATGGGTATGGAAGGTTGACCATAATTAGACCAGAATGGATGAGCTGCAATGGTAATAGCCAATAGGGGCCAAGTCAGTAGTTGACAAAGGGAATGCTGACCAAGGTGAAGAAAGGTAAAAGAAAATCAATAAATAATAAAAGAAAAGGTCAAATAAAAAAATGGTCAAAATGAAAGTCATAAATCTAAACAAGACCTTCAATGTTCATTAAGGTCTCAGAATAAAACATAGAAATATATAAAAATGTACCAAGCCTTCTCTCACTATAAGTAGGGTCGACTACATGGATTCTTGCTCAAATCCATGTTGAAAGATTCGACTATTTTTTACCCTGGTCGTCGACTACCTAACGCAACCCCTGCAAGAGTGGGATTTGAACCCCGATCTTCTGTATGGTAGACACACTGTACTACCACTAGAACATTAAGTAGGTACAAAACAAATAAATATATACATGATAAAAATTGTTTAAAGGTATTTTATTGGATTAAGATATCTATTTTGATTTTCTTGTAAATTAATACAATTTTCTAATGTAGTCTAGGTAAATTGATAAGGATTGCGTTAGGTAGCCGACAACCGGCGTAAAACAGTTGGAGACAAATTCCTAAATAGTATTTTTTAAAAATACTATTTTGGAATTTCCCTCAAGACAGTCAGATCTTTTCAACATGAATTTAAGCAAACATTTAGATTCCATTGGATTAAAATACTATTTAGGAATTTCCCTCAAGACAGTCGAATCTTTTCAACATGAATTTAAGAAAACATTTAGATTCCATTGGATCGTTCCTTACTATGGATTCCTTACTATGGATTAATGCCGAAAATAATCCAAAATAGATCTGAATAGGGCAAAAAATCCATCATGTAACCGACCCTACTTAATTGTGGGAAAATGCTTTGTTGTTGTGATAAAAATTAATACAAAAGAAAATCTAATAAATACTAGAAATAAAATCGCACATTAATCTATTTTTAAATAATTAAGAAAAAACACATTAAAAATGAAGAAAGGAAAATTATGTACAGTATATACAAAGTCACGACACAACTTTTATCTGATTTTTAGATTTTTTGGATTTAAATTTTTATGCATTTTATTAAAAATACAAACTAAAAAAATAAGTAAAAAAATAAAAAACTTAAATATTTACATGAAATCACAGACTAAATTTATTAAATATGCAATATACAATTTGGTCTCAAAATCAAGTTTCACATATGAACTCCAATTTTTTTGAATTTGATCTTGGTTTGTAGAAAATTGAATATGTATTAATTCAAAAGATACTACGGGTTCGTAGGAGACTGTATGGAGAAGATATGAGGCTTTACGGCTTTTCGTCTTCAAACTAAGGTTTGAGATTATTTCACATATATACAAATTAGTATTTTTAGTATTTCTTATTTATTTATTTAGTGATATGTACACGATGAAGTTGATTCTTATGTCAGTTGACATTAACATGAGTTTATTAAAAATGAGAGAAGTTTGGGTTATTTACATGTGCATTTTTACAAGCTTCAACTCCTTAATTTTACGTACTTTATTAAAATTCTGGACTAATTTGTGGACTTATTTACAAGATATATATACAAATTATTTTGAAATAAAGAATATAAATTATTAGTCCATTTTATTCCAAGATGTATTTTGTCAATTTATTGATTTAGAGATATATGCAATCATGGAGGCGGCATGAGGTTGTGGGGGGTGGGTGGGGGGGAGGGGGGGGGGAGGGGGGGAGGACGGTGATGACAAGGTGAGGGGAGGGGGTGATGATGAGGTGGATGGTGGAGCTGCAATGTGGATGGAAGGGTGGGGCGGTGATGGTGTGGAGAGAAGGGTGATGTGGTTATGGCGGCATAGAGAGGAGAAGTTTGGGATGGTGACAACGTGGAGAGGAGAAGGGTGGGGTGGCAGTGGCGTGGAGAGAAGAGGTGGGGTGGACAGCAACATAGAGTGGGGGGGACTGCTCTGGTACCAAGTTGAGAACCAAAATGTATTGCTCGAATAGAATGAGAACTCTAGGACTCCGTATATAGGTGGAGTCCTATGGTTAGGGTACTAGTGGAGACAACTTTTATACAGTGAATCGACCAGAATACCTTTAGTGTTAGGGTCTTCAAAATAGCACTCAACAGAGTCCTTACCGCACCTTTCCGAGTTAACTATAGTATGCGCCTTTCTCTTCATAATCATGAGGATTTCCGTCTGTAAAGATATATTTTCTTGTCAAATATGCAATATGCAGGACAAATAAACCTTGTATTTGCTAATTCCAATACACGAGCCTCCCCTTGAGGTGCACCATGGATATATAGATATCAATAGTGTTTTCGTGAATGATGATATACAAGTGATGCATGATATACTACTCGAGTCATAACCACCATCATTTTTCTAGCCAGCTTTTGCATCACAGATGTCCAGACTGGCCTCAAGCACCTTCAGCTGCCAGTAGTTTTATGCAAGAGGCTTCCCTTCCTACCGAAGATTCTTCAACTCATGGTGTGTTTAGAAGACATGGCATTCTTCACTTGATAATATGGCTCTGTCATATTGTTCCAAATCTCCTACATGATGTTATTGCGGATATCATCTGCAATCTAAGGAATGAAACCACTCAAAGTCTAGCATGGACCATGTCATTGTCTTCATCCCATATAGCAAATCTGTCAATCCTCAACTTCAACTCCGTCTTCAGGAGAATATGAACCTTTCTCTGTCCTTCATTGATTGTCAGTAAGATTTGTGACCATCTAACATAATTGGTCTCATCCAAATTAATAATTTGGTAAGATTTGTGACCATCTAACATAATTGGTCTCATCCAACTTAATAATTTGACCATAAAACGGGTTCCTCATGCTTGGATTGGTCTCCAATGGTTATTTGAGGCTGTAAACTTCTGATCATTTCCTAGGATAGGTGCTCAATACAAAATGCAAGTAGAACAAGTCAAACTTTGTATAGGACATGACCGAATCTTTATGTGAGGTTTGGACTGGCAGCATGGGACCACTTGAGCTAGACAACACAAAGCTGCCGGGGATGTCATTAGTTGTTGGGGGTGGTGCATGGGTTCGCGACAGATGTAGAAGCCGCTTGTGGCGGCAGTGGCAACCGTGGCTGGCTTGAGTGGCAGTTGCCGCTAGATGTGGCGGCGGTAGCCGTAGGTCCAGCAACTCTGACATTGGTGACGTTGCTAATGGGATGACATGGGAAGGAAGTCGGTTGGCTTGACGGAACCGGTGTTACAGAATGTTGGTCTAGGGCCATTACTCTCATGTTATATAGAAAAGAACGTTTTGATATATTGAAATCAAAGCCCTAACGCTATTTATATAGAGAGGCCATGGTTAGGGTGAAGACAAAAGATAGAAAAATGCACAAGTGCCCCCAAAGTTGTGGGGGATCAAATACGAACATTATGCATTTTATTTTTCTCTATATTTCACGTCTACTACTGTGTCTATCTCAGGCATCTATGCTGCCAATTCAGTTTCAGTGAATATAGTAGCCGTAAATTAATCTCTTCTCAAGTAAATGTTTTGATGTTTTGCTAGACAACCTTAGATGTCAATTGTGTGTCTGCCGCTTTTCGAGAAATTGACAATCACTTCTAGCAATCTTCAAGGGTATTAGATGGTCCGTGACCGTGAGTCATTTTCAAACAAGAAACTCCCGTTTTTCTTAACAAAACCACTTTTAGTACCTCTCCTTTTCTCTTGGTGATATGTTTATAGCATTATTATTATCAAACACTTGGAGCTGTAAGTGGTATAGTTTTGATGAGTGTAACTATTATATTAATCTCGAGCTGAAAGGCCTTTTTACCATACAACTATATGAATCATTTTGTTTTTGTTATCTTGTCTTTTGTGCAGGCAGTAAATTGATGATTTTCCTTCTAATTGAGTTGGTTACTTCTTTGTATGTAAACTAAACCATCAGGTCCTGTTAGTGGATGCCCCGAAAAAGTTGATCTTTTCGCAGATAGTTTATTTATTAACCTCGTGGATGAGCCCGCTCCAGCTTTTGCAACTACATCAACAACTTCTTCCACAGTTGAAACAGATCTATTTGCTGATGCAACTTTTGTATCTGCTCCACCATCTACTTCAGTGAAGGTGATTTCTGTGCATGTCTGGATGTGCTTGTTTCTTTATGTTTTAGAAAGCAAATATCGTACATATACACAGCAATCATTATAACTTACTTATTGTAAGGGTTGAGGTTTGGATCATATCTCTAATTAACATAGTGTTTTTGAAGAGCATACTATTTCTCAACCACTACAATTCTGAAGTAGCTCTACTGACAGGAAGTGGACCTGTTTGCTCATCAATCTGCACCAGTTGCATCAGTTCCTTCTAAAACTAATCTCTTCGACTTACCGGATCTGTCGCCATCCACTGTAATTAAACCTGTCAAATCCGGGTCTACAAACTCCAGCGATTTTGATCCTTTTGCTGCAATCCCATTAACCTCTGCTCCTGCTACAGTGCCTCCCCAATCTGAGACTACCAAATCCAGTAGCTTTGATCCTTTTTCTGCAGTACCTCTGACCACTTTTGATGATTCTGACTTTGGGGCCTTCACGTCTCACACTGGATCTATGAATTCTGAGTCGTCACAAGATCGAGAGAGAAAAGAGCTTGACAGCATCGGCAGCCAAACCTCATCAGCGATCTCAAAGCCACAAAAGGAGTCTTTTCAAGTGAAGTCAGGAATATGGGCAGATTCACTGAGTCGTGGATTGATTGATCTGAAATTACTGCACGTAAGTTTCTTTGAGTCTGTTTCTTTGTAAAGGTCTCTGCTTTAATTTCAATGCCATCTACCAAATATCATTATTCATATCAGCTGTGATTTATTAGCAGGTGTAACTAGACTGTTGCCACGTGTTTTCTGTTATGAGATAATAATCTTGTTTCTTCTTTCAAGAGTTAGTTTCTTTTGAGGGAGTGATGAACAAGACACTGCGAGGAACACGAGAATCTGTAGGTGCAAGTCCTCGATAAGATTTCAAGCAAAAAATGGATTCCATGACTGCTCTTTCTGCAATGGCAACCCTAAATTTTCCATGAGAAGTTAGAAGTCCATTTTTGATGCATTTTCAATTTCATTTTTATTACTTTAAAAATATTGCAGTGCTACATATGATTCCATTTTTTTCTCTTATACATGTATCTTGCGTGAACAACAATCACCACAATAGCTAGGATTTACATGGAAAATTCTCAGGAGAGAGAGAAAACCACTGGGATGTACGAATCCTATTCTCCCATGCAATATATCAGGTTACTCTTGAGTAGAATGGACAATAGACAGAAGGGGGGATGATTGCAATTTATAGGTGTGGGAAATGGTTACCCCGAAGATCCGTTTACCCACATCTAGTAATAATACAATCAACACTCCCGCTTAAGTTAGCAAACATGTAAACGATGTCCAACTTTCTTACATTTAACTCAAATTGCTCCTTGGACAAATCTATTGTGAAGATATCAAAAAAATTTTGGAAGAGAAAAGGGTGTGAGCTCGAAGTGAGCCACACCCATGGTTTGAAGGGAATGCCTCGAGCCTATAGCCCCGAACTACTTCAATGAGGCTTACGCCTCGATTTTCTAAGGCGGTACTGAGACTATGAGGTGGTGATGCAGTACTGAGGCGCTGCCTCAATTATACATGGAATACGAAGATGTTCTAAACAAAGAAATTATGTGCTTATATCTTAAAAAGGTTTTGTAGATAGGAAAAATGGGTGCAACCCCATATCTTGAACATGTTATATTTAGTAAACCTAGTCAAAGATAACTTTTGGGAAGATTCGACCAGTGAACAAATCTCCAGAATACTAACACCATTTTATAATCTATAGGGACCCTTCTTTTATTAATTGTTATAATATGATTTTATGGCATCCTTACCTTTTCCGCATATGTGATTGAGAATTTTTATTTCTTAAACGTGGGATTTTTATAGAACTTTTTTTATAATTTTATATAGCTATACTTTTTTTTGCAAGAAAGCCTCTTATGATTTTAAAATGACGAGAGAAACAAAATTAGCTAGATTTCCAACCCCTTGATGCATTAAAAAGTCATGAATGTATTTTGTTTGTAATTATATGTCATATAAACATACAAAATGATAAATTAAATTTCCCTTCATAAGAATTAGGTTTTATGCCTCAAGGTTCATGCCTTGCCTTATAGAAAACCGCCTCAATCCGCTTCTCATTTTCTAACCTTGGCTACACTTAAAATTCAATTAAAAAGTTGAAAACATACACGAACCTAGCCTCACTCAAGTCTTCAAAGTGAAAGCACATGTTCTTTGCATAACACTTTTGGCGGAAAACAACCCCCCCTAAAAGAAATCCAAATCACCCAAAGAATAATAAGAGGTTTAAATCAACCATCACAAGACAAAACACAAGCTGAAATGATAAAAGGGTCATAATTCATATGAATTCGAATACCGAAGCCAAGGCATTTCGTCAGGGCCACAACAACAACAAAGCCTTCTCCCACGTTAAGGTTGGCAACATGGATCCATTGCCTCCATTCAGATCTATTTTGGGTCATTCTTGGACTTGATCCAAATAATTAAGATGCCTTCGGATAGTCTCTTTTCAACACTTCTTAAGTCTTCATTGCGCTCTTTGAACATGCTCAACATCACAAATCTTGCATCTTCTAATTGATGCATTGACCGACCTCCTTTGCAAATAGCCAAACCACCTTAAGCTTTTCTATCTCGTCTTAACCACTATCCAAGCTACTCCAACTTTCCTTTTGATCACATCGTTCCTATTGAAATATAATTGCGAATGTAGAATCAATAATAAAGAAATAATAAAATATTGAACAATGGGGATTTTACGTGGACCCTACTTCGTGAGGAGTGGGATGAAACCACAGGCGAAGGCCTCGAAGGGTCGGATATTCTATGTGAATCTCTCAATGGATATAGGGGGTGTGGGGTTCCTTATATAGCGTCACAAGTAGTCCGGAGTTCCACAAATACATGATGTGGGACTAAACATAAGGAGTAATTGGATCTTGAAGAGGCCCTATATCATTGTCTCCAACCCTATGAATAAAGGTTACAATAGAATTGTTGATATGCCTGAAGTTGGAGCCTTGAAAGTTTATATCATGTGTTGGAGAAAATAAGAGCATTTGTTTATTTCTGAGAACCCTAAGCTCTCTTATATAGTAGAGAGTCCTATGGGTAAATTACATAAAGTAGATAACATGAAAAGAAAATAAGAAAGAAGTACATATATAAATATGAAAACATAAATATTTTCACACTCCCACTCAAGCTGGAGCATAGATATCGATCATGCTCAACTTGGATGAACACTTCTGGAATGATCCCCTGGACAGTGGCTTAGTGAAGATGTCTGCGGTTTGCTCTCCAGAGCTAACATGGGAAGTAGAGATCAGTCCCTTCTGAATCATGTCTCTGGTGTAATGACAATCCACCTCGATATGTTTTGTTCTCTCATAGAATGCTGGATTGTTTGCAATAAATAAGGCAGCCTGGTTATCACAGTGTAACTCCATGGATAGAGGGATCTCAACATGTAGATCACATAGCACTGCTCGAACCCACATCATTTCTGTACTGGCTTGAGCCATAGCCCTGCACTCAGACTCGACACTAGATCTTGCTACAACGTTTTGTTTCTTGTTTTTCCAAGAAACAAGAGAATTGCCAACAAATATTGCAAACCCTGAAGTGGATTTCCTGTCCTTGGGACAGCCTGCATAATCTGCATCAGCATATGCAGATACAGAGAGTGTGTCTCCTTTCCTGAAGAGTAAACCTGAGCCTGGAGTTGATTTCAGATATCTCAATATCATATGTAATGCATCCATATGTATCTGTCGAGGCTGCTCCATGAATTGACTCACTCGATTCACTGCAAATGCAATATCAGGTCTGGTGTTTGTAACATAAATGAGCTTTCCAATCATCTCTCTGTATCTTCTCTTATTAACTTCATCGGTATTATCATCATATAGCTTCATACTCGGATCCATAGGAGTCGTGGATGGTCGACATCCCGTCATTCCTGTTTCTGCAAGCATATCTGTAACATACTTCCTTTGGGTCATCACAAGACCCTGTGCATTTCTAGCAAATTCCAACCCCAAGAAATACCTTAGGGCTCCCAGATCCTTCGTCACAAATTGACTGCCGAGAAAATCTTTAGTCATCTTGATTCCCTGCTCATCATCTCCTGTAACAATAATATCATCAACATACACCATAATAGCCACAGTACCTCTAGGCGTCTTCTGCACAAATAAGGAATGGTCTGCATTTGACCTCTTGAAGCCTTGTCGTTCAATCAGTTCAGAAAGCTTTTGAAACCACGCTTTAGGACTCTGTTTAAGGCCATATATCGCCTTATGAAGTTTACAAACCTGTGCACACTCCCCCTCAGTAGCAAATCCCGGAGGCTGCTGCATATAGACCTCCTCGTGTAGATCTCCATATAAAAATGCGTTCTTCACATCAAGCTGAAATAGCGGCCAATCCCGTGCTACCGCAACTGAAAGCAGGACACGTAAGGTAGAATGTCGAGCGACTGGAGAGAACGTGTCCATGTAATCAACTCCATATGTCTGAGTAAAACCACGTGCTACAAGCCTCGCCTTGTACCATTCCAGGCTTCCATCAGCATGGTATTTAATAGTAAATATCCACTTGCAGCTAACAATAGATGCGCCAGGTGGTGGAGAAACAAGTGACCATGTACCACGGGACTGCAAAGCGGCCATTTCTTCTTCCATAGCAAGACGTCATTTGCTATCTTGGAGTGCCTCCTGGTAATTGCGTGGAATCTCGACGGCAGATAGGGCTAACGCAAATCTCTGGAAGTCTCCCGTCAGACGATGAAATGAGACATGAGAAGCAAGTGGATAGGAAGCACAAGTGCGCTTCTGCTTCCTAATAGCGATAGGCACGTCCAAGTCTCCATGATCATCATCCTGCCGTGGTTCCTGTATCAGTGGATCCTCAGACTCATCATTAGTAATCAAGTTATCAGAACCAACCTGAGGGCTGCTGGATGACTGGCCATGACCTTGAGCAGAGGAGGACCGACGAGTATAGTACTTTGGTAACGGTGGCACAATGGTCACTGGAGGTGGTAAGAGTGGAGGTGATGGTGGAGATGGCACAGAGGGTAGCTGACTCATAGGAGGAGGTGGCATGTAGGAGACCTCAGTATCAGAATGGGGAGTAGTCATTTGGTCACTTGTAGGAGAGAAAAACATGACAGATTCAAAGAATGTGACATCAGCACTAACGAAATATTTTCGACGCAGCGGATCAAAGCACCGATAGCCCTTCTGAGTCCCGGAGTACCCGACAAACACACATTTGATAGCCCTGGGAGAGAGCTTATCAAGACCTGGCACCAACTGATGGACAAAACAGACACAACCAAAGACACGAGGTGGAAGAGAGAACAACTCCTTCTCAGGAAAGGCAAGAGAGAGAGGAGTTTTCTCATTCAAGACAGATGAGGGCATGCGATTTATTAAGTAGCAAGCTGTGAGAACCGCATCACCCCAGAACGAGTTTGGAGCATGACTCTGAACAAGTAAGATTCTAGTGATATCCAACAGATGACGATGTTTCCGCTCTGCAACACCATTCCGCTGTGAAGTGTAAGCCCATGAAGTTTGATGAATTATACCACGAGATGAAAAGAACAAGGACAAAGTTCTAGTACAGAACTCCAAGGCATTGTCAGACCGCACAATTTTCACAGTAGAAGAGAAGACATTCTGAATTTCATTGATAAACATTTGAATCACATTTCCTGCTTCAGATTTATTTTTCAACAGAAACACCCAAGACAAACGGGAAAAATCATCTACTATAACCAGATAGAACCTGTGTCCCTGGTGGTCAGGAACACGACTTGGACCCCAAATATCAATATGGACTAACTCAAACAGGGAGCTATTGCTCCGACTCTGACGACCTGGGAAAGTAGACCGATGACGCTTTCCCAACTGACATGCTTCACATTGAAAAGACGACTTCGGAGAAATCTGAGGCAGGACACGACAGAGCTTCTGGAGAGAGAGATGACCAAAACGGAGATGCCAGGTATATGGAGAGTCTGGTCCTGTAGGATGGAGAGATGCACCAACATAGGGAGTATTGACCAGACGGTAGAGACCATTCTGCTCACGGCCACAGCCAATCACCTTGCCCGAGGTTATGTCCTGAAAAACAAGAGATGATGAGTCAAAAATAGCTCGACAGTTCAAATCCTTTGTAATATGGCTAATATATAGTAAATTCATAGAGAAATCATGAGCGTATAACACATTCCGTAGGCTCATGAAAGGTGTCAACTGAACCTCCCCCTGTCCAGTGATTGGGGAATGTGTCCCATTAGCTATCACTACAGTTCGTCATGAGGAGACCGGTCTATATATATTGAGATGTTCTCTGTCCTCACAAAGATGATGGGTCACTCAGAATCCATAATCCAGTTGGAAATCATAGATCCATCACAAGAGGTGAGAGCAAAGGCAGATGAACTACCTGAGGTACTGGTTGTGGCAGATGAACTAACAGAGGCAGAGACTGCCACATCTGACTGATCTCTAGGTGCTGTATCAGGAGGCATGATATTCCTCAGTCTAGCAACAAGATCGTCAAAACGCTGATCCAACGAGAAAGGTGCAGGGGACTCAACTTGTTCTGCTACCCGAGCCGATGCAGGAAAGCCATGCTTGGAGTAGCATGTATCCTCAGAGTGACCAGGGAGACGGCAATAGCTGCATGGTTGCCGAATTCGACCCCCACGACCCCGGGGTCCACGGCCACGGAAGTTGGAGGATCCACCTCTTTCTCTAGAGGCTGCCATAGCTGAAGGTGTCTGGTTGGCAGCTGAGCTTGGGACAGTAATGCGACTCAACCGGCGAAAAGCTTCCTCCATAGGAGGAATGGTAGCATCAGCAAGAATATGAGACCGTGCAACATCATAGTCTGGATCAAGTGCAGCCAGGAGTACTCCTACCATGGTAGCATTCCTGTACATCTTCTGCTGCTCAGGAGTGGCCGTCAACGGCATGAAGCTATGGAGCTTCTCAAACATCCCTCGTAGAGATGTATACAAAGAGTGAAGCGGTCACCCATTCTGCTTGACAGTGAAAATATCATGTTGCAGCTGAAGTATCTTGGTCTCGTTCCGCGCCTGTGAATATGTCGCCGCTAGGATATCCCACATAGCCTTAGCCGTGGGCTGATGTAGTACATCGTTGGCGATTTCTATCGTCAACGTCCCAGATAGCCAGACTTTGGCATACGCATCATCTGCCTCCCACGAGGCATTCACCCCAGTCTTCTCGATCGGCTCCTCTTCGGTAAGAATATGTTTCTTACCATTCGACTTCATCAGGCTCATGAACTGCATCGCCCAGAGCTCATAGTTTGTCCCGTCCATCTTTACAATAGGCGTTGGACCTCTGAATGCGCTAGTGGCGGGTACATCAATCTTGTTTTCTGACATATTGCCGACAGAAGACTTCTACAGGTGTGAGAAATCAAAGTTTGTGTGTCTACACAGACATCTATGGGTTCGGGTGCATGTGTAGACTCATGCACACCAACCCATCAACCAACGGAGGAGGTCGAGGCGGTACCCAAGCACAGGACAGCACGCAATGCGCGCTATGCACGCAAGTCGAGCGCGCTGTGCCCGCAGAACAAGTGCGCGGTGCGCGCTAGGGCACGCAAGTCGAGCGCACTGCGCCCGCAGAACAAGCGCACGGTGCGCGCTAGGGCAGACGCGTTGATCGCGCAAAGCAAGTGCGCGATGCGGCGAGGACGTGCGCGCGGTGCGTGCGAGGACCGGCGCGTTGTGCGTGCGAGGCTTGTGCGGTGACCTTGTGGCGGCGCCGGAGAGGAGAGGAAGCAAGGGTGCGCGCACGAGCCGAAGAGGCGCCGGAGAGGAGGCGCGGCGCTAGAGCGGGTTGAAGGTGGGGTTAGGATTTCTTGGGAATCGAGAGCTCCGGTCTAAGACCGCCGCTCTGATACCATGTTGGAGAAAATAAGAGTACTTGTTTATTTCTGAGAACCCTAGGCTCTCTTATACAGTAGAGAGTCCTATGGGTAAATTACATGAAGTAGATAACAGGAAAAGAAAATAAGAAAGAAGTACATATATAAATATGAAAACATAAATATCTTCACATCATGTAAAGACTTTTTTTTTGAAGTCTAACAATTCGGGGGAGACACGGCGTGGTGTTCGCCCCTTCTTCTTTAATCATGTAAAGACTTTAGCATTGCCATACAGTCTAATTTGATAGTTGGCTATAATTTCCTAATAAATTCGATAATAAGACGATCGAAGCCCTGGGCTTTGTGCCTTTTAAAATGTTTAATAGTTTCCTCGACTTCTTATAAGGTAAAAGGTTTTACTGCCATTTCATCATCAGGCATCGGAGCCATCTGACAGTGTGGAAATGAAATAGTAAGGTGAGAAAATGATGAGTCACGGAAAAAATTTCGTAGAAGGAAATGCTAATTACACTCATCTGAAATCTGAGACCAAATTTCCCGAAAACTCTTTGAGTGGTTTTTATTTAGACGAGCAGAAGCCATAATCTTCAGGAAGCGGGCATTTTTCTTTCCCTCTTTAATATATCTGACTTTGGATCTTTGATTCCAAAATTGGAATTTGTCTTTTCTCAAGCTTACTAACTGGTTATGAAGGATCTCTAGCTGATAAGTCAATTCAATGTTCATGGAATCAAGGTCTCTTTCTAGATTAGTTTCAATACGAACAACTGCTTTTGCACCAATGGGGCATTTTAACTCCTCCAAGCTTTGCTGATGGGTTTTAATCTTTTAAGTTTGAGGGGCCATCTATGAAAACGATTGTTGGATTGAGAAACCATGTTCTAAGATTCTTGAACTGTTTTAAGAGATCGATTTTTCAAACCAAAACGATTAAATATGAAACGCTGCAGATGGAACAGATAAATTTCCACAACTTAGAACTTGTGGTCAGAAAAAGCTTTTGGGAGCACTTTGAGATTGCAAAAGGGGTATAAATCTACCAGCTGATTGCAAGTTAGGCAATGATCAATGATTGCTCACGAAGCGCAATCAAGAGAACCGGACCAAGTTAATAATGTGTTTTTCAGGGTAAAATCTCCAAGGCATTTCTCCTGAATCAACTTGTCAATTTTTTTTGTCATAACAAGAGAGAATAGTGTTGAGATTCTTTCCCAATGAGCACAAATCAGATTAAAGTCCTCTGCGACAATAGTCAAGAGAGATAGGTTGCCAATAGTAAAGAGTTTGGTCACAAAAGCTAGTTTATTACCAATAGCAAAGAGTTTGGTCACAAAAGCTAGATTATTGCTACATGGAGAAGTTTGTGATCATCTACTTTAAGAATGGTGCCAAAGTCCAACTCAACATCTCCAAGGCTTTAAATTTATTTTTATCCCATCCAGACAAAATCCCTCGAATTTTTATGACAGAATTTGAGTGCCATTCAAAATCCTCAAATCCTTTCAGCCGAGGAGAGGTCTCAGGATTTCCATTCCTTATTTCTTGGATTGGAATAAGATTCAATATCTGTAATCTCTGAAGATTACTCATACGTTCAAATTTATGTTTCCTGCCAAGGCCTTTGATATTCCAAGTTAGTAAAGAAATTTCCATATGGGCTGTCGTCATTCAGAATTATTGCCTTAGTAATCAATTTGCTTTTGAAATTAGGCTGTTTACCAATCGATTTTTTTCAGAAGATCCTTAAAATCTAAACTCGAAGAAATCAAGCAAATTATTTGGTCTATTTATAAAATTCGGCGGTAAAGTCAGTGAATCAACACATGCAGAATAACAAGTAGATGAGGCACCTTTCCCTTTGTCTTTATTGTTGCTTGCTTGTGGGTCGCTAGGGATCTGTGGGGTCAGAGAGTCGATATTCTCTTCGGTAGGTTCAGTCACCATATCCTTGATTGCAATAGGAGACTTCATGTGATTTTTTTTCTTATTTAATGATCGTCGTTGGTAGACCCTTTCATTGATCCACAGTGAGGCGTCTATGCTCTGACTCACATTTTGCATCCTTAACAACGATTGCTCCACCATTGTATGGTCGATGGTAGGTGCTATGCGGTTGGACCCCGATGAGAAAGGGAATGGTGTTCCACTCGAAGTTATGGTATAGGAAGCTTAGGGGTCACATTGCGGGTCCACGTAGTTATGGGCTCTTTTTATTACGATTTTCCTCAGTTCGATATGCAACATTTGAGTTAGAAAGCATGGTTGTCTTCACCAGAGCGGTGTCATAGTGAATGAATTTAATTCCACAATTGTAGGAGAGGGGGTGGAAGGAGGCTCCAAAAATGCCATTTGCAGTGATAACCCTCACAAGTCGTGGAATGTGGTAACATATGAGAAAGTCAATAGACACATCATCCCATTGAGGCATTCTCCCGTAGTTTCATCCCGCTCCTTAGGGAGTAGAGTTCCACATAAAATTCTCTGTGTTCCATGTCTATATTTCTTTGTGTCTCGCTCTGTTTATCAATTCGCTTCCGCATCCTTTATTTTCTAATAGCTCCAGATGTACTGGATGCCACGAATGGGAGATACACCTGGCGTAGCACCTCATCTAGGTCTTATCTGGATTGGTTCCTAGCATTTGCTGAGATGATGGAGCTGTCGTTGTCTGTGGTTGGTGCGTGTGTTGCCTAGGTCTAAGATCAAACAAACAATGATTTGCTAGGATTCAGGAGAAGGAATGATACCGAAGACAATGTTCAAATTTGAAAGAGCTTGGTTATTAGGTAATGGCTTCAGAGAGATGGTGACAAAGTTGTGGTTGTGGAGCTCCTTGTAGGTGGAGGGCTCAATGGCACTGAGACCGGCACAAAAGATCAAAAGGTTGTGAGACTTGCTGATGGAGAACAAGAAGCAAGTGATTTGGACCAGAGGTGAACGTCGAGAGAAAACCATCAAGGAGACTGCTCTCCCTGACGGGGTCGAAAACCGACGTAACCTTAGAAATAACATTGAGGAGATACAAACGAAAAGGGAGCCGCAACAAGTGGTTGCTAAGGATGACAAGAGAAGGGAGGTACAGTGGCGCCAAAGGTCCAGACTGAAATGAGTGAAGCAGGATGATGCAAACACTTGTTTCTTTCACACAGTGACGAGTGGAAGGAGGATGAATCTGTTGGGAAAAACGAATGACTTATTTATTCCATAAGCCCTAGGCTCTCTTATATAGGAGAGTAGCCTATGGGTAAACTACATAAAGCATACAACGAAAAATAAAAATAGAGAAGAGATACAGACACTACTACTATATGCGTTAACACTCCCCCTCAAGATGGAGCATAGATATCAATCATGCTCAGCTTGGACGCACACTTCTGGAATGGGCCTCGTAGCAATACTTTGGTGAATATATCCGCAGTCTGATTCTCTGAGGTAACATGAGACGTAGCAATGAACCCCTTCTGAATCATGTCACGTATGAAGTGACAGTCAACCTCAATGTGCTTGGTCGGCTCATGGAATGCTGGGTTGTTTGCAATGAACAGAGCAGCCTGATTATCACATTCCTGGTTCATAGGAAGTGGTACATCTAAACATAGGTCTGTAAGCACTGCTTTCACCCACATCATTTCTGTAGTAGCCTGGGCCATAGCCCTATATTCGGATTCAGCACTGGATCTAGCTACCACTGTCTGTTTCTTACTTCTCCATGAAACTAGGGCATCTCCAACATAGACGGCATACCCTGAGGTGGACTTCCTGTCCTTGGGACATCTTGCATAGTCTGCATCTCTGCACATGCTGAGATAGAAATCCCCTTTCCTTTCTTGAATAGCAGACCTGCACCTGGAGAAGATTTAAGATATCTAAGAATCATATGTATTGCATCCATATGCACCTGGCGTGGTTGCTCCATGAACTGGCTCACACGACTCACTGCAAATAATATATCTGGTCTAGTGATCGTGACATACAGCAGTTTGCTTACCAGTTCTCTGTATCTTCTCCTGTCCACCTCCTCTGTGTCATCATCATAAAGCTTCATGCTGGGATCCGTTGATGTCGTAGCAGATCGACACCCAAGCATACATGTTTCACTTAACAGATCTGTAACATATTTCCTTTGTGACATTACTAACCCATATGAATTTCTAGCAAATTCAAGCCCCAGAAAATATCTAAGAACACCAAGATCCTTAGTGACAAATTCACTACCCAGCATTTCTTTCGCCTGCTTTATGCCCTGCTCATCATCTCCTGTAATTAAGATGTCATCAACATAAACCATAATCACAACGATACCTCTAACAGTCTTCTGTACAAACAAGGAATGATCAGCATTGGAGCGTTTGTATCCTTGTTTCTCGAAGAGATCTGAGAGCTTCTGAAACCATGCTCTGGGGCTCTGCTTAAGGCCATAGATAGCCTTATGTAACCTGCATACCTTGGAACACTCCCCCTCAACAGCAAAACCAGGTGGCTGTTGCATATATACTTCTTCCTGCAAATCTCCATATAGGAATGCATTCTTCACGTTCAACTGATGAAGCGGCCAGTCACGAGCAACTGCAACTGACAACAAGATCCGTAGAGTGGAATGACGTGCCACAGGCGAGAATGTGTCAAGGTAATCCACCCCGTATAAAGCCACGTGCAACCAGACGTGCCTTGTACCTGTCAATAGAGCCATCTGCATTGTGCTTCACTGTAAACACCCACTTGCAGCTCACTGGGTTTACATCTGGAGGTATAGGAACCAAACTCCAAGTTCCTCTGGACTGAAGTGCCGCCATTTCTTCCTCCATTGCTAGCCACCATTTACTATCCTGCAGAGCATCATGATGATTCCGTGGAATATCTATAGCTGAAAGTGCCACAACAAATGACCTGAAATCTCCAGATAGCCTCTCAAAAGACACTGATGCCGATAATGGATATTTAGCACAGCTCCTCTTCGACTTGCGTAGAGCAATAGGAACATCTAAATCAACTGTAGTCTCATCTGGCCCCTGCAACATTTCCTGCTCAGAAGTATCGTCAGATCCATCAACAGTAATATTTTCATTACATACCATAGGCGAGCTAGTGGACGAGTCATGGCCATGAGCGGGAGGATGCCTGCGGGTATAATGGAATGGTAGCAGTGAGATAGGTGGTGGTGGTGGTGGTGACGGCATATGAGGTGGTGGTGTTGGTGACAACATCTGAGGTGGTGGTGTCATGTATATACACATTCCCCCATCACTGGTCAGGGGGAGATTAGATTGACATCTTCTATGCAGCTCAAGAATGTGCTACATGCACCTGATTTTTCAATGAATTTGTTGTCAATTAGTCAGAATACGAAGGATCTACATTGTCGGGCAATTTTTGATCCATCTTCTTTGATTTTTCAGGACATCCATACGGGCAACGTGACTGGTCGTGGCTATGAGCAAGGAGGCCTCTACCGCCTGAATAAGACTCCCTTTGCTGGAACCTCATCCTCTCCTTTTAGACAAGTATCAACTTTATTGTGGCATCTGTGTTTTGGTCATTTACCGCTTCAGAAGTTGCGTCAGGTTTTACCTTATGGTCTCCCTCACACACCTATTCATTGTGAGGCGTGTCAGTTGGGAAAGCATCACAGGTCGTCCTTTCCCAGTCGTCCAGGTCGGAGTAGTACCTCCAAGTTTGAGTTATTTCACATTGATGTCTGGGGTCCGAGTCGTGTACCCGATCATCAGGGACACAGATTTTATGTAGTATTTGTGGATGATTTTTCTAGAGTGTCATGGGTGTTTCTGATGAAAAATAAATCTGAAGCAGGAAATATCATTATCCATTTTCTGAATGAAATACAAAATGTTTTCTCCACATCTGTGAAGTTTGTGAGAAGTGATAATGCTTTAGAGTTGTGCACCAATATTCTTGCCAATTATTACTCCTCAAAAGGGATTATTCACCAAACATCTTGTGCTTATACATCTCAACAGAATGGGATTGCAGAAAGAAAACACCGCCACATTCTTGATGTCACAAGATCACTCCTTATACAGAGTCATGTTCCCTACTCCTACTGGGGTGATGCAGTTCTCACTGCATGTTACCTAATCAACAGTATGCCTTCTTCTGTCTTGAATGAACAGATTCCGTTTTCACTCATTCATCCTGGCAAGGATCTGTTCACTCTTACTCTTCGTGTGTTTGGGTCGGTTGCATTTGTCCATCAGTTGTCGCCTGGTACTGACAAGCTCTCTCCTAGGGCTGTCAAGTGTGTCTTTGTTGGGTACTCCAGAACTCAAAAGGGGGGAGTGTTTGCCATTGGCAATTACTACTGTCCGTCCTGGAGGGATCTCAGTGTATCCTGAAAGCAGACTCTGGTCGCCACATAGGTGATGTGTAGCGCCCGAGTCCATAATCCATGGTAATGTATCTGATCTACTACTGTTGAGTGCAAGTATACTACCTGAGGCACTAGTAGAAGCAGAGGCAGAAGCGGCGGTATCAGACTGAGGCTTTGTAGTCGGTGCTGGACCAGATGGTGGAATAATGCCCCTTAGACGGGCAACTAGATCGTCGAACCGTTGGTCCAAAGTAGCAGCAGATGGAGGCTCTATCTGCTCAGCAGCTCGTGCGGATGCAGGAAATCCATGCTTCGAGTAGCATGCGTCTTCATTGTGTCCAACTCTGTGACAGTAGGTACATGTCGGTCTAGTGCGGCCACCTCTTCCACGAGGTCCACGTCCACGACCCTGTTGATGAAATCCGCGACCTCTGTTAGTTGCCATGGCTGAAGAATTCTGACTAGGGGCTGTGGAAGGAACTGTGATCCGACTCAGTCTATGGAAGGCTTCCTCCATGGGAGGAATAGTAGAATCGGCCAAAATCTGGGATCGTGCCGCCTCGTACTCAGGATCAAGTGCAGCTAGGAACACACCCACCATAGTCGCGTTCCTATATGTCTTCTGTTGTTCAGGCGTGGTTGTCAGGGGCATGAAGCTATAGAGCTTCTCGAACATCCCTCTCAATGATGTATAGAGAGAATGTAGAGGGCGACCATTCTGCTTGATAGTGAAGATATCATGCTGGAGTTGCAGAATCTTTGTCTCATTCTTCGCCTGAGAATATGTGACCGCCAAAATGTCCCACATATCTTTGGCTGTGGGTTGATGTAGAATGTCATTAGCTATCTCAATAACCAGTGTACCGGATAGCCACACTTTGGCATATGCATCATCCGCCTCCCAAGAGGCATTGGCTCCAGTCTTCTCAGCAGGCTCTGGTTCGGTAAGAATGTTCTTCTTACCCGTTGACTTCATCATACTCATGAACTGCATTGACCACAGTTCATAGTTTGTACCGTCCATCTTGACAATAGGCGCTGGACCACGAAAGGCGCCAATAGACGGGATATCTGCCTTGCTTTCTGACATACTGGAGATGGAAGACTGGAGCGACTGACAGAGGATGAGATTTGTCTATAATGACATAGACGGGCTTAGTTGCATGTGTAGACCTCAAGCAACTAACCCCATGCAGATGAAGTTGTGTGTGTGCCCTAGGTCTTAGGGCTTAGCACACGTACACGCGTGCAAGGATCACGCGCACACGCAACTGGAGATGCACGTTAGATCACTTGGAGATGCACAGAGATGCGCTGGAGATGCGCTGGAGGTGCACTGGAGATGCACAGAGATGCGCTGGACACGCACAGGCGCAGGCGATGCACCGGCGGCAAGGCTGACTTGCGCACTTGCGCTGGAAGGCGCACAGGCGCACGGGCACTGTTGCGCAGAGGTGCAACACCGGCAGGAGGGCGCTACAGCGTGCAGGCTACGCGCAGGCTCAGCGTGCTACGCGCACAGGTGCTACAGCGTGCACAAGCGCACGCTCGCGCACAGCGCGCAGAGGAGCAGCGGCGCTACGCGCACAGGTGCACGCGCACAGGAGCAGCGGCAATGGCGATCTCCGGCGGCGCCGATGAGATGGAGAGAGAAGAGAGGCCGGCGGGTGGGGGTGGGCTAGGGTTAGGGTTTCGAGAACTCCGGTCTAGGACCGTCGCTCTGATACCATGTTGGGAAAAACGAATGACTTATTTATTCCATAAGCCCTAGGCTCTCTTATATAGGAGAGTAGCCTATGGGTAAATTACATAAAGCATACAACGAAAAATAAAAATAGAGAAGAGATACAGACACTGCTACTATATGCGTTAACAGAATCTGATACATGACTTGCAGATGGAAGGAGAGAGAGTCCATGGTGACATGGCGATTAGGACATATGTCGTGGAGCATTTCATGCATTTCAGCAGTAGAGATCTGTCTTCTGGAGCCACGTGGAATATAAGGGGGGTTAGATCTATATGGTTGGGTTAGAAGGATACACTGGTTTCTGTTTTCACTCGAGAGGAGGTTTGCAGGACAATCTTCCATCTCAATGTAGATGGTTGCTCTGGACCTGATGGATTTATGATCTTCTTTTACAGAGAGTTCTGGGAGGTGGAGGAGGATGACATTATGGTATTTTTGCTGGAGTTTAGAGAAGTGAATAGGGGGCTAGAGAAACTGAACAAATCTCTGCTCTTCTTGCTTCCTAAGAAAGATGGTGCTGAGTGAGTTGACGATTTCTGACCCATAGCATTGTTTAATGTAGTGTACCTCATTGTGGTCAAGGTGTTGGCCAACCGACTTAAAATGGTATTGGATGATCTCGTCATGCCAACACAACCAACATTTATTCTGGGGCGCCAACTGCTGGAGGGAGTGGTGATGGCCTTGGAAGTTGTTGCAGACTGGAAGAGAAGAGGAACTGTTAGTTTCTTGTGGAAGGTTGATTTTTCGAAGGTCTATGATTGTATGAGTTGGAAGCTTATTTGGGCATCGCTGGTTAGAAGGGGGTTTACAGACATCTAGATTGATTGGATGAAGAGATGCATTACCACAACCTCGCTCTCAGTGTTGGTGAATGGGAAACAAGAAAGGGGGTTTCTTTCAGCTGCGGAGGGGGGTGAGGCAGGGCTGCCCCCTGACCCCTTTGCCATTTGTTCTGATGGCTGACGTGCTGGCAGTCATGACTTGGTTGACAGAGGAGGGAGGATTCCTGAGGGGCTACTCGAGAGGTGATTTTTCTATACCAGTTCTGCAGTATGCGGATGGCACCATTTTCTTCACAGAATGGAGGGTGGCGAAGTACAGGATGCTAAGAGCAGTGCTCAACATTTTTGGTGACTTATGGCTGAAGGTCAATGGAATAAAATCTGTCTCTATACCCTTTTAACCAGGTCACAGTGGTTGTAGAGGCATGCGCTGATATCTTGGCGACGGCACAAAAGACTTTTTTTTGACGCTCAAAAAAAGGGGGAGGCACTCAACGGTGCTCGCCCTAATGCATTAATAAAGGAGTTAAAGAACTACTTACAAGAGAAAAGACGAACAACAGCCGAAAAAACAAAAAGCGGATGGTATCCAAGATGAGATACCCCCCGATACAAAAAGAACATCCTACCCAGGAGACCAATCAAGAAGGAAGCGCGAAGCCGAAATATGTATATTCTCCGTGTAGAACCTCTGCCGAGCAAAGAGAGCTTCATTTCTTCCTAGCCAAATGCTCCATAACCACGCAATCGGGTCCAGCAGATCCACCCAAGGTCGGCCCCTAGAGTTCACCAAGCTTTCTCAGAACGAAACAAAGGTCGAGAGGTTGAGCCAGCCCAGGTCATCCCAAAGGGCACGAACACAACCACAGTGAAAGAAAAGGTGCTCTATAGTTTCCGTCTCCGTGTCACAAAGGCCACAGTTGTGCGAGGCATTGGGAAACATAATTGCACAGCGGTCACGAGTTAACAGTCTACCACGCCGCAAGAGCCAGAGGAATATGCCAATGCGCTCAGGGAGCTTGAGTCCCCAAAAGAATCTACAATCATGCAAGAAGGTTGCGTCAACCCCGACAATGGGAGGAAGAAGAGCCTGGTACGCCTTTCTGGTATTGAATGAGCCTTCCTTCCAAACCAAATGATCAAGGCCAATAGTAGGCTTGGAAGCATCCGCGAGAGCAGCCATGAGAGAGATGAAGTCTTCCAAACGTTGGTCCGATAAATTAGCTGCAATCGAAGGGCACCAAGAGCCACCGTCCCAGCAAGAGGCCACGGTAGCGTCTTTGTCAACCTCCAACACGAACAACCGAGGGAATAAGTCCTGGAAAGCACCCCTCCCGGTCCAATCATCCGCCCAGAAGCGAAACGAATTCCCATCGCCGAGCTTAGGTTTAAATAATGATCTGTTGCGATTAAGGGCATCAAGCACTCCACGCCAAAAAGATGAAAAGTGACCCTATAACCGGCCCCGAGAAGCGGAAATCATGTCGACCCCCGCCGCCTCCCTCAAACAATTTAGCATGAAGTTCTCCTCCCGACCCCATACCCTAGCCGCCCATTTGAGCAAAAGGGCATCGTTCACCACCTCCACCCGCCTCACGCCCAAGCCCCCCTCCCGCTTAGGCCGCGTAACCTCATCCCAACCCACCAGATGCACTCCCCTTCTCCCATCCCCAATCTTTCCCCAAAGGAAGGCCCGTATACACTTCTCCAACCTTGTTCGGATCCCCTTCGGCATTCCACGCACAGATAAAAAGTAAATTGGGATCGAAGATAATACGTATTTGAGTAAAACTAACCGACCACCCCTGGATAGAAGAGCTGCGCGCCACCCGGCCAACCGAGCCTCCATCTTCTCCACAACCGCCCTCCAATCACGAATGCGAGCGCGGCCCACCGTCAAAGGCAGTCCCAGGTAGTCAAAAGGGAGGTCGCCTGGAGGAGATCCCAGCAACCACGCACAATTCCCAACCTCCGCCGGCGGCGTAGAGAAAGGAACGACCTTGGACTTATTCTCGTTAATGAGGAGGCCCGATAGCTCGCTGAATAATTGTAGGGTAATAGCCATACTCGAGACGTTGGAGGTACCACCCTCGATGAAGCAGATAGTGTCATCAGCAAACTGTATAAGTGGGACATGATAGGGGCCAAGGGAGCAACCGCGAGTGAGCCCAGCCGCAGCCACACCATCAATCATGCGAGGCAAGACGTCCACCGTCAAAACAAATAATAGGGGAGCAAGGGGACACCCCTGCCGCACCCCCCTCTGGGGTTGGAAGGAGCCCCCAGCCGAGCGCCCATTGACCAGAACCGAAAGGGAAGCTGTGGTTACACAACGCCGCACCCAGGAGATCCAAGTCGATGGAAACCCCCTCCTCTTAAGTACCGAACACATAAATCGCCAATCAAGGGTATCGTAAGCCTTCGCAAAGTCAATCTTCCAAAGAATCCCCTTAGCACAATTTTTGCGCCACGCCTCTATAATCTCTGACACCACCGCATAGCAATCACTGATTTGCCTTCCGCGAACAAAAGCGGCCTTTGAAGGCGAGATGAGCGAGTCGAGGAGGGGAGCGAGCCGCCTGGCCAAAGCCTTAGCAATGATTAAGTAAATGGCATTGGATATGGATATCGGCCTAAAATCCTCAATTCGATTGGCCGAGGGAGACTTTGGAATAAGAACAATAAGAGCCCTGTTGATTTTATCAAAGCCACGGTTACCCTCACAGAAATCGCGCGCGACGTCCATAACGTCATTAGCGAGCACGTCCCAAAAGTCCCTGTAAAAAGACACAGGGAAGCCATCGGGACCAGGTGCAGCATCGAAGTTGAGATCCCATACAGCCCCTTTGAGGTCCTCCATAGAAAGAGGTCTGATAAGTGCCTATGCATCCGGCGGTGAAAGAGTGGAGGCCCCACGCCCCGACCATCTCCACGTCCGCGATGCTTGGCGCCCAAACGCGCCCCTAAAATAATCCCCCAGAGCCTCGCCCATCGCCTTCTCCCCCTGGATGAGAGAGCCATTGACCATAAGAGAAGAAATAGAATTGGCACGCCGTCTGCTACTTGCAATCCTGTGGAAAAAAGCAGTGTTTGCATCCCCTTCCTTAAGCCACCGCAACCGCGAATGCTGGCGCCATTCGATCGACCTCTTCCGGTCCTCCACCCTAGCCTGTTCAGCAGCCGCAGCACGCGCGACCAGCTCGTCCGGAAGCAAATCCCTCTCGTTCTCAACTAGGTCCAACCTCATTATCACTTCGTCAGCCTCCTTGCGAGCGGCAATACGTGCCTGACGAGATTCCCTTTTAAAAGAAGCCAACATCTTTCTGAGAGATGAGAGTTTATGATCGAAGCGTCGGGCAGCACTACCCGCATATGTGGTCTGAGCCCAGTGATTTCGCACGAGGTCCTTGAAGCCCGGCTCGAGAAGCCAACACCTCTCATATCGGAAGAGGCCTCGAGGGCGATGATCATTCCGGAATCCCAAATAATGGGGCTGTGGTCAGAGAAAGACCGCGGTCGAGAGGACACCGCGCAAAAAGGAAAGACCTCCATCAGGCGAATTTTCGCCAAGAATCTGTCGATCCGCGATCTGGAAGCATTATTCCTCCAAGTGTAAGAAATATCATTGGGCACGAGCCCCTCCAGGGCCAAGTCTCGAATTAGCTCCATAAAATCAACTGATCCCGGATCCTGCCCCCCGCGGCCACGAGGACGGTCGTGCGAGAGCAATGTGACATTGAAGTCACCCCCCAACAGCCAAGGAATGTCCCCAAAAGCGTGAGCGTCCTCACATAAATCCTCCCGAAGTTCCCGGCGAGTGATATGAGAAGTAGGCGCGTAGACACAAGTAAAAGCCACACAAGCATTAGATTCAGACGAGGTCAAAACCACAGAGAGGGAGTGTCGCCCAACCCGCATAGATGAGAAGGAGAATCGCGAGGAACGCCAAGCCACAATGATTCCGCCCCCCGCGCCAATCGCATCCAACGAGCGAAAGACATCCAGATGACCAGCACCGAAGGACCTCCACAGATCGTCATCCATCGCTGACAGTTTTGTTTCTTGAATAAAAGCAATGTCGCAATCCCATTCCAAGAGCCGCGCCCCTAAAGCGCGCCTTCGGTCAAGGTCCCCAAGACCACGGACATTCCAGGACAAAATCTTCATTAACACCAAGAGGGGCCCCGAGTCCATAACGAGCCAAGACAATATCATCATAAACCACCAAGTGATCGCCCCCCAAGTCGGGATAGGCCTGCCGCCTCGCGCAGCGACTGACAAGAAGCAATGAAAGAATCTCCAAGGCGAGAAGGCCGTCTTCGACTGTAGCTTCGACCAAAACGAGAGGGGGGAGAATTCCCCGCAGGCAAATAAGCAGGAGCTCCACCAGAGGGGCTAGCCAAAGCGCCCCCAGGAGTCCCGCCACCAGCCGCTGATCCCCGAGGAGAGGACATCCCCTGGGTGACTGGGGAGAGAATCGTAACGGCACCCGCAATTGCCATAGAAACAGGAGGATCGCCCTGAGAAGATGAGGAGGTAGCCGACAGCATGAAGGTAGGAGAGTGCATTTCTTCCAGATGGGCCGACGAAGAGTAGGCCACCGAAGCAATGGGCTCTGGACACAGATATTCGGTTGTCCATAGAAGAGGCTCCGAAACCATGACCGGGTCAGGCATAACCCGCGAAGTGGCCCAAGTACAGATAGCACCGGATCCGAGAGTTGGAAGCATTGGGAGCCTTGACACGTGCCGCGAGAAGTCCAGATGCAAAGAATCTGCCGACATAAAGGAAGGAAGTGAGGGATGCGTATCGACCTCGAGAAAGTCCAATGCCACCAAATCTCGGCTGCCATCACACGCGCGCGCGTCCCAAGGGGCCTCAGACGATACCCCCAAACAGTTGCCCTCCCCTGGCGTCGCTTCGAGAACATCCCTGACAGTGGACACGTGGCGAGTAGAAGCCCAACCGTCAAGCCCTTGCCGAGAGTCCGACCCGCCACCGCGCGCAGCCGTGGGAGACGGTGAAGAATCCGGCGCCGGCGTCGACGCCAATAGAAGGAATTCCACCTTGAAGGTCCAGCGACCCAGAGACAACCTCTCGAAGAGAACCTTGCCAGCCATAGACTCGATAAACCTTGGAGAGCACTCAATAAGGATCCGCGTACATGTCCAATCAGCGCCTGGCGCAAGACCATCGTCAAGAACAGCCAAGACTTGCCTCCAGCGGCCGACCACCTTTGATAGAGCATGCATCGTGCGGGAAAGGAATGGCACCCCCCGAACTTCCGCCACACAAACCTCCGAGAGGGAGGCCGCACCATCCGCCACCCGCAGCCGCCGCCACCAGACATCCGCATCACCGGAATGACGAAGGAGGTTCTCCCGTTGCACCGGGGAGAGCCCACGAACATAGCATCTAGACGCATCCAGGATGACGAAATCCCCGGAAAAGTCTTCGCCCAGGAATCCCAGCGTAGTCGCACGAATGGCCTCCCATCCAACGCCCGGCCTTAGCAGGACACCCACAGCAGCGAGGTGCTCCGCAGGAGCAACATGCGAGCCCTCCAGAGACCCAATTCCATGCACCCCCGCTCCCTGGAAGTGCCACCCCGACCGCCTTCGCCTCAAGCATTCGCTCCCCTCACACCACATCCCCGCCTCCAAGTTCCTCATGCAAACACTCCCCACGTAACACAGCAGCAGCCTCCAAGTTCCCATGCACAGGTACCTCCGAACCGGGAGGAACTCCCGACCCACTTCCCACGTCAAAACGGGAGCAGAAAGCATGCGCATCCCCCCCACAGGTCCAGGACCACCACCCAGCTCTTCCGTGGGTGCACCACCTTTACCTACTACTTGCGCAAACGAGCGAGAATCTCTGACACCATGCGAACCTTCAGCACGTCGACGCGTCACCGGGCGTTGCGAGCCCAATCGATGCCAGCCCAAGCGATTCCCTGTTGCCTTCATCTGACAGAAGACCAGCACCTTGACATGCGATGTCCCACCTTGCCACAGAGGAAGCACCGGGGTGGCGCTTGGCACGCGGAGGCGATGTGACCTCGCGCGCCACAGCGGAAGCACCGCTTCCCCGGCTTAGCATGCGAGACCTTCACCCACGCACCACCCCCGTCCTCCTCCTCAATGTTGACGTCTCCTCCCCGGCTGTCAGCAATCTCGCAAGCACCGCCTTTCCCTCCCCGGCTGATGGCACAAAAGACTTTGCCTATCAATTATCTTGACTTACTGTTGATGAGTGGAGGCTTAGGCAGATTGATCGGCTACTAGTTGTGAAGTTGGAGAAAAAATTAGCTGGGTGGAAAGTTGCATCTCTTAAGAGATGGGAGAACGGTTGTGGTGAAGGCTGTCCTATCAACCATTCTGTCTTCTTTCTTTCCACCAGAGTCATGCATGTAAGTATACGTAAGAGGTTGGAGATGCTGATGCGGCGATTCTTCTACTTTTTATCCCAACTAGACAAGGGCCTAGCAATGGTGGGATAGTCGGTGGTGACCACACTAGTCAAGGAGGGAGGGCTTAGGGTGTTTAAGCTTGGCGATGTGAACACAGTGTTACTTGCAAAGTGGGTGATGAGAATTTAGGGATCTGGCAGTGATCTTTTTTCTAGGTTGATCATGTCCATTTATGGAGTGACTCCGAGCCTTATTGCCAGTGTAGATAACATCTCTTCGCCCACTACTTTCTGGAGAGGGGTCTGCTCGGTCTTGCCGGACCTGAATAACTCTATGCATCCGCTATTGGGTGATGGTTGCGGCTTTTGGTTCAGGATAGATGACTGGTTTGAGGAAGGGGCTCTATGCAATTTATTTCTCATACTTTTTGCTTTAGATGCAGAGAAGGGGTCTTGTGTTGCAGACATGTGGTCAGATAGCTCTTGGACCCCAAGGTTTATGACAGAATTGTTGGATCAAAGGGTTGAGGAGTTTATTAGTTTATATGGTAGACTGGCAAGACTTGAGATGCTGACAGAAGGGAGAGACTCGTGATGGGAGGGATGTGTGTTTCACTGTCAGGAAGGTCTACGAAGTAGTGTCTAACCAACATCTGTCGTTGGACATGGAGACCTCTTGGGATTGTGCAAGAATCTGGAGCTGGAAGATTCCTTCTAGGGTGAGGGTGTTCTTATGGCTTCCAAGGAGAGAGCGGATCTTTGCAGTTACTAGACGAGCCATGCTCTTTCCATGTGCGGAGGTGGCCTGCAGAAGATGTGGCAAGGAGACAGAAGATACTGCGGATGTGTGGTGAAATTCGGATGTTCCGGGCATCCAGTGGAGTGACAAGATTGCATTCTGGGACTTGTTGAGTAGAAGGTGGTCTGGGTCAGAAGAGGGGAGAACGAAGGTTTGTGCAATTATCTGGGCGTTGTGGCTGGCCAGAATTACGGCCGTCTTTGAGTGGGGGATGTTCCCACCAGTTTCCTAAAAGAAGATATCAACTTTTCCAATATGGGATGATAGTTTTCCCAGGGATATCAACAGTGTGCTGGGCTCGGTATGAGGACGGCACCCTCGCAATGAGGCGCTTCAGACCTTACTAGAGCCGAAAGCACCAAAGTATCATTATGCGAGTTTGATTTGGAAGCGGGAAGGTGGGAGCATGCATTTCACATGTCAGATAGTTGGAATGATGACGCTTCAGAGCTCTAGAAGGAGTCATACCGGAGGGAAGGTAAAAAGAGCTAGGGTTTCTGAATGAACCATTGTTGGAAAACGTGTGGCAATGTGGCCTTCGCAACTGCAGTGAAAGAAGAAATGTGATGCATGCAGTGTCATGCGATGTGCCCAATGTGCAGGCAAAGGAAGTATAGGGACGGTTTGTTTCTCGAAGGTTTGGGATTTGATGTTTGAGATTGCATCGGTTGGCAGGATATGAGGGTTATCAGTAGGGATAAATGTGATCTTTAATACATGGGATTGTTTTGGGCACCAAAAGTAACCTGCAATGGTTGGTTTCTCACTACAAAAAAATGGCAGTTTGCTTACGAGGCACCCCTGGCTCGTTTCGAGGAAAGGAAAGACGGTGGTATTTTTTGTCTTTTTGCCTGACTCTTTTACGAAAGGATCCCTTGACGAGACCTAATAAATGCATTCAACTCTCTTTTTGTTGGTGCGAGAGATGACAATTGTCCAGTTTTGCCTAGAAATGGCATGCTCCACTGGTCTCGAAAAGAAAGTGTTCGTCCTTTGGGACATGGTTGACCTTACAGACCATGACCAATGGGAAATTGGAACCTGATGTTTTGGTCTATAGGAGGTGGAAATGGACACAAAACCTCCATTACAGATATGCTTTGATTTTGAAATGGCGGTGAGGCCTCATTCGTTTAAGCTGTTTCGAATCTACATGTCTTGGGCAAGGTAGGTGCTGGGGCATGTTCCAATTGAATCAGCTTTGTCCTGATGATAATGGTTTGTTGGCCATGTAGACGTGAAGATCAACCGCCTGATTTTTTTGATATGGACTCATGGTTAATATCGGGGATTAGAGCCAGATCAAGTCTCCAAATGGGCTTCGATGGCATGCTCAAGAGAGGCAGCCTCTCAATCTCATGAGGAGACTAGGAATTGTCGATAAACTCAATCAAGGGAGCGGTAACTTTGTCTTTCCATGAGTTGACAAGCTTGGTTTTATCCAATTGTCTTCGCGGAGAAGAAGCTGGGATCATGGTTTATCAAAGTTTACCCAGCAAGAAGAAACACGGGTATTGCGGATTTGGCGAGTGCTGGTTGCCTTCTGACCTTCTCGAAGACACATTTGTTGAGATAGAGCCCTTTTTGAAAACAGGGGAATTGCAAGTGTCAATACACGGTCCACTCAGAACTGGTGAAATAAACCAGCGTGCAAGTTTAGCTCCTCATCATCTGATGGGGAGTGCAGATTAGATATTATTGCTGGATTGGAAATATCCCTTATCACATTTTTGAGGGGCACCAGAGGCAGGTCAGTTTTACTGTATATAGTATTTACGCAACAACATGGTTTTCAACCCGGCTTTCTCATGCGAGTCGATGGGGCGAACTTTAGTTTCTTTAGTCGAAGTGACCATCATATAGTAGGATGCTGGTTTTGTATGATTAGTCTTTCTTGTAATGTCATTCCGGTTGCCTGAATAGGCCGACAATGCTGTGCTTGTTTTGCACGCAAAGCCGCTCGTTTTTGTGAAAGCCTCGACAAACCATGGTTTGAGAACCATGACGGAAAGAGAATAAGAGAGAAGGGTGGGAAAGAGAGAGAAAGGAGAAAAGAGAGGGGCCAGTGAGAGGGTAGGTTGCGTGGATTCAAATGGGGGGAGCTTATCATAGCATCATCCTACAGTGAGAGGGTAGGGAGGGGCGGTGAATGGGTAAAAAGCATTTGATGTCCAACAATCATTTTCTTTTATATTCATTGATCACATATTTTGTTAGTAGTAGAAAAGCAATTGATGTCCAATAATCATCTTCTTTTCTATACATTTGTACGGTTTGTTAGTAGGAGCCAGAGTTTTTTATTCTTTGATTTACTTAATAATCTGCCCTCTAAAAGCAACTTTCATCGCAATAGGACATAGCAAGTAGGCGGTCTTTCTCAATTTTATTATAATAACTTGAATGACATTATCCATCATGATCGTTAGAGGATCCATGGTTTCTTTATCTTCAGAAAACATCAGAGAAATCCAGTTAGCATCCACAAGCCTAGATGGATATAACAACCAAAGAGACTCCAAAATATTCAGCCAGAAATGATATCGATAAATCCAAAATAGTCCTGATGAGGAGTCCACAGGGGCTCCAGGCAAAAGGTTAAATAGTCCTTCCAAAAAGGATATCCAACATATCTCTGATGAAGACCCCACAAAAACCAGAAGGATAAGAAGTCCAAAATATCCAGCCAATCGAGAAATCCAAGGGGAGGCTCCAAGAATATAAACAAAAAGACAATCAAGTGTATATTAGAGTTGCTATTACAATTTCTGCATATGCTGTAATTGCATGGGAGCATATTCAAGTTATGATTCTGTCATGTAGCTTGACTTGCACAGTTGCTGCATATCCTACCCTTTTTGCTAAATCATACAGTTTCTGATTTTCTTTATATCTGCAGCTAAGAAAGTATCTCTTGCTGACGTTGGGATCGTGGGCGACCTGGAGGACCCTTCCGAAGAGAAAGAGAAGAACCTTCCCAGTTCAACGTACATGGGAAGAGCCATGGGTACAGGAGCAGGCCTCAGCTGGTCTGCTTTTCCTCCGTCCACTGGAACAGGTGGCAGTGGGAACTTCTCATCCCAACAGCAGCAGTGGGGTAACTTCAAATGAGAACCACCCTCTCCTCTGGTTTTTCCTCAATACCAAAATTATTGAGAGAATTATATTGCTAAAAACCATAAAGCTTGTGTGCATACCATGACTTATGATGTGTGTTATAATTGCTACTACATTTGTGAGAATGATAATTGTATCTTTTGTGTGAACCTGACTTCATGGGATTTTACAAGAACTACTTCTCAATTGACTCAAATCTCACCAGTATTATGGTGGGCAGAGGCTTCATACTTAATTTGTATGTGCACTAGACGTGAGTTCCATCACGTGATCTACGAGTAGCAGTGCGAGGAGGTGGATCGTAGTATAGGTCCAATGCATGCTGGTCGAGTCATGTTTCCTGCCCACGTGCAGGTTGTTTCCCATCTTCGAGTGGGTCTGGTTGCATGTGAATTGTCTTTGCATGGGTGCAAGTTATTTATCCAAACTCTCTTCCTATCATATTCCTGGACATCATCTTTTCTTCCAAAAACCATTGATTGCATGTATTCGTTTCAATTTTCAGAGGTGTCTCAATCAGAATGTTGTGACCATCGGTGAGAGATGTTAGAAGGGATGAGTGTGGGCCTTGACCCTTTCATGCTTGATACAGTTCGGCCCAACCATTTTTCCTTGTGGTTCATGTGTTCAGTCAGGCTCCAAAGTTCTAATATTCTACGACCTAGGCCTCGTGTCTTGGTTTGTTTAGATCTATTTTCAATCGGTAAGGATACCGTGGGGTTGAGAGTCCGATGCATTTCTTTGACATTTCAATCCCATACTCGATCAAACTTATGCACCCATATGACTATTGGGTCAGTGGAAGTGGAGCATATGAACAAACAAATGGATAAGCAAGCAAGATACAATTATATCACAAGATTTATAAGATTTACGTCTAAATGGGTTATATCCTCGGTGGTGATAGTGGATCTCTCTCTCAATATATGGTGGAAGAGCTTAAGTACATAGGATGATTCAAAACACTAACTCTATAAGGGCTTTGGATTCCTAGTTAAAAAGGACTTCAAATCTCAAAGCAAATAGAATTTTGAATGTGAAATCAAATAGGACTTAAAATGCCTAAGTAAATGACTTTGGATCTCAAAACAATATGATTTCAAATCCGAAGGAAAACATGTACATCATTACAAAAATGTACATCCTCGGATATTCCTAACACATGTACATCCTACATACTGGAAGACCTAGAATAAATCCGAAGTTTTAGATCTTATTTAGACCGAGTCCTTCAGGATTTTATCATTAAGTTTCTCACTTAATCATTGGGAGATAGTATCGATCATATACTTTCCAAAAGCATATATCATACCCAGGTATTGATCATATACTTTTCAAAAGCGAATATCAAACCAATTTCGTCAAGCTTCCAAAGCGAGATGACCATGCACGGAATTCGATTCCAATATTTTCATGAGTTAGCTCATGCCTTCTGATTAAGTAATGAACCTATATGATCCCTTTGAGAGATTGTATTACTCATATGCCCTTACATGCACACCAGCTCGCCGATGTATAGAACTTGAATAGGTCATCAACCTATCGGTCTGTCAAATGTACATACTCATGCATATGGTAACACATCTCTCTCCGGCCAGAGGATGTGTGCCTATATCATGATAGCATGCGACATAGGTCTTAGTTATCTTGATCTCGTTAAGTCAACTCTTTGACCTAACTTATCTGACACCTCCGAATCTCCATTCCTATGTAGAGAACCTGCATCAAGAGATCGATCAAATGTCAACTAAAAAAGAGAAAGGATTGACATCTCCTACTTAGGATGGAGATCATATCTTAATAGTCATTTTATTGTGCTTGATGAGTCCTCAATCTAACTCTTTAGATATCCATCCAAGCACCAGCCTCTAAGATTCAACAATTGAATCAACAGCTATATGATCATTAAGATGACCACGGTACATAACCCTAATTGTAATAAGGGACATATTATGCAAAATAAGTTATTCTTCATTTCAGATCAGGGAATGTCGTTTGCAATAACATTTATTGTATAATGGCTAGTTGTGGGCTCGCATGTCCAACAATCTCCCACTAGCCCAAAGAGACATTAATGGGCTAATCTTTAAACCCACACTCATGCATTAATCATAAGCTAATTAGAAAAATATCTTGGTAAGCTGACTAGTCACTCTGTTCCTGAGAGACTACGCCAAGTCCTTTTATGGTACTTGCATATATCCTAGTAACAATGCTCGCATCTAATGTGAATGTTGCATATTATGCAAATAATACTCAATTTTGTTAAATCATTTATAGTGTTCTCGACACTACAACTCAGTAATTATTATAACCAGTATGTAATTTATATTATCCTTATAAAATGCCCTTATTCCTGGAGATCTCTATCTCCTAACGTATCTGCAGTTAAGACCTTTTAGATCACAATCTATAAAGTCTTAAGTTCTTGAAGACAATACTTAGAGATCGCCATCTCAAAAGTCTTGTCATCGAATGTGTTTTTATTATTACGGCAATCAAGTGTTTTATCTCCATAGTATGATTAGTAACAGTTTACTATTCCCACAACATGGCAGACATCTGGCTTTTGTACACATCTAGAATACACTGAGCTTCCCAAAGCTGATGCACTAGGTCATGTAGCTTTGGTATTCACATCCTCAACTCTTTGAGGTGTTATCCCTTTAGACAGGTCAGTGCCATATCTTAAGGAAAAGAAGTCTTTCTTGGAATTTTTCAAAAATGGAACATGTCCAATGTGTACCATTAATATGACGATTCCAATACCTTCTTCTCTTTGCTTCTGAACATCTTCAGAACTAAGATCTAAGAGGTATTCTTGAGATGATATCTCAAAGTATGGAATTGCCATACCATAAAACACTTATTATCATCCTTGTATCATAAATAATTAGGATATTATCTACATTTAGCACGATGAAAATAATGGCACTCCCACTAAGCTTCACATGGCTCATCAAGATTTTGTATGAAATCATAACCTTTATAATTTCATTAAATCTGATGTTCCAACAACTAGAAACTTATTTGAGTCCATAGATGGAGTTCTTCAGCTTTCACACCTTGCTTTCCTCAACTATGAAGCCATGGGGCTATTTCATATGAATATTCTCACATAGGTATTCATATAGGAATGCAATCTTTACTTCCATCTTATAGATGTCATAGTCAAGTTGTGTAGATATAATTAGCAATATTCTGGTGAGTTTAAGAATGGTCACTGAAGAGCTAGCCTCATTGCAAGCGATGTCTTCTTTTCGTGTGTATCTTGTGGATACGAGTCATGCTTTGAAGGTCTCTACCTTCTCATCAGATTCCCTCTTTCTCTTGAAGATCCATTCACACCTAATAGGTTTTACCCTTATAGGTATATCCTCAAAGGTCCATATACAACACTTGTATATGAAGTCTATTTTAGACTTTATTGCTAACATCCGTCTTTTCATGTCATGATCCTTAGAAGCTTCATCACATGAAGTTAGATCATTATCAGACTTAACTGACACATGGACTCCATCCTCAAACTCATTTGAAGAGGTATGAATGTTTCATCTTTAATTATCTTTTTAGTTTCTGATTTCAGGAGCCTCATTATCTTCTCAAGATTCAATTAGCATCCTCTAAGAATCATATTATTAGAGATAAAATCTCTTAAGAACCTTAAGGTCAAATAATAGGTATCCAACGCCATTCTTTCTATTCCTAATGAAGTAGCACTCTCTGGTGCTAGATTCCGACTTACTTGCATCCATGACATGGTCATGGGCCAAGCAATTCTAAATCCTCAAGTATCCAACACTAGGCTAGGGTCCAAACCATAACTTATGAGAGTTTTCGAATTTAGATTTGCATGGAATCTTATTAAGGATATGTATTGTAGTCTCTACTACATATATACCTGGAAACTAAGAGGTAATTATGTTGATATTCATCATTGATCAAATCATATCACACATGATCCAATAGTATCTCCCTATAACTCTATTGATTTTAGGTGTGTTAGGAGGAATGAAATAGGATGATATTCCTTTATTAATAAGGTATTCCTTGAATTCATCTAATAGGTACTCAACACATTGGTTAGATCAAATTCGTTTCATCTTCCTTTAAACCTTGGTTCTAAACCAAAATTGTGAAATCCTTGAACATTTCAAAGGTTTCTAAGGTGAAGGGAAGAAATCTCATATCACAAATAATCATCAATAGATATCACATATCTTTAATGTTTATTATGATATAGATGATCCACATACATCAATATGTATGAGATCTTGAATCCCATAGCATCTAATACCATCCCTGAGAAGGGTGCATTGAACATTTTACTTTGAATACAATATCCACAAGTATGTAAGTAGACAATCTAAAGTTTCATATCTTGCTAGTCCATTGATCTCATCAACAGATAAATATGTCCAATGCATGATTGATGTACGCGGAATACGCCTCTTTAATAGTCGTAAATTGTAGTAGTATAGAAGACAGATTTTGGTCAGCAAAAGCCACAATCGTTTGAATGTTGTGGAGTATTTTTACTTGGAAAGTCTACCAAGGTCGAATACAGGGACACGAGCTACTTTAATTTATATATCGAATTTTGGTCAATGTGTGAATAATTTTTCAACTCCAAGGTCTTCGTGCAATTAGATGATGCATGTATTTTTAGTTGCTTTTTCGATGTAATTTTAGAGTGATGCATGAAAATAATGCAAAGATTGAATGCAAGGAATAAACATGCGAAATAAAGGTCTACAAATATACCCTGAAAGATATGAGCACGGAATATTATTCAGATTTAGAATCATTTTGAGCATAAAAATTACAAACAAATATCCATTTAATGGCAGAGACATTTGAGCAAGGGACACTACGTATCAATAAAAATTCATCATATTTAAAATAGTGTCAGATGAGAAAATTAAACATGTCATGAAATAGATGATGAAACAGGAACAAAATGACATTAAAATCAAGTAAATTGGACCTACGATGCTCAAGACATGACAAAGACAATGCAAGGGCATAAATGCAATAAAAATGCGATAATTAAATGGATAAATGATCATAAATAGGTCCCTGGAGGGATCTACTTGTAATTTTGCAAAATCGCCCAAGCCCCTATGTAATTTCTCCATTGCACGTGGGGGCATAAATGTAATTCTTGAAACCTGCGAGGGCCACCATGTAAAATACCCAGGCACGCACGTGAGACACGCACCTGGAGACCAAACTGTAAATTCCCAAACATTCGAGTCTTCTCTGCAATTTACCCAAGCCCTCACGTGCTGGGCACGTAAGGAGCTAGGCTCGAGAGGTGTCGTGGATTCGGGAACACGTGACTGGCATCGTTGGCTCATCGAGAGGCTCAGGGACTTCGGACTTGCTGGTTCTGCATTAGGCTCAGTATGGACACGTGTCGACATCTGGACCATCCGATCAAAACGATCGAACGGTAGATGTACCATCTTCCTCCGTCGTGGGCCACTAGAGGAGGCGGGACTCCTGTGAGCTTCGTGTAGCTCCTACATGCTCCAAGTGCTCCGCCGAGGCTTGTGGGACGCTCCTGAGATGCAGACGAAGGACTGAGAAGCACGACAAAGGCATAGTGATGGTTGAGATGGCTGGGCGACGCATGTCTGCCAGAGATGAGCTTCGAGATCGGAGGTGGGGCATGGACTCCGTCCATTGAAGACCTGCAGGGTTAGTATAGCCGAAGCAACGCGATGCGTACATGGAGTGAATGAAGTGGGGGTCCAAGAGCGGAGAAGGTAGGGACCCGGTGGTCTTCCCCTCCGGCGAAGCAGAGGACAAGGGGATCGATGTGGAGGGAGGTTATGGCAGAAGGAGAAGGTGGTCTGGTTCTCCTACGAAGACAAGGGAGGTCCGACGAAGCTTGGGTAAGGGTTAGAACGGGGTGAAATGATATAGGTGTGTGGGATAAAATCGGAGAAGTATAGCAAAAGAGTGAAGAAGATTACCCGGAGATTGAAGGTCACCTGTGGAGGTAGTGGCTTGTGCAGAGGCTCCTTGGGAGCCTCTGATCTTCGCCCGGCAAGGCCAGCCTTGTCCTCAAAGCTCAGCTACCGTCGGAGAGGCGGAGCAACACGATGGTTCACCGTGGGTCAACTGGGATATAACAGGCTCTTTTGCTTTAGCTAACAACCCTTTAAACTTGATATTCCATTAGGTAAATAATTGTGTACTAGATTTTGAGTAGTCCAAAAGGAATCATAATTACTTGCCACTTAAATAGGTTCTTTATATATCTATTGGTATTGTTGATTAAAACTTTCTTATTCTAAAGTAGTTCTTTTGATTTGCATGCTTTTAGTTATGCAAAGTATGTCTGAAGTAGGACATACTACAAAGTACCATGTGCGATTCCGAATAAGGTACCTAAAATGAGGAGAGATTCTGGAGCTCACTATGTCACATGCTAGATTGCAAATGTCGCATTCCGTCGTACTCTCTTAGATGATGGTTCCTCTATTAATTTGATCTGGGCCAACAACCATTATCACCGGTCAAATTCACCTCCTCCTTTCACAAGGAGGGAATGGTAGCTAAGTCGTAGGCCCGTGAATGGTGGATGATCGGAAACGGAGGCGCAATGGGGTGTTTTATATGTGTTGGAGGAACGTTACAGGTGGAGGTTGACGTTATTGTAACGGGCGGTTTGATGGCGAGGAGTGAAGGAGGCGTAGTGAAGATGGCCATGCAAGGAAGGCGGAAGGAAAGGCTTAGTGGGGCGACCATTATGAGGGGAGGAGCGTGGCTGAAGCATGCTCCAAAATAGGAAGGGGAGGAGTTTCTCGTAGATGTAACATCTGGGGCTGGAGGTAGACAACGCATATGGATCGTTGGATCGCTCGATCCGACGGTCGGGGGTTGTGCGCTGGGGGATGGTCACAATTAGATCAGATGGCCTAATCTACGGCTGGAGAATAGTGGGGATGAACGGTTCAGATTGGTCTTAGGGTTTATCCTACGGTGGGGGAGTGAGCTGGTGACGTGGAGAGATGGTGGTCGTAGGATGCGGAATGATCGGTGGAGATGAGGGCGGATATGGGAGGCTGGGATCTGATCCGAGCAGTGATCAGATGGTTATTGGTGAGGCGGTAACGGACGGTTATAATGGAAAGGTGGGGCTCGATCCAAGGGTAATGGGAGAACGGCGACGTGGCATAAGGAGAGAAGTAGGATGGTGAGGGGATCGGGTGGCTTGGAGCAAGGCGTGAGAGAACGGTGTTGGTCAGATCTTTAGGGAAGATCTGACGGCTGGAGAAGAAGATAGGAGGAATGGTTGAGATGAAGGCGACCTAGGGGGATCGGACGGTCAGAGGCAAGGGCGTGTGGCAAAAGAAGAGGTTGGCCATGTGGGCGACCCAGAGGGAGGGTGTCATGTGTCCCAATAGGAAAATCAGAAATTGGAAAAATAAAGAAAAATAAAAAAAGAATTAGTTAGAAGCAAAATTAGGAAAACGTCAAAACATGAACGTCGTAGATTTCGATGAGATCTACAAGATTTATTTGGACAAAAAGTCAAAGGAGGTTATTTATACAAAAAAAATATTTTTAGGGGTATTTTGAAAGGGTTAAAAATTTAACACTGATTTTTGGTTTTGATAATAGTTCTCTTAAGGGTTAGGGACATTATAGGAAATTGTTTAACCTCATTTTTAGTGGGTTAATAATAAAATAATCACAAGGAAAATAAGTACAATAATTACAGGTTAATTATACACTATATAGTACAATAAAATAATGAGGAATTATTGGTGATTTTTATTGGTTTATTTAAGCTAGGGTATTAAAAAGTGCATTTTAGTATGATGAATACGAGATTCATCATTGATGCCAGATCAATGTCAAATGATCTTTATCCTCCTATTGATCTTTTTAAGGTTTAATTTTTCAATATTTAGAGATTTTAATGAACCATTCTCTAATTTTCTAATTTATTAGAGTCCTCTAGATGTTAGATTACTATCTGAAATATATCCTTCACAACTCTTTATGATAGGTTTATTCCTGAATTTATGCTTATTTCCAACATTTAGAAATAAAGCATGAGTGCATTCTAATATATAGGTCATAGAGATATTCTCTAAGACTAAGGGCTCTCCCATTGAAAATATGAAGTCTATTTATCCAATAGAGATTGGTGCAACAATTGCATCAATATCCATGTGCATGAATATTAAACCTTAAGCTCAAATTTTCTAATCTTTTAAAACATATGCAACCAATTGCAAGTGTTATTAGAACGAGATACAATTATGACTTTGATCTTATTTAATAAGCAAGTCAATATCAATGATTATATGTAGATGCATAGTATGTCGATGCATTATCCAAGTCCTCTAAGGATCCTAGATAGTTTAGATAGTCATGCTATCAGTACATCGGCTTATTGCAATGTTGGCCCTTCAAAAGTACAGTCAGCTCTTTCACTTTCCTTCTTACTTGGATCAGACCATGCTTCCACTGCATTTTCTTCATCTATATACAACCAATGCTTAAGACAAAGGATTTCTTATGTTTAACTCAAAAGATTTCAATATAAGAGCATTTCAACATTTATACATGCTTCGTTCAATTCATGCAATATGAATCTTATGAAGCTTCATGAATGACTTGAGTATAGATAATAGAATGATGGTACTCATTGTATATACATCTATCTAGACTCTTAAAGACTTTGGTTCATGCAGGTACTCAAACATTTTGAGTACATCTCTTATTGAGCCACCATTCTGCATAATGCGGTGAACCATGACATTCATGATTAAATGTTGAGAGCGCATATGTCTACCAAAATATATTATTACATTTTATAAGGATTTTAGATAATTATGATCCTCATCATCGACATGATACTTTCAAAGCACATTCGATGACAGATCAAGACTATAGAGACATACCAATCTAAGGTTGTTGTCCTATTGTCTATTTAATTGGCATTCCTCATTATTATGAGAAAACTTGCACATTACAACCACATACATTATGTGTCCAACAGCAACTACAATATCTTAATCATGGATCCAATCTACAATATTTATTGGTTATTATTGAGTATAATATTGAGTGGGTTTATTGTATGTTATCTCAAATAAGATAATTTGCATAAATACATATGCTACTTTGATTTGGAATTTTCATATCAAAGTTATCTTGTCTTGTCAACTCTGAAAGTTCATTCTCGTATTCACTTTCAAAGTAAGAGACATACTTATTACTATATCTCTAGCAAGATCCATGTTCTCCTTTTCTACCTTTGTTATATCCCAATAATATGAGAAACTGTAACTTGGGTAAAAAAAGCGGGAACACATTCCACCTTGCAAGTTCAACTTGCATTCCTAGTTCGATCTTTAACACCCATACCCACCACCGCTAAGGTGATGTTGACCCCTCGCTAATTGAACCAACCGTCAACATGAATAGAACTTGCTATACGTAATCCAATATCGTCCCAATAATATGAGGAATCGATATTGGGGTCACTACGAATACGACATTTCTCTTTCGAGAAGCAAAGAGCTCGATTCATGTGCGCTTGTCTGCAGGATTTGTCACTTCGGACAGGCGACTCCTACATACTATCCATGGTGATGGAATCTTTTGCCTTAGCGGGAGACCATGGATGTCACTTGCGTGATCCTCCATATTATGTTCAAATTCTAATTAATTATTATGAACCATATTCACATAATTAATTATTCCAATGGAATTAGAACTCTATTCATAGTAGAGTATTTATTTTATCTAGATATAATTGATTTAATCATATTAAATCAATTATCAATCCAATCAATCAACCAACAAACAATGTTGATTGTTACTTAGGACGATATAATCTCAAAATACGTATTATCAAATATTAACAATTAGAAAAATATCTCATTATCATTTCAATCATTATCCTTTCCTTGCCTGCTGTCATGGACAATACGCATAGGATGTGGGACAGATTGCTCACGGAGCTACTTGCTACCCCAACGATCTTCGCCTAGACACCATATCCACCTCAGGTCAGGATAATGTGATTTCATCATATTGTATTTGAGATGATATTCCATCTTCCAATCGATTTTATACTATATAATACTTATCAAAACCATTTTGATTAATATTATAAGGAGGTTTGCTAAACAAATGCCCAATCCTATTCGTATCAATGTTTGTTGGAAAGTTCATTATAACCAAATCGATCAAGATCAATTATCTTATCATATTGGTTATGGTCATTCAAAAATAATTATCTTTATTATATATTTCACAAATATTTAACAACTAAGTATTCAAAGATATTAACCATTAATCTCCATGAATTAATCAAATGACAATCACAAGATTCTTGTTCAAATTTGTTAAGTTTCCAGCAGTGACACGTGTTTACTAAAACTAACAAATCTTGAACAAATAAACCCAAAATAAAGCGAAATAAATTTTCTTGGTTTGATAATTTGATTTTCAACATAATCCAAGTGATGAACGTGTATTTGTAAGTGTTTTAAAACCATGATTATCTTTTGATTACATCCAAAACTATTATTCTCGAAACTGTGGACACATGTCCACTAAAATGATCATAACTTGAGCAAATGGATTCCAAATTACGCAAACTCAAGTCCTAAGGTTTGTTAATAAGATGGGAAACGTAATCCAAGTGATAAATTCACATTTTAAAGCACGTAAATAGGGCAAAAAATCACACAAAATAGGATTGCGGGATCAAATGCGATGAAAATTCACACAACCAAAATTGCCCATGTCATCTTAAGTTTATGGATCATATCCGAAACCTCCAACCTATGGATCTGATACCACTTGAAAGATACGAGAAAATTCTTAAGCGCGTCACGAAAGCGTGAATACCGCATCATATGCGATCGGAAGCGACTAGTCACACAAGTTGCTCGAAGCAATGGAATTTAAAAATTTAAACGATGAAACTACATGATTCCAGAACACTTTTCGGATTGTTTCATCTAAATCACAAACAAGATATATGAATACCTCTTAGAAAGTGATTGTGATCATGCCTCTAAAGTAAGAGACCTCATGTCCGATCCAATGGAGGAGATGCTTGTGAGCATGTTGATGAAACATGTGCTCCTCGTAATCCAAGTTGATAATCCAAGCAGCAAATCTCTTGATCTCGTCACACGAGATCTGATGTCTTCTTCATGAGCGAAGCACATTGAAGGAGACGAAGATCCATGAGCAGTCGGAGCAGGAGCATGACGGCGTAGCGACGATGACGAGACTCTCTCTAGGACACCAAGGTGGACGACCACAATGAAAGAGAGAGAATAGACGTGAATATATATAGAGAGAGAGAGAGAGAATTGTGTCTCATGTTGTTTGTGAAAATAAAAGGTTAAGGCTACCCTTCTATTTATACTATTTTGGATGTCCATGGATCACAATCCATGTGCTCACAAATTTAATGGTTGAGGTTGATTTGTGGTTTTAATCGGTGGTCACGATCTTTTTGTATTTTAATTACTAACAACAAATTTGTTGGCTTTAAATTAAGTTAAATATATTGAAATCAATCAATATATTTCAATTTAAATCACACAACCAAGGATCGAATTAATTGGAATGAATGGAGTCTCATTCCATATATGGGGTGGACAACCACCAGGTTGAGAGAGCTCAACTTGGTCGTCCACCCTTGTATCGCAAGGCGGCTTCATCATTCCAATTTTGTTGAGATATTATTCTCCAATAATAATTCCACATATGCAATAACTTGTACTGCATAAATATTCACCAAAATAATTCGAAATTATTTTGTGATAATCTCAATCACGTCATTGATAAATTGTGAATCATATTCACACATCCAAAAATAAAATGTAAATTGCATTTGCAATTAATTGTTCAATGTGAAACCAATTCATATCAACTATTAACTCGTAAATACATATTACAATTATCTCTCTCTAATATATTATAAATCATATTTATAATATGAATGAATAATATTGATAGTGTTATCCACATTATTCTCATTCTTGATAGTTAAATCACATTTAAATCATCTTGGATGCCCATTCTCATGAGCCCAAAGAATATGAATTACTTCTCTATTGAGAGGAGTCATTAAAATCCAGAGCTGCTTCATCACTCCCTCAAAATGGAAGAGTCATGGTTATACAGTCGCTTATGATCACATCATCCTCAAGTATTCCTAATATATGTACATCCTGCATACTGGACGACCTAGAATAAACTCGAAGTTTTAGATCTTATTTAAATTGAGTCCTTCAGGGTTTTATCATTAAGTTTCTCACTTGAGCATTGGGAGTTGGTATCGATCATATACTTTCCAAAAGAATATATCATAAGAGGTGTTAAGCTTTTTATCATTCTGGCGTCGAGCTATTTTTCCGCAGGACCTCCCCTACAGTATCATCACCGCAGTAGAGTTTAACCACCAAGTTCGGGATGGATTGGTGTGGTTCCTCTATGCCTAGGACACCAGAATATCGAACCATGAATGAAGAAAGGCATGAGAGAAAAGCATATTGGCTAATGATTGTGAGGCCCCAATTCTTGACTGGAAGGGGCACCAAAGGCCTCTTCCCTCCCTCTCTACCCAGGTATTGATCGTATACATTCCAAGAGCATATATCAAACCTACAAATTCAGTTAAGCTTCCAAAGCAAGATAACCGTGCATGAAATTTGATTCCTAACATTTCATGAGTGAGCCTCATGTCTTTCGGTTCTGTAATGGACTTGTATGATCCCTTTGAGAGATCATATTATTCATATTCCCTTGCATGCACACCAACTCATCAGTGTATAGACCTTGAATAGGTCACCAACCTATCGGTCTGTCAAAGGTACATACCCAGACATATAGTAACACATATGTCTCATGTCAGAGGATGTGTGCCTATATAATGAAAGAATACGACACAGGTCTTGGTTATCTCGATCTCGTTAGGTCAACTTTTTGATCTAACTTATTTGACACCTACAAATCTCCATTCCTATGTAGAAGACCTGCATCAAGAGGTTGATCAGATATCAGCAAAAAAGAGATAGGATTGCCATCTCCAAATCATGTTGGAGTTCATCTCTTAATAATCGTTTGACGGTGCTTGATGAGTGAAGAACACGCAAATGTCGTATGTTAATAGTGTTGAATTGTCGTTTAATTTCATTGTAGTCGGGCAACTAACAGATCAATAAAGAGCTGTTAAAATTACTTTGTCGATTAAAACGAGCGCGTCAACTTTTATTTTTTACTTAGGCTTCATACCGAAGTCTTCCCAAGACTTGGAGAATTTTTCTATGATGCACATGATCTGAAACTCCTTTGGAAGTTTCATCTCAACATCTTATAAGCCATGGAGCAGGAGTAAAAACTTGTATGTCTGTTCAAAAACTGACATCCCTTCGGTCATGGAGAACTTTAAGAATTTAGCAATGGAGTATTTCTCCATTCTGAGTTCCTCGATATTATACTTCTAATCTAGTTTTTCCCATAGTCCCTTCGCAGACTACATGAATGAACAGTACACATCAAATGTGTTGGACAGAGCCAACAAGACGCAACCATGACATATACAGTCATGTTGCTTCCACACAGATTATCCTTCTGGCTATCGGGTGCGGGGTTTTCTTTTTCCACCGTAGGGCATTCAGTTTAAAGCATCGAGATTAACCCTATGATGGTTAATCATATTTTCATTCGTTGTTGATAATGTTTGAAAGTCTAATCATCGAATTTCTCAAGCGTACCGATCATATTCACTTTCGATTTAAATATGGTGTTCGACAAGGTTTTAATTCCAGTTCCGGATATCCTTTTTAAGATTATTGTTAACAGAATCATTAAGACATACATTTAACAGTAATTTTCATGATCAATACGAATCAATGCATTACATATTAACAAGATTATAATTATGCATATCTGATTCATATAGTAATTACAAGATGCGTGCGGGAACCAATCGGACCATTTGTACATCAATTTAGGGCGAGATCCAGGAAAAACAAAGTAATAAATAAATTGCGCCAAACAAAATAGATAATAGATTAGATTAGATATCACTGAAGCGCCCATTACGGACTGTCCTTGAAGAGAATATCACCCCCACAATACCGGTGTGAAGGGTACTGGCAATCCGCTCCCAGGATACGACAGCACACGATCGCCATCCACGCACACCAACGAGATCATCCTCGAAAGTACATCAGAGAACTGCAGCAGAGAAATGAAGAAATCGCATGTCGAATTTGCGGTGGAACAGAGAGCAAAAGAAGGCAAGAGAGTTTTCTTGCAAGTAAAGAAAATAGCGTCAAGGGGAAGGGTATATGAAGACCTAGAGCGCAGCTTTTCATCTTCTGAAACGCCTCTCAACAGGCACCTCTTCGGATTCTAAAACAGCGGCTGGATCAGAGTCATTGGAGTCGAGTCGAATTCTCTTATTGTTTTCAAATCACAATTAGTCTGTAGAATTAATTTATTCGACCCACTAATGAAACCCGCAGGAAAAGTATTGAGATCTGAAATGACTCTCCTGAGCCCGAGCCGAAGCGAAGCATGCACATGCATGTGTGGTCCTCCATTCCTCCTTCTATTGCTACAAGAACTTGGATTGTGAACTCATATATAAACCCAGCAAAAGTTTAGAAATAATAGATGTGGTACTAAACTTCTACCCAAACTTCACCTTATTTCAAATTTGAGAATTCCCAACTTTCCTTCCAATGTCATTTGGAATCTCAATTGAAATCAAATTGTTTCCCAATCTACATATGTTTACCAATTTAAAACCTAATTACATTAACTTAAATACAACATTATATAGACCGAGCGAACTAAAATAGAGTCAACCACGTTCGAGGGGCATCACATGGCAACGGTAAGAGTGTGCATCCGAGTTGTATTTGGAAAATCAGACCAGTTTTCGGCTATATGGAGTTGTGGCCCCTAGATTTGTTGGACTCGAAGGAGTTGGATTTTTCATTTTTGAGTGGAGGATGATACTTGCCACACTCACTACTCGTTTCTAATAAGACTTGGATTAAGAGTTCTATGTGCAAGTTTTGATCGAACCTATGTCCCATGGAAAATTATCTTGGTCTAGTAGAGTCCCCGGAGATAAACATCATGATAAATTTACAAACGAGTAATAGGTAATAACATAAACTAAGATGGTTACCAGTTCTTTATGTGGGAATTAAGACCGTTATAGTCTCTTGATGTGAGAACGAAACTGGTCTAAAGCTCGTGATGAATAAAAGTAATTATTCAATATTCAGAAGCTGATGATTATTTGCTCCATGCATCTTTCTGTAAGCATTATTTTCAATTATGCCTTCGCTTTGCAAAGGAGAATGCTGTGTTTGGATATCGATAGGAAGTAACCTTGATAATTCAGTCAGACTATTCTGCAAGGTGCGAGCGGACCGGACTAGTTCAAGGGTGATGGCACCCATGAGGCTGCTGAGCACTAAGAGACTTAGCTGAGCAACATTAGATCATATTGATGGCAACTTCGTGATCAGTCAACCACTACTCACTTCCATGCCCTGGTAGTACGAGGAGTTCCAGAGATTCACCCGTAGGAACCGGACTAACCCCGGTGAGTATCAATGGAAATATATGGAACTAACGGAGCTCAATGGATCTACTCTTCGAGGAGGAGCGTGTGATGAGGTTCACGGATAGAATTCGTGATGAACTAGTTTATTACATGTCAAGTTGCAACTCCACGAGCAAAGGCCAAATATCTGTTTTGATTTGTTCCGACATACCATAGTATAGTTCAATTAGGATTTCCCTCCTTATTCTCTAAAAGGATATCTCATACAGGAGGCATGCAGCTATAAAAATGCTGAAGGTCTTATGATTCCCCTCCTTATTCTCTCCTTCTGCGGGTTGGTTCAACTTCAGCCGCCCAGTTTTGCCTTTTCCGACTTACAACTGTCTTGTTAAGGAACCAACCTTGATCTTCAGTAACATGACTCATGTTCATGGTTCTCATGTGTAAAAAGACAGCTTGCCACACACAAAATCCAATCAACCCAACACAATCGAGCATCCACAAGTTCACACAAAGTCATCTCCTAGTGGCTCTGATCATCTGGCATATCCTACATGTTTGAAGTGATGTTCCACAAGAGAATCAAGGCAATTGCTCCCCTTGCAGTCACACCGCGACTGCGTGAGCGCCCATCCAGTTCCATGCCGCTACCAGCCCACAAGACCTTTCCACTAAACCTGAAGTCACAAAACTGTCATCCCCACCCCTTCTTCCAGACGAAGCCATTTCAGTACTCCAACACTGACTCATGCAAGCATATTACGTCGACTTCAAACTCGCCAAGATGCATCCCAACCATTCTATACTTTCCTTCCTCCAGGAAATCCCCTTACTCAAATAAACAATCTTCATTTAGCCTTCTCAGCTCCGCCACTTGTCTCATTCATCCCCCAGGTTCAAACCAAAAAATGCCCTTCAACATTCCACATCAGGAAAAGGTCACAGACCACACCTTCAGGTCTTAAAATCCAGTTATTGACAAAGTGAAGATAGTTGAACAGCCACAAGTGGTAAATTTTTTTGTCATAATCATAAACCACGACATAATTTAGAAAGTGTTGGAAGAAGGGTGTCTTCATAATATATATTCACAGAATGGGCATTTCTAAAAATATAAACAAATCTATGGATGCGCATCATCTGTCCTTAAGAAACAGACTAATGTAATCACACTAGAGAAGCAGTTACTGTTCATAACTAAAACCGATAGAATTCACCACAATATAAAGGAAGTCATACCATTGCTGCTAGAGAAATGTGAGGCACAGGAGCCCCCAACCCTCACGTATCAAGAGGTCACACACCACCTTTAGCCAACTGAATACAATTATTGATAAAAAAAAATAAGATGGTTAAACGGTCAAGTGGTATATTTTTTAGCCGGCCATTGATGCACAAATGTAATAAAATCACCATTTGTAATAAAATCACCCCGTCTTTATTAGAAGTATTACTTTTTGCAGATTAAGCAAGACTAATACTTTAGTACCGTATAAAATCATAAACCATTATATAGTTTAGAAAGTGTTGGAAGTGGGGATGAACATAAATCTCCAGGGGAGTATCATTTGTCCTTAAAAACTGTAGAAATCAACATAACCACGTTAGGAAACCAGTTATTGTTCATATTATGCCTCGTGCAATTTCCTAGTAGGACATAAAGAGTAAAGACGTAAGCTCAAGGTGTTCAGAGAAGCAGAACATAATATCTTAGAACTATATTCTATCATTTTTCATGAAATCCAGGAAAGGCAACATATAAAGAAATTGGTTCTACAAATTCAGACAGATGAGCAGTTCTGAAATAATTTTTGACCCGTTTCTCTACCATGTTTCATTTGTAAACCTGATAATAGGCAACTCGCATCTTTACCATTAGCATATTTACCTGAATAACTTGCAAAAACTCCGTAACAAGCGAGTATTAATATCTCAGACACAAAAGACTCAAGTACCCTAAGGCTAAAACCAGCTGTTAAAGCATGCAGCATGAATCACAGCAAAGCATAATCCCCAACTTTTTTGATACAGAGAGGTGGTATATGCATGCCATGCAACCTTTAACTGTGTTTTCTTGTCTTTTAGACAGGGTGATCTTTCAGTGGAAAGAGCATGTCAAATGAGCAATCATATTGTGAAATCATCAAGATGTTTAGGTCATGGGAAGTGGGAACTCAGTGGACACTGTGTTCAAAAATACATAAAACCTACCAATAAATTCTTTTTTAAGACAGTAATTCATTCGTACTACCAAATAACCAGGGCATCATACTTCTATTCCCATGCATAATACTTCAAAAATAAAATGTGGGTGAGTTATTCAAAATTGCAATGAAAGAAATCAATATTACATCAGAGCACATATACTGTATGTATTCCACTATGGGGTAAAATATGAGCATTCTTCTGGGAGAACCCTCCAATTAGCACACTCCTGCTAGAGCTGTCATCTCAATTTAGCGCATTTTGTAGTGCTGGGTTCTGGAAACTTGGCAACGCTCACCTTTTAACGAGTACGAGAGCAAAATATCTACATCACGAGGATTCTTCTTGTTGGGTTCAACACTCATGCTTCCAACAAGTGCTTCTCCTTCACATATAGTGAGCACATCTTCCAAGTATAGGACAGTCTGCTTCCAATGAGTAGCTCTTGATCGAGGTCCTGTAAGTTACAGCAATGTGAGAAAATACTCAAACAGATTGCAAAAATAGATGCTCGATCGAGACAACAGAGTGGGTGAATAGTACACCGATAGCGAAAACAATTCCGATTGGTAACAAGATTGGGTTGAATTGGTTGAAGAAAGTTCCTTTCAACGGATAGATATGATGGGTCACCCTTTTGTGAATAGTAGGCATTTGGACGAATTAGAGGCCTAGAATGCCAAGTGTGATGTGATACTTTTTGTGTGTTGTATTGATTTGATTTTGATTAGAATTTTTTATGCTGACTTTTTAGGTTTGACCATGGCTAAAAATATTAAAGGAAATATGAGGTGCACACCATAAACTTTAATCCAGGATTGTAGGGTTATAAATGGGGAAACCAATGGGGGCCCGCAACATTAACATAGGTTGTCTAGTATGTAACTGGCTTACCCTCGGTTTACTCTCAAACAAATCAGTTATTTGTGCATCCAGGTACATAGTGCTCACTAAGCAAGTCTATTTGTAGTGAGCATAAACCCTTTACAAGACCACCCTAGCATTATAACCCATCAAAAGCAATTTCGCCATCATAGTCATGTTTCTCACAACTCGATTATTATTTACAACTCTATGAAAAACATAAAAAGTTGCAAAATTTAAACACCCACAACCAAGGTTGCAAAAGTCGGTAGTCGATACTCGGTCGGTCGGGTCACTGACTAAGGATTAATCGGTAGTCGGGCGATCAATCGGATTTACTCGGGCTTTAATCGGCTTTGATTTTTTAAATATATAAGTCATTTTTATACATATATTATAATATATTTACCTAGATTTTATATATTCTTTTACTATCATAATGAATTAAAATAAGTAATTGAATTTAAATAAAACATTAAGCATATTAGAATAAGTTTTCTTTTAAAAAGTAAGAAAATATGGTATATCAAAGCAAAAATTGGTTGACTATTGGACCTAGTCGGAATTAGTCGGTACTGGGTCGGCCACCACACTGACTAGACTAGTCGGACCTACTAATCGGGCCAGTCGGGTGACTTTTACAACAGTGCTCACAACAATAATAAGCTCAAATGAATAGGTTATCATGATATGTATGTAGAGTAGTTGAAAGATCATCATGCATCAGAACTTAAGAAAATGAGAAACCCGTGTGAGAGACAATCAAGGATGAGAAATAATTTCAATCTCAAACCGTGTGCATTAAGTTTACATGAGATGATTTCGCTTTTGCATATCTAGTGATCACCCTATACATATATATATAGTGTGTGTGTGTGTGTGTTACAGTGCTAATAGAATTGAATAATAACTTGTTAAAGCACTCAGAATGGTCTGTAATATATGATACAATGTTCACATCAATTATGACTATAATGCAAACTAAACTTTTAAGTCAAGAGTACTAATCATTAAGTTTGGGAAAGAAAACTGTGGATTAAGCAGTCTGGTCATGACTCAAAAACATTTATGGAGACTAATTTAAACATTTACTAAAGAGTGTAAGATAGCATACCGTCACGAGTAAATTTAGGAATGCTGATTTGACATTTGTGTTGAAAAAAATGAGTTCACATGTGTTTAGACACATCGCCCATTCTGAAAGTGCTAGGCATAGGCGTGGGCTACATATAGGACGTTGCATTACAGGTTCTAAAAAGAAGAATCAATCTAAAACATGGTTGTCAGGCCACTGAGCCTGAGTAGGATGGTCATCATGACCATCTCGAACCATGGAACTAACATTTGTTCTTCTTCATTGTGATTAGTTTAGATTTTCAACATCGTATCACAATTGAAGATCTGAAAGGTGTTCTTGATCTCAAGATCCAAACTAGTTTATTTATTTTTGAAGTTATCAGAGCATGTACAACAAAGATTCAGCAATGGTTGCAGAATGCAGCTGGACAGATCAGAGTGTCTGATGGCAGCAGCACATGAGTACCCTGCATCGTTGCTCCAAGGCAGTGAGAAGGATGTGCAAAGAAGAGGCGTCTCCGCAGCATGGTGTCACAGCAAGCATAGAGGAGATGCTCCAGCACGAGGTAACGCTCAATGTGGCAAGGCATTAGATAGCAAGGCATTCTAGCAATAAATATAAAGGTATTGTTATCGTCCACTTTTACTAGTCCATATTGTTGAGATGCTGTGAAGGGTAATTCTTGTGTATTTTCACCTTATATTGGTGAAGTGGTACATTATTCTACAGCAAATTTATTCCCCCATTTACAAGAAGGATTATGACTAAGGATAAAAATGCTAGTTATTATTCTAATTTATATATGAAATATCTTTAACATTTGCGCGATCTTAGAGACTTCAACCAAAGACTCCCCCAACAAGCCCCTAAGTGACATTCTTCCATCTAGGGATGAAAATGAATGTGAATATATTCGTATCCGATCAGCTATCGTATTCGTTTTATACATATTTTGAGATTCGTATTCGTTTTAAAATGGATGCAAATATGGATATCACTTTGACATTCGATAATACTCGCATTCGTCTTCATATATTCATTTGTGTACATAAGTATAGTGATAAATTTATTTATAGCTATGTGTAACAACATTTTATGATTGCATTGATATAAGTGTTATGAAATTAATACATATGATATGTTTATTTTACGTGTAAACCATCCTAAACATGTGTATTTTAGTTAATCCATGTATTTTTGTTATTATTCGTATCTGATTCGTATTCGTTTTACATTCGTATTCGTTTTTAAAGATACAATAACACATTTTTCACATCTGTCAATATTCGTATCCGCATTCGTATCCATATTTTAAAATGGATAAGGATATGATTATACCTACATTTGTATCAGTATCCGACCGTTTTCATCCCTACCTCCATTTATTAAATAATCGTGATAGTGGTATGGGTGCTGAAAATAGTTGGTTGTGGTTTCTTTCCATTTGCGCGATCTTAGAGACTTCAACCAAAGACTCCCCCCAACAAGCCCCTAAGTGACATCCTTCCATCTAGGGATGAAAATGAATGTGAATATATTCGTATCCGATCAGCTATCGTATTCGTTTTATACATATTTTGAGATTCGTATTCATTTTAAAATGGATGCAAATATGGATATCACTTTGACATTCGATAATACTCGTATTCGTCTTCATATATTCATTTGTGTACATAAGTATAGTGATAAATTTATTTATAGCTATGTGTAACAACATTTTATGATTGCATTGATATAAGTGTTATGAAATTAATACATATGATATGTTTATTTATGTGTAAACCATCCTAAACATGTATATTTTAGTTAATCAATGTATTTTTGTTATTATTCGTATCTGATTCGTATTCGTTTTACATTCGTATTCGTTTTTAAAGATACAATAACACATTTTTCACATCTGTCAATATTCGTATCCGCATTCGTATCCATATTTTAAAATGGATAAGGATATGATTATACCTATATTTGTATCAGTATCCGACCGTTTTCATCCCTACTTCCATTTATTAAATAATCGTGATAGTGGTATGGGTGCTGAAAATAGTTGGTTGTGGTTTCTTTCCATGGGGTTCGCCTTACTCTTTTTTGTCTCTCACAGGATGTGGACAACTAGCTTTTTGTTGTTCTTTTTATGTCTTCATATTGATCCTTTTTGTAACTTCATAGATCGATTTTATAAATGCACCAGTAGGAATCACATCGCTTAAATGTTTAAATGTTTGTGCTTTGATTATATTATCTAATTTAAAATTAATGATTTTTAATTGTGATAAATAATCAAAAATAAATTAAATCACGGACACAAGATTTTATTGTTGTATTTTTTAATATTTTTCATTAAAATATTGTACCCACTTCAATAATGGTCTGGGGATAGTGCGATATACCTACTGTCACATGATTAAAATCCCGCCATCGATTTCGACTTGTGCGACGTTAGCTAACCCGAAGCTAACCAGCCTTCTTGGATAGAACGGTCATGGACACGCTCCAACTCTTATCGTACTCCTGCTTGCTCACGTACCAACGCTTCAACACAAGCATAAGCACGACTCTACAGGTCGTTCAAGAACACTCTCAAGAACTCGCTAAGAACGATCAAGAACGCTATCACACAATCACACAAGGACAGGCACAAAGCTTCTTTTCTTATTAGAAAGAGAGATTCGCTCTGAAATGGGGTGTGTACAAATGAGGCACCACCCCTCCTTATATACAAGAATCAAGGCAATCCAAGGGACACTCATTATTACATCTATAATAATGATACAAAGGACACAAGAGACCCTTCAAGTTCTATGGCAATCTTTCACGTTCTACAGCAACTCTTAGTCTCCTTGTCTCTTCAACTCCCTTGTTATCATTTCGTCTTCTCGTATGGTTGACGCCACATTAAACGTCCAGTCATCAGCACACTTGCGCTCCAACGCCTTTCTGAATTCTGATGTAGCTTTGTCGTAATTCACCAAGTGCCATCGAACACTCGATCTTGTGCTAAAGGGAACCGGCTGCCACTAGACCCTCGTGCAGTAAACCCTTAACCTTTTTCATGCTAAGGGGAAGTCCTCCAGAACTTCGTTATTGTGGCCTCGATACCACATCTCGTGTGTGCACTACCGAGCATGCTCGACAACGCTCATACGGTTCAATTGTTAAAGCCTTGGTTATAACTATGATGGTTTGGCTACGAAACAGGTGGCTTCCAAACTTAGGCGACTAAAAAACGAGCAAATGGTTTTTCAATTTCAGGCGCAATAACACAATTCACAACATAGATAAGACATGTAAAAATAAGTGCATTAGATTGAAGCACTTGAAGATTTCAAATATCTTACCAGTAAGCGAATTCAATATAGATTGATATAGCAATTAGCAAGCCATTAAGGAGAACAGTAAAATTGTGATGGATTACAAACGACAATCGAGAGTCGCATGGATCAAGGGAGATGTAATTACAACATTTTTCCATGCGATAGAAAATGTTAATTAGAGAGCTAAAGGTGGGGGACTTTATGACGAGAGAGATAAATGCAATGGAAAGGTCGTGGCAAACTATCTTTGGATAAAAGGAAAATTGAGAGTGTTTGGAAATGGTCGGGTGAGGAGCATCGAGAATCTCTTTGAAGCTGGTGATGATGCTTACTAGAGATTTATCATAGCATGAGATTTGGAAGGTTGTGTCCAGGTTGAACAAAGATGGCCTTTTAAGGAAATCTGGAAGATGGTGAAAGGGGGTGTTGTTGACCTGCCAAAGGAGTTTCGTGAAGGTAACCCTAATTTTGGTTGTATTATCAAAGCCACAATCTTTCGTTTGCCTAAAAGGGAAACAACTAAGTCAATTGAAAACTTTGGGCTAATTGTGCTTTTTGAACACGATTTTCATGATTGTAGCAAAGATGTTGGTTAATAGAGTAAAAGGAGTTCTTGTCATCTTGATTCAATCATAGGTCATTGCAAACCATATTTATGCCTAGAAGGATTGTGGTTGACTCCTTGGTGATGGCTATTGAAATCTTAGCAGATTGTAAGGAAGGTGTTGAGTTGCTCTAGAAAGTGAAATCCTCTAAGGTATATAATAGAGTGAATTGTTTTTTAATAATCGCACTTTCTAAAAGGGGTTTTCCATATCTCTAGATTTCATAAATGAAAAGGTGCCACAATCTCGTCTTCGTACGTCAGGGGCTTCTCCGAACTACAAATTGAGAAAGCCAAATCCACCCTTCTAATATTATCCATGGAGGATGTAGATAGGTGCATGTCTGTAATGGGCACTTCAAGAAGAAAATCTCATTATTGTAGCTGAGTTCTCCACGGTTGCACAAAAGCTACAATTGGAAGACTAGACTCCTATGATAGAGAATATGGAGCACAAACTCGACGACCAGAAAGCCAAGTCTCCATTGAAGAATATAGTAAAGGCATGGCCTTTTGTGGGATGGGATGTGTATTTCCATGCTTTTGAGGGGTGGTGGCCTTAGCGTTTGCAACTGCAATAGATAAATGCATCCCTTCGAACAAAAGGTGTGGTAAGAATCTAGGGGGACAATGATGAATGTAGAGTACTTTGAACCATGGAAGGAAATATCGTCGATATCGACATGTGACCGATATGGGCACCGATATGGCGATATATCCCGATTTCCAGGCATTTTCTTCACAAAGGCTCGTCGATATGGGTGATATTTCGACGATATATCATCGAAATATCGTATTGATACGATATCGAAACGATATCGATATCGATATCGATACAGCCTTCCATGCTTTGAACCATTTATGGATTAAATGGCAACTTTAATGTGACGAGGGTTCAGAGAAAGGCTCTTCATCTTTCTGGAGAGATGTTTGTCTTGCTATAAAGCAGTTTGCTCCACAACTTTGCACAATTCTTGGTGACATTAAATCATTTCGCTTCCAATTGGATGTTTGGACAAAATGGGTCCTTTAAAATACATTTTTTGAGACTCTTTGCACAAACGCATAAAAAGAAAGCTTCTACTGCAAATTGTCAGTCATCATTAGGAGGGTCCAAGGGAAATTTGTTACCTATGGTCAGGGAAATTGATCAAGGCCTTAAATGTCGGTTTCGGTCACCATTTCGGTATCGACCAAAACAGAATTTCGATGGAATTTCGGTGGAATTTCGACCGAAATTTCGGTCATTTCGGTCATTTTTTGTACGATGACCCCCATATTTCGGTCATTTCGGTCATTTCGGTCAAATTTCGATTTCGACTGGATATCGATATTCGACAGAAATTCGACCGAATTTCGCTGAAATTTGAGGCCATGAAATTGATTACATATGTTCAGCTCTAACCTTTCAAATGAGTGAATGCATGAATTTGGTAAGTTGATGGAGGAATTATATATGGAGGACCTCGGGGTTAGGCTTGATCGCTAGAGATGGGACCAGTTCTTTTCAGTAAAGAAGGCGTACAACCTTCAATTGTCTCAAGCCAAGGCATTGCATGCAAAGTTAGACAAGGATTGCAGAATCAATATCATATGGACAAACTCCTGCATTTCCTTGTTTTTAACTAAGGAATTTGAGGGCAATCACAACTAGACATAAGTAATCATTCAGCTACAACTGCTAATCATCCTCGAAGGCATCTAAAGATTGGTCACCAAGTTTTTGGGTGCTCAAACAATTCCTACCCAAGTCATCATAAAGATATATGCCTGCCTTTCTTGATCTCAAACAATAAAACAAGTAATGCTAATAAATGTATGAAGAAATAAAGCAAGGCCGCAAGAGTACATCGCTACTTTCATGACCATATAAAAGTGAGAGCCTTTACCTATACTTAATTGTATCTGAGCACATAGTAAGAAGGATCCTAGTAATAGAAAACAACATGGTCCAGCAACCATGTTGCTTCACTAGCAAGACCTTATAGTGGTAGATTGCAAGCATAGCCCCTTGGAGAAATTGGCACTATCCCCTGCATCTACTTCCCAAAAATTATGATCAAATTCTCAAGTGCACATCCTCAAAGTACTAATTACAAGGAGTCCTCGACTCGCATCTATAACCAAAGAGTTCAATCAAGGGCATTGGTGGAAGGCTCTCTAGTGCTCCAAAGAGACAAGGCACCAATAATTCGAGACGAAAGCATGCTTGCTCCCAAGAAGGATCCTACATTGTATACAAACCTAACTTCTCTTTGGAAACTTGCATTCTATTCATTATCAATGCATACTAAATTCAAAAAAGTATGTTCAGTGCATCAGAGAAAAAACAAAACTAACTGCTCTTTGGAATGGTTACTTGAAAATTGCTTCAATGTTATCCCCTTAATACATAATAAGTTCCTCGAAATTTTGTCGACGACATATACAATGAGTTCTTGCATGACAAGAGTGATGCCTTCCTTCACCGTGACCTCAACCTTAGGAAATCCAAAAGGAGGTGGAAGTCAGGTAGGAAGGGAAGGTCGGTAAGGGAGAAGGGATGGAAGAAAGGAGGAGATCGGGGAGGAATTGGAGCCAACGGAAGCAGAGGGTAAGTGAAGATGACAACGACAGACGGAAAGTGAATGTAATGTAGTTTAGAGGTCAGTAATATAATTGTTTCTAATACTTTTAATCCAAATAGCGTTCATCTTTAACTATTTGACTCGTAGATGTTAACTACCGAGGTACAAGCGTAGATATAAATGGTTTACAAAGATCGTTGTGTAATTATGAAACATATAGGGGTACATTAGTTAGTGTTAATGTTTGAAATAACAAAAATAAAAGCCCCTTAAACCAACTAACCAAAATTTTATTTGTAATGGTGAAAACATGAAACGTATCCATCTTCTTCCTTAGGTAGAGTTTGCGGTACATGGGATATGAGTGGAAATCACGACCACAGTGACGTTTCTCTTTGAAGATTAACCTCAACATGATAAACATGCACCTCATGTACCCCTTCCTCATAGTTGCATGTAGGTTGGTGCACCATGTTCTCCCCAATGTCCCTCTTCTCCACTTTCACCACCCTCCCTCATGTTATCTCACCAACTCTCCCTCATGTCTCTCTTGTCCAGCTTCATCACCATCCCCCACACTACCTCCTCCACCTTCTCGAATCATTGCAGGTCATCCTTCTTGTAAGGACCATTATCCTCGGCCATCGCATTCCATCCTCTAAGAGGTTCAAGATATCTAGAGCTAAGGATTTCAAAAGGGTTGGGTGAGGACAGGAGTGCTAGCAGCAAAGCACTTGCATAAAATATTGGGATTTTTACCCGGCAGACCCTATAATCTTTTCCAATTACCTCTACGACCTTTGAAACATCCTAATTCCTTCCATGACCTCGTAAACTTGCTCCGTCTTACCTAACAAACCCTCCCGTCAATTTTAACTATATTTGAGCCAGTTACTTGGGTTAGTCGTGAGTTAATCTAACCAATTTACCATTGAACGGTTACGGTTAGCCAAAATAATAAAAAAAGAATAGAAAGAAAAATCCGTGATGGGGGAAGCAGGTAAGGCTCCATCCACAGGGGGGGCTGCAGGTAGCGGCATCGTCAGCTGCGGCCATCGACGGGAGGGGGAAGCAGGTGGGAGCTTCATCAGCGACAGGCAGCATCGGCATAAGCAGCAGAGCGAGGAACTTCTGCCGTCGATCCGACGATGATGCCAACGGCGACGACAAAGCCCCTTCCGTCGCCTCGAATCCCCCCAAGCTCAGGCCCAAACCCTCTAAGTCCAAGCTTTTGAGCTTAGCCGACGACGACGAAGAACACGCCACGCCCGCCCCTTCCCGTGCCCCGAAACCACAGATGCTCTCCTCCTCCGCCAGGCACCACGTCGTGCATAAGCTTACCAATGCCAAAGACCGCACCTCCTCCGTTGCCCCTCCGCCCCCAGCTGCCTCCAATTACCAACCCCAGGCTGGAGAATACACCAAGGAGAGGCTCCTCGAGCTCCAAAAGAATGCCCGTCCTCTCGCGAGACCTGCCGTCTCTGAGCCCAGCGTGGTTAAGCCTGACACCCCCACGGAGATGGTCGTCGTGCTCAAGGGACTTGTTAAGCCAGTTGCGTTGGAGCAGGAGAGGAAGGTCAGGGAGGTGGAAATTAAGCATGCTGAGTTTAAAGAGGAGAGTGGGAATGCGAAGCACCGGAGGTTTGCAAATCTCGGGATCGATGGAAAAGGGAAGGATGGGGGGGAGGGGGGTAACGGGAGCAGCATCGGCGCAGGGGGGGGCTCCATCATCGGCGGGGGTAAGGGTGCAGGTAGCGGCATCGTCAGCTGCGGTCATCGACGGGGGAAGCAGGTGGGAGCTCCATCAATGGCGGGCAGCATCGACGGGGGTGGGGGGCTCCATCAGCGGCGAGCAGCATCGGCGGGGAGCCGAGACCAGCTCCTCTTGGATGATGGAATGGCACTCAATGTAAATTTGATAAACAAAATGGGTATAATATAAAAGAATATAACGGAATCTGGTTACTTTTAACGGATAAATGAACGGGGGTTAACCACAGGGTCTGTAGGGTAAGGGTTAGCAACTTTACGGGGTCGGGGGAGGAATTATGATGTTTCCAAGGTCGTAGAGGTAATTGCAAAAGATTATAGGGTCTGTCGGGTAAAAATCCCTAAAATATTTGTATAGTGATAAAAAAACAACCATTTGTATCATAATCAAGTTAGAGTATAAATATATGGAACAAGATAAAGGAATTGGTGTGGATCAATGTTCAACAATATTGCAAAAGTCGACATAGACAAACAAATCATTTAATAAAGAATAAACGATATTTGGGTGGCTATTCGAACTATTTGATGATGTATTTTATAATTACTTCAAATGTAAAAATTATTTAGACATTCTTGTGTATTTATAGGCATATGGTCATTCGGTATTCAGTTGAAACCTGCTATTTAAATACCTAAATCCTATTTTGAGAGCATAAGGATGCATACCTAATCAATCACCTACTCATATCCAATCTGAAAGTGTTTCAGTTAACTTAAGTTGATAGCAAATAACCAATGATTGCCCGTATTTTTGTATTTTCAATGAAAAGCAGCATTCAGAAACTGTACAAGATGAACACGAGTTTCATCTTACACAGAATTTAATATATTTTCCTTCAACGTCCGAGCTTCTCATTTACTTCAGCATGTAAATCTTCAACCATAATATTACAGCTTCCTAAATCAACAACATAAATCCAAACCAATTCCTAAATAGTTGCTTTTCATGTGAAGTAGTAACGCCTCTCATTTGTGAGCCCTCAAATGAATTCAGCCATTGATTTCTCTTGTGTGCACTTCCGAAAACAAATGCTTATGTCTAAGCTAAGCTATTTTCTAACTAACCCTTGAATCAGCACCCCTATTACGCACAAATCATATGATGTGTGTACTTCCTCTTTGGCAGTGACAAGGTTTTTGTCCCCATATGTAAGTCCATCAACATTGAAAACCATCAACAAATCTCGTCATTCAACAAAAGATTCAATTAAAATGAAGTATATACTATTTAAAACAAAGTAGTGGCTGAAATCACTAAACTTATGTGCACATATCAAAATTGCACTTCCAAATGTAGATAATGCTTACGGATAAAAATCCAGACATAAATGCCAATTATCAACCCTCGTATGCAGGTAATGTTAAGATCGCCCAACCCCGTAGTTTGAATAATGCTTCAACTAATGATTTTTTTTATTTGTGTGGAAAGTAAATTCATACAATAAAGCATCTTGGAATAGATGTTGTGGAACCAACCTGAAAGGAAACTTAATGTTTTTAAGGAAAATCATTGATGTAGCTCTTACTTAACTTCAAAAAAATCACTATTTACAGCTTGTCAATAAAATAAGAATTCATTGATGGACTATTCAGTTAGTCAGACAACTATATCAGTCAGAACAAAAAATAGACCGAATCAAGATATTCAATTCGATCACACCCATACACACACACCGCATAATCGGGCCAACTACTCGGCCTAGTCATTTGATTACTGCAACACTGCTATTAAGTCTTGTAGATAGCAGTGTAACAAAGCAAGTATATCCATTGCGAGAAACAAAACAAGTATCTTCATTGCAAGAAAAAACATTTTTTCATGACCGTACAAAACTTTTCAAGATAATTGTTGTTTTATAAAATCATTAATTGGACGATAATTCAGTTAATCAAACCAACTAATTCAGTGAGACGTGATCTTACTGACTTTGATACATTTCCTCCAATGTACTTTGCATTTATTGGCAGCCCCGTTATCTCTCTTGAGCCATTATATTAGTAGGGTTACCACTATAATGAAAGTCATTCTGAAATTACATATACTGAGTCAAAATCTACATACTACCAATGAAAAAGGAAATACAAGCAAACTAGTCATGCTATTGTCTACAGGATGGCATTATTTTGACTTTTCCAACGTGTCGTGCAAAATTGTGACATATATAAAACACGCTATACAAGAGAAACAGGGAATACAATATGAATGATCGGTATTACAATAGATTTAAATATCTTAATGAGTCAAATTACGGTCTTCAGCGGCGTGATGGGAAAAAACTTCATAACAAAAATCTCAGAGCCATTTGATAATGGAAACGCAACGAATTTTGTTCTCGAAATACATCATCACCCGCATTCCTTGAACTACATTAAATTAGTTGGCTGCACTTCCCAAAAAACGGCTAGTTGAGAACCATTTAATTCATATTAACCATATACATTGTGTGTGAATCATCAGGATGTATCAGAGATGAAGCACCAAACCTGTTGAGAAGCCCATCAACTTATGGCACCGGGTAAAAGAAACATCAAAATATGCAACAAGAGCATGAATATAATCATTGCGCTCTGCCACCAACTTGAATGGCGCAGTGAAAGATGTTTCCCCGGGAGACATTTTTGAAATATCCATTGTCTGCGATAATAAGTTGGTGGTCAGTTGAAAGGAAAATAGCGGGAGAATCAAGATAGGAAAATGGGTACCACCTTCAGCAGCTCGGAGTTCGTGACGATTTGATTTTGGTCCACAGTGTCAACAAGAGGTTCCATCATAGACATTTTCTTGATGCAGCTCATATTAAATCCATAAACATTGTTCCAGACTGTCATTACAACAATTAGTAAGTTTTTGTACAGTTGAAAAATGCAACATTGGGATATATGCAGGTAAATAAAATATGCTAGAAAGCATATGAGGAATAGCCTTTATCGTTCCAAGATAAGATCTTTGAAAAACTAAAAAGTGAAAAGATGCATTATGAAAAATACATTCAATCTTATCCTCTTTGTACTCAGCATCTTCAATCGCAGTCAGATATAAAGAAGCTTTATCAGGCAATATTATCCCATCATCAATCTGTGAAGACCAACTTTTTGTCAGGTAATCATCCCTCAGATACCTAAGTTGAGCAGCGCAAAGAAATGACAGTAGGAGCAAAGAAAATGTACTGAAGAATGACAAACAGTAGAGAGCAGGAGCCAGATATAAGACATGGCACTCTTGTCGCTTCAGAATACAGCCTTCCAGAATGAGAATATAAAGCAGTATATTCCTATGCTATAAATTATAAAAGATTAAGCCAAGCATGTCTACGGTACGTAGATCTATCAAGATAATTTATCCCTTTGTCCTGAGATACAAACTGTCTCGTACTTAACTGGGAAATTGGAAGGAAATATCGGTAATATATCGGCGATATCGACATGTGACCGATATGGGAACCGATATGGCGATATATCCCAATTTCCAGACATTTTCTTCACAATGGCTCGTCGATATGGGCGATATTTCGGCAATATATCATCGAAATATCGTATCGATACAAATATCGAAACGATATCGATACGGCCTTCATGCTGGGAATCCCATTGTATGGCACACAATAAAACCAATTCTAATGCTTTAATGCTGAGTACCAAAATGACCAGTGCAGTTTAACATAAAAGTTGCACTCAGACACAAGGCAGAACTACACTAGAAATCATCCAGGCAATATAGAATTAGCTGGCAACAAACATTCAATAGTAATTAGTAATAACCTTATTGAGATTTTACTTAATAGTCACAATTATGATTTAACTCGAACCGACTAACACCAAAATGAACAATACAGTAATCAAAGCATTCTCTTTGCAGTATCTAAATCTACAACACCGACAGCTGATGCAGTTTGCAGTCCCTCGACAGCAGTTTGATCAAGGATGTGTTTCAATGAGTATTAGGGTGTTTTATTTAGAGACGTTAAATGGTAAAATAAGAATCACCCAATAAAATTCGCAATCAGCACAGAGACCTCTTTTTAACATTTTCTAGTTTCTTTCCTCTGGTTTTGCTAAAAGGGTTGGATCTTCAATATAACATATTTTCACGGTATCGATCTGGCATGGGCCTCTGCATTTTACCCAGCTTAACAAGCAGCGTGAAGGATACCGGTGATAATCTTCATATCATCCACTCTTACTAGCTGTGATTCATGGCCCTCTGTTTGGAATTACTATAGGAGGTTAGTACTTCGGACACACGGGGAAAGTAAAACTAAGAAAAATTGAATTTCCATTTACAATGGAGAAGCGGATGTTTATACCTCTCTCACTTTCCCAACTGAGGAATTAGAAGGAGGTTACACCCTTTTCTCATATTTCTCATGGGTTCACCAACAACCTTGGAAGATTTTCAATAAATATCAGATGACTAACAATAGCATCTCAGAGGTGTCTATTGATCCCTTTATACCTTCTAACAAGTACAATCACTCAACCAACTGCAACAATATAGATTTTTCCTGTCAACATCTGTTTTCACAGTCAATTTGTCACATTGTTCCACATAAAATACATAATGTGTTTATACAACTAAAACCACTGATTGCACATCTGCATAGCAATCATATCCATTTCAAAAGATGTCATCATATCTGTCAGACATGACAAACAGTTATATAAGAACTCTACACGCTTTTCTTGTGAAATTCTATTTTATAATGTAAGAGGGGTCAAAAGAGACAAGAATTGTTGGAAGGATCCTGCTAAAAAGGATAAGGCTTTTCAGGGCATGGCCCAAATTAGATCTGCTTGGAAGCAAAAAACTCCACTTAAAGTGGGAAAAGACTAGGTAGGTTGATGGTGTTGTGGAGGATATGGACATGTAACGGATATTAAATTGGTTGGTCGGCAATTGGAAACTCGCAAACTAAATCAAAAAGGTGAAAATGTCTCTTAACTGACTGGAAAATAATCTCTCTCATCAGAAACTTGAAGATGAAGTTGAAATTTCATCTGAAAATGATAAATCAAACATAGACAGGAGTGAAACTTACGAGCCATTTGTCGCGTGCATATAAAACAGTATTCAACATGTTTTCGAACAGTAGAAAATAACCCATCCATTCAGAAATGATTATGTCCACATGTGGTACTGCGAGATCAACTTCTTCGACTTTCCCTTTTAGCACTGTGATGACTGAAATTATTAAAAAACATGTTAGCAATGATGTAGAAGTCAATTACTAAGAGTTAGCGATCATGTAGAACTCGATTACGAATTCATCATGCACCATTACTGTTGCATGTTTCAGATGCCACGCAAGTAAAAAATCAGGCTGCGGAAAGGAGAAAATCACCGTCTGAATACCCATTTGCTTGGACAATCTCTTTGGCCATGTCGGCCATTGAGGAGCACTCTACCTGTAAATTTGACCATTAAAAGAAATAACAAGTATGATCAAGGAGTGTAACCAATGTAGATAACAGAAATATAACAAATATACTGTACTAAAAAGTACCGCATAGACATGCTTCGCACCAGCTTTTGCGCAAAAAAGAGATAATATGCCAGTTCCAGCACCAACATCAAGGACAACTTTATCCTTAAAAAGAAATTTGTTTTGAAAAATAACATTTTGATATGTCTTCGTCCTGACGGTATCTTTAAGCATCTCCTGCAATGTTGTAGATGCTGATTACAATTACAATAAAAAATGACGCTTGCTCAGAATGTTATGCAGCACACATAATGACAACTCCATCACTCCGATGGTTACAAAACTGTAAGTTGAACCACATTTAGAGTGCAGTCTTGACGAGATCCACGATCCGAATTAACCGGGATCCTAGCATTTCCCTCCAGGGTATAAAAGAACATACTCTGTCTACTCGCCGCAGCTCAAATTTTTCACTAACGAGATTGTTGATAATTTCCAATCTAGATATAACCACCAATAAACGCAACATCTCCAAAGAGTTTGAAAAAATAGAGTTGAACAGTTCAAAAATAGGCAAGTTCTTTGCAGGCAATGACAACAAATAAAGGAAACGACGTTATAAATAAAAATCTACGAATGCATTATGGTCCTAAATTTATCTCCGTGACAAGTAAAGAAACCAAGCAATCCAAACACGGTTACCCGTAACAGCGGAATCTGAGATTCAGAAGCAAAGATAACTTACTTCGTGGATACCTGCAAAAAGAATGGCCTTAGTGAATATCATGACAAACATAACTCAAGTAGTCAATCCAACTCGACACGAAAAGATAGAAACTGGATGTTCTCACCAAAATGAGAGTAAGAGTCGAAGTAGTAGTCGGCGCTGGTCTGATCGCCGCCAATGACAGCGTCGATAGTGTCTTCGAATTTGGAGCTGCCAGTGCGCTCCTCCACGGCGCAGACTGCGCCTTCGGCGGCCTCTTCGAGGGTCCCGTTGGGGCGTAGGCCGTTCTGCCCACGGCCGGCGGCGTTCGGGGACTTACCGCGCTTCCGCCGACCCATTCTAACAAGGAGAGGAAGGGAGGAAAGGTGTTTCTCTCCGGAGGTTAGGGTTTAGAAGGAAGGCGGCGATGGCTTTCGGGAGCAGGCGAATTTACGACAATGGTCTCAAGGGTTTGGCGGAAGATTGCAGAGCTGTCTGCAGTCAAAAGTTTCGGGATTCTTGAATAATTTTCCCCTGGAATAAAATGACCAGATAAGGTATTCTAGTGTAAATTTCCCGACGAATAAAATTTGGTAATCTATTTTTGTGTAGTTCCATGTACACATCAAGGTAGGAATTATGTTGAAATCAATGGGTAGGCCAACAACCAAATATGCATGGTGTGTGAGAGAACAAATCCATTGTAAATGGGATTTATTTCTTTAAAAAATAGAATAAATTACAAAAAGATCCTAAACTCTACACCTAATTTCAACATCGTACATGAACTTCAAGAAGCAACAATGTGGTACCCGAACTTTCAAATTTGTCTCAATGTAGTCCTGCATCGTAGAAATTTAGTTGATCAATTCATCATTTTAATTTTAAATTCCAATAGTCAAGGACCACATTGAGACAGATTTGAAAGTTCATGTACCAAATTATTACGTTTTAAAGTTCATGTACAACATTGAAATCAGGTGCATAGTTCAGGGACTTTTTTGTAATTTACTCAAAAAAATATCATCGACTAAGATAAGCTCGTGACTTCATGTTATTTATCGATAACTTACTCGACGAGACCAGTATATGGCTAAACGATGTAAGAGGCCAATTGTATCAACTCGTGTTGCTCAAAAAAACCTAAGCATATTAAGGTTGATCAATGACCATGAAGCATTCAACTCTCATATTTGACATCCACCATATAGAATGTCATTTACTGCATGAGTGTCAATGACGGGTAAGAAAAGAGGCTTGATTGAAGTTGTAAGCTTTAGCTCCGAGGCTTCCTTTGAAGGTAGAGATTATTGGACGTGCAATCCATTGATGAGTTATTTAACAGTAAAAGATATTGAACTATTAAAAGCACTTGAGTTTGCAAAGTTATTCGAATTTCTTTGTACGATTATGGTTACATACATTCGCTACTTTGTATATGATGAACCATAAACCATATACATCGTATAGTTGATTATATAAATAGTTGGATCTGAAAGAAGACGATAGTACCTCGTGTATCACATAATCGTGAGAGTTGAATCGTATTCGACAAAAACAAGACATGTCATACAAGAAGTAGCAGTGGAATTTTAAAAATATATATGAAATCACATAACACGGGAACAATTCCCATGTTGTTGCATCACGGACACACGATTATATAGTTTTCCTCTTGAAGCGTGACTGTGATCTCAAAGCCTCTAAATGAAGAGGCCTCATGTTTCAAGTTCGATCCGACGATAAAGCACTTGTGGGCACATGGATGAGATGTGTGCTTCCCATATCCAAGGCAATGATTCGAGCAAAGAATTTCATGATTTCATCTTACGAAATCCGACGTCTTCTTCAAGAGCATGAGGCATCGAAGAAGGTGAATATCCACGAATAGTCGGTCCGACAACACAACGACGATCACAATCTCCACAAACTCTATGTAGACAGTCACAAGGGTTGGAGGGGGAGAGAGGGTAGACATGTAGTGAATTATATATAGATAGAGTTGTTACTTGCAACCATTGCATTCCTTTATTTGATTTGAAGAGAGGTAGGGTTAGCTTCTCTTTTATAACAAATTAGATGATGGAGATGTACTCCTAATAATGATTAATGGTTGAGATTAAAATATTATACTTGTGTTCCAAGCATCATAAGACTATAATTAATGAGTCAGTTATTGATTCATGCTCCAAAATTCAATTTCAAAATAAATTGTTTTTCCTGAATAAAGAGGCAAGAAAAGAGCCTCCTTCCAAAATCATGGCAAAGGAGAAAGCTTCTCTTTTCATATTGGTTGGTGACGTCGATCAGGGATTAGAGAGAGACTTTCTCTCTCCAATCTCCTTTTAATTAGTCTAATTACAATGAATCTCCATTCACATAATTTATTTTATCAACAAATATAATCAAATAATTTGCATATTATTTGTGAAAATTGCAGGTGGACCATTGACATCTGTGAATCACATTCATCCATATAATATCAAATAATCGTATTTACATTTAAGTGCTCAATGTGAATCCAATTCGAATTAGCATTTAAATAGGCAATCCTATTTACAATTATGATATTGTTGATCATATCCACATTGTCCATAATTATTGTGAGTAATATTATCCACATTAATCTCATCTCTTATAATCAAATCTTATTTAATCATCTAAGATGTCTCTCTGCACAAATCTAAATATTATGAATCATATCCACATTACTTGTGATAATTAAATCCAATTTAATTATCAATATTACTCTTTATTTTTCAATGGTCGTACATTGTCTTTGATTGAACCATTCTTGAACTCTATCAAGAATATCATGCCTACTCCGTGGATATTCGGAGATAGGGACATGTATAAAACATATATAGTGAATTTGACAGTGAGGTCTAATAATCACATCCATATCTTGAAGACCTCTCACAAATGTTTGATCAAGTCGGACATGATATCCTTTCTTCTCATTGCATTTGAATCATATTCGATGTATAACGCTTGAACTATGATTGTATCGTTAGTCTACTGAGTAGAGTCACTAAATACAAACATATTTCATCACTCCTGGAATGGAAAGTGTCATGGTTATACAATTAATTAAGACCTTATCATCCTGAAGTATTTATAATACATGTACATCCTGCATGCTAGAAGACTGTGATTTAACATGACGTTAGGGTCTCGTTTTGAATTGTCTCCTTCGTGGTTTTATTGGTAAGTTTCTCATTCGATCATTGAGAGTTGGTGTCGATCATATGCTTTCTTAATGCATATGTCATACCTTCAAATCATGTCTCATTTTTCTAAACAAGAAGATCAACATTGGAATTTTGATTTATCTCAATATCTCATGAGTGAGCTCATGTCTTCTGGTTAAGTACTGAACCTATATAATCACTTTAATAGACTACATTTCCCATATGTCCTCGTGTTCATAACAGCTCGTCAGTATATAGACCTTTGATCATGTCATCAACCTAATGGTCTTACAAATACACATACTTAGACATATAGTAACACATGTGTCTATGGTTAGAGGATGTGTGCATGTATCATGACAACATACATTATAGATCTTGGTTATCTTGATCTCATTAAGTCAAATCTTCGACTTGAATCATACAACGTCTCTGATCTATATTCTAATGTAGAGGACCTTCACAAAGAGGTCGATCGGATGTCGGCCTTTGGATTAAGAATTTTCATCTCCTTCTCATGCTACAGATCCCTTCTTAAGAAATCATTTGATGATGAAGTTAAGTCTTCAATCTAACTCTTTAGATATTCAACCATACGATTAACCATGAAATTGCCCTCTGTTAATCGTACGAAATTGTTTTTTATTGCAATCAGGCAATTCAGATCCATAAAAAAGACTACTTAATTAATTTTCCATTGATGCGAGTTGTTAGATTTTTTTTACTTGCGCAGGCCCAAGGTCGAACTCAAGGAGGTCATTGTCTCCTTAAGTCAATTTTTAAATGATTTAGATGTTAGGTTTCCATAGAAGAAATTTTTATTTTTATGCAAATAATGATGAAGATGTAATTTTAGCTAATATTAAGGAGTAAAGTATAATTTTCAATAAAACAATCTCCAAAAATTATAAAACATGGACATAATGTGAAAACATGCAAAATTAAGCTACTTTTTTTTCGAAATTTTCAGGTGCAAAATGAATCAATTATGAATTAAATATGCAAACTATTTGATTTCGAGTAACTTGTTTTTAATAAATATCAAGCCTAATTATTTTTCAGAAATGAAATTATCTAAATAGGTCTATGTGAGATGTATCCAGAACAACTTCTATTATCTTAAAATACTAAGTGTACAATTAATTAAAGGTCGATTAATTATATAACAAAACCATTTATTTTAACCTAGATATGCGTGTAATCAAATATTTTATGGGCACAAAATATAATACAATTAAGTATATATAACGTGATACTTAGGGAATTTCAGAGCATTTGGGAATTTATTATGAATTCCAGTGCACGTAGTGGGTAAAATATGTAAATTTTCACCAAATAAATTATAATAAATCGACAACAACTCACAAAGATTCAAAGAAATATCCACGCGATAGAAAATAAGTTGTTCTACAATATACATTTTTTAGAAAAAAAAATATATGATAGATGATAGTTTAAAATAAGGCACTAAGTGAGGGTTCTAAATGTAATACTGAAAAGAAATAAAATACGAGGAAATAAAGTGGACAAGGTCCTAAGTACAATTTCTAAAACCTGGTGGGGGTCTTCATGTAATTTTTCTAGGAGAGGTGTATCACACACGAGTCCTGATGGTAGGGACTTCGTCGTAATTTGCAGAAAATACAAAGGTCGAGGCATAATTTCCCCCACCCAAGTGCTCCTCACATGTTCCTACGGGCTCGGATGGCACTTCGGCACCACTCATCCACATGGTGGTGCATGTTGCTTCGTGTGTGCATATGTAGCACGAGGCTCAAGTTTGTGCTTTAGGGTTGATCAAGATTGTTTGATGGTGCTTAATCCAACGAATGGAGTTTGGACATGGATTAACAGGCTGTATGTAAAGAGTTCTTCCTCATTTGGTAGTTGTTGCTTGTTCTTGGCATGCGGATGTTGAGGGTGGTCGGCGGTCCTCAACGTGCGAAGGGCGGCCGATGGCAGTGGCATGATCAACGGGAAAAGGAGATCGAGGCGGACCATGGGAAGTGATGTTGTGATGTAGCCGAGGTTGGTCGACGACGGAGATGTGATTAAGGTGGAGTAGCGTCGATTGCGGCACTCCTCTACTACAAGGTAATGCATGTGACAGTCTAGTCAAGGTGTTGGGATTACGAAGTAGGGTGGAGTAGTGTCACTAGCGGTGTGACAAAGGGGAACAGAGCATGGGGGTATGGTGTGGCGACGATGGAGGTGTAACCAAGGGGACCAGAGAAAGGGGGTACGCTCTGTTGGTGTGAGAAGATGAAAGCGGAGTGTTGAGCAATGCGATGGTGGCTGGAGATGGAAAGTGTAACAGGTGACTCGATTTGAGGGGTTAGTGAGGGTACGAAAGAAGAAGTATTCAGAGGAGAAGAAGAATAAGGGGATAAAAAGAATGTTGCATGAGAAGGGAGATTGTTTTCCTGGGATAAAGCTCACAGACGGGAGCTCTCTATCGTTGCTCGATGGCTCGGCTGGCTGGAGTAGGCTTCGTGAGAAGCTTCCGGTGGTGGAGGAGGGACGTCGCTTGAGCATTGCAACCTACTGTTGTCACTTGAGGTGGCAACAAGCTCACTTCGTTGCCCTCTGAAAACAATGGATGGTACATGATGGGGGGTGACCGATGGATTATAAGGGCGGTTGGCGAAGAGGACAGAGGTCATGGGGTGAGACGGAGGAAGAGGGGAGGTTGTAGACTGAGGAAGCAAAAACGGTGGAGGAATGTGTTGTGTGCACTGGTTGCGGAGAGGCAGACACATGATATCGTAGGAGGCAGAGGAGTCGGGCGGAATGGGGAGAAGGAGGGGACACCACGTGGCACGCAGGGACGAGGCCACGTGGCAATGCAATCTAAGATGCTAGACTGCCATGCAATCTCCTCCTCCAATAACTCAGTTAGGTATTTCCTTCTAAGTTCAGGAACATGATATTCACAACGAGTGGGGGAGAAGTATAAAAGAAGAGGAAAAGAAGCGGAGAGTGATCGTTGCAGTCAACTTTCCTGTGAAGCTTAACCGGTGTAGCCAAGTCTCCAGTAGATTTGTAGCCTATCTAAATATTGGAATTTTTTTGATATTAGATTCTTTTTGGTAGAAATTGTGGTTGCTCTGCATTGGTCTCGTATGCCCAACAAATATAAAATCTTTTGGTCCACCCATATTTTGGGGTCTTGAAAAATTTTGTGCTAGAAGTCCATCCCTCATCCGAAGCTTTATTTCAATCCAATACTTTGGTCTATATATTCCACACTACCAAAGAAAGAAAAAAACGATCTTCCAACACCTTGTATGAGTTGAGCTAAGTGCGTAGTGTAGAGCACATAATAATTCCTTATTCAAGAGTATGCTCATAATGAGGCGTCCAGGTTCAACACTAAGAGTTAATTCTAGACATTGTCTTGTGTATTTGGACAAATAAGTCAATGACATGAAGTTCCTAAAATCCAACTTCTCAATGAAGTCTCTCTAAAAATTAAGTAGATTAAGGACATGTTATGTCCATCCTCAGTTTTTACTCATAACTTAGTTCAGAACCCATTGATTTTCTACTTTGCATATGAATGATATGAAAATGAAATGCAGATGCATGAAATGAAGATGAATGAAGTGCGAGATGATTTTTTTGAGCTAGAATGATATGCATGAATGAATCGGAAGCCCTCTGACAAAAGTTTTTTTAATTATGCCTTATATTTTACAACAAGTTTACAAAATAGAATTACTTAAAGGATTTTACAAGATTATACAAGTTTTACAAAGAGAGTATGGTCTACACATTATACAAATATTTTACATCTTTTAAAAACACATTTTTTTACCAATTTTACCCATCTAGTAGTTATTGAATAATATACACATAAAATACGTGAAAGTACAAGCCATGGTTAAATTATATATGTAGTATATAGACACCCCCTATACTTAGTGTGTCCTATGTCCTCAGAGCACAAAAAACAAGGAAGAGATGTAGCTTGTTCTAAGCATAGGAGAATGAAAAAGAACAGAAGTGTAGAAGTCGACACTCCCTTATAATTGGGCTTTGGTCAACCTAAGTGTAGAAGAAGAATAAAAAAAGGGGCAGTCGAGGTCAAGAGGAGAAATGAATCAATGAATATATAGGGAGGGCATCTGTCCCCCTATACTCAGGCTCTGATCATCCTAAATATAGAAAAGGAGGAAGTGTAAGAACTGATGATGTCTCAGGAATGTGCAGACAACGAAATGAAAGAGAAAATGAGCAACTTGAGTCACTCCCTCATACTTAGGATCTGGTCATCCTAAGTATAGCCACAAAATGGCAATGATATGGAACCGGGGCGAGCGATACTAATCATATGAGAGGGAGGGATAAAAAATAAAACTATACAAGATATGATGATAATATACAAGGATCAAGAAGGTTTGTAATGAACCTTCTTTGCGTGAGAGAGGTGAACGAGAATATGGAGGTGGAGTGGGTGGAAGGGACGAAGAAGAAACGAGAATCCAACCATTGTTAGGGTCATACTCAAAAGAGTAGTAGTGTAACGTGGAAGCTCTCCGACTAATTTTGTGCTTTGGCTTCCTACTCATATGGATGTCCTACTCGACCTTGGACAAAGAATACTCTTGCGAGGAAGTGTCCAACTGGTCATGATGAATTGTCCCAGTGTGTCAATTGGGACTAGGAGAGTCATCCTCGGACTTGTCTATCGTGATATACTTAGTTGGTTTGCTAGATCCTGAAGCAAGGAGAGCAGACGGAACGGAGTGCTTCTTCCCTCCACTAGCAACCGGACTCGAGGATGTGCCCGGTCCACATTGAGCCTGAGAGCCGCAGGCCATGAGTTCTTCATCAGATGAGTCACCATACATGTCATATATCTCATGTAGGGTCAGCACATGCCTCGGGCACATGGTCATGATCTCGGTTAGCAAGGATCTGGTGGGCTCATTCTTACTTTTGAGGCAGCACTAGTGATGGTTGGGCATAGTGATGCTACATGAGTCTAGGTGACACTTGAGGATTCCAAGAGGGTCTATGGATGATTTCTAGTTATGATAACATTTTCCCCTATTGGATGTGAAGACTCCCTGGTGGTTTTGGGCCTAGTCGGCTCAAAAATCATCTCATCAATTGGAGTGGAGAGCATGAACTCATCTGTCTCTCGACGGTCACAACTGTCTATGACTAATTGGGTCGCTTTGGGCTGGGGTGTGTTCTCAAAGGTCACATGCGGGTGGTATGTACCCAATGCTGAAAAGTCGATTTCTCTGGTCCCATAATCTATAGTTGCCTCAACCAATGCTAATAACGACTTCCCAGAAATAATAGGAGACTAGGTGAACTCTCCTCGATGCTCAATATCAATGATCGTGAAGTCCAATCTAAGTGGAGCACCTTGGAAAGTAATAATAACTAGGATAATTACTCTCGACTGTTTTATGGATCGATCATCTAGCTGAACAATCACTATCAATTTTCTAAGTGGTCTGAGTTTGAGCTTGTCAAATACAGAGATCGGGAGGATGTTCACATATGAGTCATCATTGATTCTAACATGGGTAAAGATGGTGCCTTTGATTTCACATTCACAGCTAGGTAAATGCTTTACTCTATGGCCCTTCATGTTTCTCCCCGTCACAAAGGAGGTGTCACAAACACTAAGTGTCTCCATGTCCTTGTTCTCTTATTGCCCGACCTCTTGGACATCAATTTACTCATACGAATCTTTTGAGGCCAGGAAAGTGTTATGATCTTTATTAGGGAAGCTTAAGAACCAGTTCCTTATTGGTGATTTCCCTAAGAGTAGGATTCGACTTTTTTAGATCATTTCATTTTCATTTTTTTGAGATTATTTGGTTTTTCAAAATTTTGATCTTTTTGTTATTTTCGATTTTTTAGTGTTTTTATAGGAGAATGGTCAGTCTCTAGATTAGAAGGAAAGTGGTTAGTAGAAGAGAGAGGTAGAACAGACTCCAGCTGTACAGAGCATGTGGGTTCCCTAGTGTCTGCTACGTTTTCAACATCAAATCCACTCTTTTCGTTCTTCGATTTCATACCCAATATGGCATCAATCGAGTTCAATATTTCAGTGACATTTTACAACTCGTCACCAAATGATTCATTTTCTAGACAAGTCTAGAAATGATGTCCTCCAAAGAATTCTCATGACTAATCGTGGGAGAATTCAGCTTAATTGGAGGATACTGCTGAGAACTTTGAGTCTCGTACTCAACATAGGTAGACTCCAACATGTAATGTCGGGTTGAGTATAAACAACCAACGTGACATGTATTGGTTGGATCCTCGTACAGTGGATTTAATTTACAGTGAGCTTATCTTGCTCATGAGTCCAATCCCCATAGGCGAAGGGCTGTTCAAATGTTTGGTATGAAGGATATTCAATGTGTGTTTGATCGCTATGGTCAATCAAGTCTAGGAATTCATAAGGTGCATACATATCCATTAGATTTGTTCTTTCGATCATGTTATATCCTAAGGTCAAGTCAGGAAGTGTATGTAGATTTTGTTAACCTGTACCAACATTCATATGAGGGGAGAATGAGGTCTGTTGAGGTAAATACCTCTGTCATTTATCATTCACAGTAGTGGCTTCCTCTTCAAATGATTTTTTTTATTCTAGCAAGCTCTCGAGAATATGGTGAGTCATCTCATGATGGAAGTGGAGATGGAGTGTAAGAATGTGGGGTAGGTGAGAAGTGTGAAGAAGTGGAAAAGTCAGTTAAAGTTCCGACTTCATATTCAATGTGGGGTGGGGGGAAGAAAGATGGTCGAGGGAGAATTATCTCAAAAGAGAGGGTTCTATTGGGATGAATAAGAGGAGGAGGCTAGGAAGTCGGTTGGAATTCCGACTATGTAGTTGGAATGGAGTGGAGAGAAGAAAGGTACATAAATCGATAAGCTGATATATTTGAAAAGAACTGAAAGCAGATCGAAGTAAAATGTACAATTTCATAGAATGATAACAAACACATGCATACACAAACAAACGCACGAGCAAACCCTGGTTTCACCAACTTAACATGACGATGGTTGACAAGGCCTGACCGTTATGTTTTCGATTTTAGATAAGTGATAAATCGATCTTTTTATATAGGCACAAAAGGGGAGTCACACGATGCCCAACGTATGCTCCTACCATATCCCAATCAAAGAGATGATCTGCCCGGGCTGTCGGGTTTAATATCATGCCTTTAAGGATAATAGCGAGAAGATGTACACCAAAACATCTCTTTAAGGTCGAAGTCAAGCGCTTCTAGCTCCCAAACCCGTAAGAGTCGGACTTGGAGACCTAGGGTGCAAGTCCAGGGATTTAGGCAATAACCTTAGTATATGAGTCCTCACCCACAATGTCTGGAGGTAGGTACCTAGATACAATGATGGGATTGCTCTTCTGAAAATGACCATTAATTTTAGACAATTTTTGGTCCAATTCAATTTGCAGTACCACTTTTAGATATTAGTTATCACTGGTATCAAATACAAACAGTTATGTCTACCATCCAGTCATAATTCCTTTGTCACAAGTTTGAAAAAACTAAGGGGGGGGATCAAGAAAAGTTGATGCAATTGTTGAAAATAATGATGAATACTTGAGTAAGAAGACTTACAATGATCCTCATACTCTGCATGTGGGTTGTAATACAAAATTAAAATTTTTATGCTAGTATCCAATGCATGCGATGGAACCACACCTAGCAAGAACTTCTACAAGTCAGGAAGAATACGAATTTAATTTGACTAAATAGAACGTTCTGAGTGCGTATTATCAATTGTGGAAGGTGTGGTCCCTAGTCACACAAGCGACTACTTGGGGGTGGAAAACCTAGTTTCCAAATTATCTAAAAGACAACTTAAGTCGTGCCTTACCGGCAACGGTGCCATCTGATTAATCATGAAATTGCCCTCTGCTAATCGTGTGGAATTAACATTGATTTTCATTGGAGATAGGCAATTCGGATAAATCAAAAAGACCGATTAATTAATTTTCCCTTAAAACTAGAGATTAGATTTATTTTTTACTTGGGCAAGCCCAAGGTCGAACTCAGGGAGACCACTTTTTCATTAGGTCAATTTTTAGATGATCAAGAAGCTAGGTTTTCATAGAAGTATTTTTTATTTTCATGCAAGTAATGATGAGAATGCAATTTTAGCTAAGTTTAGGGACTGAAACGTTTCACCCTACAACTTTGTCAGGATGTGAAAATATGCAAAATTAAGAAACTATGATTTTTTTGGAATTTTCGGAAGCACAATGAATTTATTATGAATTAAATATACAGACTATGTGATTTTGAGTAATTTAATTTTAATAAATAACAAAGCTAATTTTACAAAAGTGATAATGTATTAGATTGGTCTCCGTGAGAGGCATCCAGAACAACTTTTATTTATTCAAAATACCAAGTATACAATTAATTAGAAATCAATTACTTAGACCACAAAACTATTTATTTTGACCTAGATATACATGGAAATTAAACAATTTTTAAGTACAAAATAGAACACAATTAATTATATTTAATGTAATTTTTTGGGAATTTTTTACAGAAATAAAGAATTTATTATGAATTTTGAAGGACATTGTGGGTAAAATACGTAAAATTTCACTAAATTAATTACAATAAATCAACCACAACTCACAAAGATTCAATTAAATATCCATAAGATAAAAATACAATATACAACTTTTCGAATTAAAAATAGATGCTCAATGACAGTTCAAAGTAAGGGACAAAGCGAGGGTTCTAAATGCAGTACAGAAAATAAATAAGTACAATTACCAAGATGGGGGTGGGGGTTCTTTCGAACAATTTTCTTAAGAGAGGCTGATGAATCTGTTATTCATCACTCCAAAAGTCAAAAATAGAGCCTTGTTCCCGAGAAAATAGAGGCATATTTCCTTTTATCTTGCATAAATAACACTCATGCATGCATCCGTAATTCATGCATTTTAGCAGCTCATCTGCATGTAAATAAGAAGCCAAAAATCCCCTGTAAAATACCTCTTCATCAAAATAACTTCTTCTCTATAATATATGTATATATTCCTTAATAATAGAGGGAAGAATGCCAAAAATCACCCTTGTAAAATAGCCCAAATATCTTGAGAACCCTTGTACATTTAAACATACATAAAGCCCTCATACAAACCCCTAATTAGGTCTACTCACTCTTAGAATACTACACATTAAAAGACCTTCAAAATGAGACTGATTTCATTGAAATTGGAGCTTGTATGAGAAACTTGGGTTTTTGGATCCTTTTGTATACTACACATGTATATTTATGTATCCTTGTATTTATGTATCATATTTGACCTCATCTCCATCTTTGGTCAACATGAAACTTGTAGATCTCATGAAGATCTACAACTTTCATGTTTTGAGTTTTTCCAAATTCGGCTTCCTCTTCTCTCTACACGTGTTTCTTTCTCCAGCCATTCACAGCAGGCCACGTGGCGCCCTCTGGTTGCGCCACGCGGCCCGCTGCCCATCGCCTCATCCGCCTGCGCCTTCCACCGTTGGATCTCGCTTCAGATCCAACGGCCCAGGCCTTTCCACGCGTTTCCCTTCTCCTTGCCGTCAGATCGCCCCCGCGCTCCATCTGATCCCTCCATTAGCGCCGCTCCCTCAGCCAGACACGTGGCGCGCTATGCGCCCTTCGATCGCGCCCTGGACTTTCCATCTCAACCGCAGCTTCTGCCTATCTCCTTAGCCGATCGATCAGGCCCTTGATTCCATCTGAGCCATTCCTTAGCGCCTCGCCCTCGACACGCCACGTGGCTGCTCCATCGGCCCTCCGATCACGTGCCTCAGATCTAATCTGGCCCGTCATCTCGCTTTTAGCCCTCCACCGTTGGATCTCCAGATCCAACGGTTGAGCTGCATCGTCAACCTCCGATCGCTCTCTCTCACACGATCTCGACCTTGCGGAACACGCACCCCCTTCCTATTCTTGGCAGCGCATCTACCACCACAGAAGCCCGCTGACCTCCCCACGACATCCTCCACTCGTCTCTCTCCCTCGCCATCTCCCTCAAGCACCACCATCTCCACCATACTCGCCCCACGACGGCCACCAACTTCGCCAGTCCACCAGCTAACCCATCAACTTCTCCCTATAAATACCCAGCCACCGGCACCGTTCACCCCCATCCGCCACTCCAGAGAGAGTCCTTGAGCTCCAAGCTACTTATTGGTGACAGCAATTTGTTGAGTTGTCGAGCGAAGAGAGGTTTCCAACTCCGGCGAGATCCACGGCCGCCACCGCCGTGCTGCAGCCTCCCTCGAGCCGCTGCCTGAGCTCGGGACCCTACCGATCCCTCGAGCGACGACCCTGGAACTCCCAGCTGAGCTCCAATTCCCAGGTAACTCCCTCCATCGTTCTCTGATCTTCTTCTTCTTTTTCTTGCCTTTTCTTCAGCTTTTATTCGCCGTCGTTGACCATCCTCGTGCCTTCCAATCACCTCGACGAGCTTCGCGTCGAAGCTCCGATCATCGCAGTACCCTCCGCACACTCCGACAACGCATACCACGTTCCTCCGACGAGCAGCTCCGCCATTTGGCCGGAGCTCGTTCGCCGGACCACCTCACGCCATTTCAGGCCTCGCCGATCACTTCACTTCCCTCCACGAGCACCTGCACGCCTCGGCTATACGATTAACCCTTTGCAGGTCCTTGAGTATTCATTGGCCGGAACCTCGCCGGAGATCCCTTCGAGCTTCATCGACGCCGAGCTCCAGCACATCTCCAAGGATCGTGAGGCCACCGGAGGCTTCGCCGTGCACTCCCGCTGCTTCTGAGCTACTTGGGAGCTCGAGACGTCCTTCATCGACGCCTGGCGACCGAGGCGGAGCGAGCCCAGTCCCACCGGAGCACCGCCTTCTCCTCCGCAGGTGGCGGAGGACCACTCGAGACGACGCAGCAGCAGCCGTACGATCATCCGATCGAACGGCCCTAGTTCTGCCACGTATTCCATCACCGCGACCTTCCTCGACCGTGCATCGCGCTTCTGATCCTACGCCTCGCAAGTCGCCACGCATCTTCATCGACATCCCTTGGATCATCTTGATCCAAGGGCCTTCAGGCCGCCACGTCAACGCATCCGAGCCTCGGCCTCCTAAGCTTAGGCTCGGGTGACCCGAAGCTGCACCGAGGCTAGACCGAACCTCCAGAAGATCCGAGCCTCCGACGCCCTCCGAACCTAGGTCGGCCACGTGAGGAGCACGTGCGACCTGGGTTATTTGCACAGACGCCCCTGAAGCTTATGGAAATTACAAAAAGGTCCCTATGAAGCAGACCCCACGTGAGGAGCACGTGTTCCGTGGAGAAATTGCATACAAGTCCTGCATGTTATCGGTAATTGCATTTTAGTCCCTGTCAGCATGTTTGATTTTTGAAGTTTCAATTTCCAGTATTGCATTTACGCCCTTGTGTTTGCACGTGTCCATAGAGTACATTGTTCATCATTTTGAGATTCTAAAAATTGCATGTTGTTGGAAATTTTGTCCTCTGCCTATCAGTACACGTGTATGATTTTTGTAGGCTTATTTGAATTATTAATGAATTAATTGGTTCATTGTTGACATATTTTGCCCAGTGATGCCTTTTGATTTTTAATTAATTATCTGTGCCTTCAAAAATTATCAAAAATTCACAGTAGCTTAAGGACACCATTTTTAACACACCATAAAAATTTCATAGCATTTTCACGCATATCGAGGCCTAAATAAATTGTTTAGCGATTTTCTTAAATTAATTTTAGTAAATTCATTTCACAGTAAAATTAAGTTCTGTCAATTTCCCTAGGTCCCTTCTCATTAGAGCCACCTAGGGTAATTTTAGTTCTTGAAAAAATTGTGATTTGATATTTATTAAAAATTAAATTCTGAAAATCACTCTTTCTGTTTCTTTAATTCACAGTAAATTCATTTTGAGTCAAAAAATTCCAAAAAAATTAGTGTAGGTCATTTTCATCATAAATAACTGTCTGGCCAACTTTCATTATTTTTGGACTTCATTTGATACATCAATTAAATTTAACGTTAAATTGGCTAAGATTTGTCTGCATATGTCTGCATAGAAATTAAAAAGACCAAAACAAAATATATTCCCGAAAATCTCACACTTGGATTTTGCTGAAATTTGACCTAAGGAGACAGTTGCCTCCCTGAGATCGACCTTGGACTTCACCAAGTAAAAAAAATTTTACCGCTTGAAATTAACTCGAATCTGATTAAAGTGGTTTTTGATTAACCTCTCGTATCCGACTGCAACGAACGACATCTAATTAATTTGGACATTAATTTGCTCGAATTAACTAAGGGTGCAGGAGCGATGTCAAAATGGCGCCGTTGCCGGGGAGGCACAGCTTAGGATAATTTTTAGCAAATTTTTGAGTGTTTGATTTTCCTTCCCCGGGTAGTCTGACCCCCGGTTTTTCTTGTGAATATTTCTCTGTCTTGTAAATTTCTGCATTTTTGTGTCGTTCTTGATCTGACCTCAACTTGTTTTTGTGAGAGGGACACCGGAGTCGAAGACGCTTCGAGGAACACGCATTCGAATTTGTTTGAGTGATTTGAGAGAACATGTAATTTCAATAATTTTTCCACATTTTTCGCATCATTTCCAGCGGTTCCCGTTTGGGATCTCGCGTGTGTAAAGATAGTGGAACTGTGTCCCGTGTGCTGTGTGGGTGAATTGTAACTTAGCTTGCACTAGCGGCTCCTTGAGCCACTCTAGGACTTGTTTGTGCTCGTAATCAATAGGACCACACATTACACATAAAAGACGCACCTAGACCGCAGGACTTAGTTCAAATTAAATTGTTCTTCACGCTAATAGAACTGCCTGTCTAGGAGCGGCTTTTCATCGCTTGCATTTGCATGTAGAGTAAAGTTTTCAATTCTGTATTGCATCCTGCATAAAAAGCAAAGGGATCACTGTAAGTATTCTCTACTCAGCATAAGCATCATCGATTTCAACTTGCATTGGCTTTTCTCGATTTCCCCCTATGATTTTGTCACTTAAATTAAAAAGGAAATTGGGACTGTCCGATAGGCGTGCTTTGTGGTGGACTAATTGCAGTGATAAGTTAACTTTAATCGGGACTGCTAACAGTATTGACCAAAAAAAGGAATAAAATCTGAAAATTGTTTGCGGGAGATTAATCCCCGACCTTGTATTCAGGCTGAGTAAGGGTACTTGAGTGTGTGTGAACACCTTACGGCAGAGCCCAAATCCCCGCCTTCCATATCACGAGCCAACTGATCTTAGCAATTATCACGAGTGGGATATTTTTAAACTCTTTGACAAGTACCAAGTAGCCTCCGCCCTCACAGGTAGATAGGGGTGAACCAGCGGTACTCTGCGACAAGGCCTAAAAACTTTGTCAGCCTCCGCCTCAGTGCAGGTAGATAGGGGCACGTCATTGAGTCCCCACTCCGGATAGGAGCAAAGAAAGGGAGGATCGACGGTATCTTAGGCGACAGGATAGACAGGGAAGACGCATCCGGCTCTAAGCCGACTTTCCTCTAGGCTGCGTAATCCTTGCTATTTGTGCTTGAATATCACACTTAAAAACTACAAGATAAATTGGACTCAACTTTGAGTCCTTCACTGTGTTGAGTGTGAAATCAGGGTCTTGGATTGTTCTTGTGCTTGCTTCAGGTAGGAGTCAAATCCTATCTTCTTCCCTCTTTATCAAGATGAGTGATTGGGGAGATCTCGACGCACTATTCACCGATCTCTCTATGAGTCCCCCAAGTAACTCGTCTTCCTCGGTCCGAGCGCACCTTGGACCACCCAGGACTCATGACCCTCTTGAGTCCTGGTTCCCACATGCTCAGGGTGGTTACTCTCAAACCAACCCTTTTATCTCCTCCGAGATTACCAAGGAAGATCATTGCCTCGGTAATCCCTTCCTTGATTTGCCCTCTAACACCGGTCTTATTTTCCAATTCCCAGAACTAGAGGACAAGATGCCGCCAAAAGTTCCACCAGATGAGGAACAAATTAAATAGATTCTTGCCCGCCTCGCTGATGCCGAACAGAGGAATGCAGATCTCACTGCACGGATAGGACAAATCATAGCAGCAGAAGGAATCGACCGACCAATGGTCGATACCTATAACCCGGCGGAGAACGAGATTCAGAACTGGTTGGCACCCGCAGTTCCCGCTCAGGCATTTGAGTTGAAGCCCCACTTTCTTAGTCTGCTTCCGAAGTTCAACGGAAATCTTAATGAAGAACCATACACTTTCCTCCGTGACTTCGAGTTGGTGTGCAACAATCTTAGCCATCCCAATGTTGGCCAAGATTATATTCGGCTGAAGGCCACCCCTTTTGCCTTAGGTGATAAGGCCGCTCATTGGCTGAAAAATTTAGGGGTGGTATGTACCACTTGGATGCAGTTCAAGGACCTTTTCTTGAAGAAGTTCTACCCTCTCAGTAGAACTAATCAGATGAGAACAAAGATCGCCAGCTTCGCTCAAGGAGCCTGCGAACCGTTCCATGAGGCTTGGGACAGGTTCAATGACTTAGTACAGAAATGCCCCTGCCACGGCATTTCAAAGGCGATCTTAGTCCAGACCTTGATCTGTGGTTTAACCCCAGAAATGCAGGGGTTAGTCAGTGCCGCCTGTGGAGGAAGCTATCTGAACAAAAATGAGCATGCTGCATGGAAGATCCTAGAGCAGATGGCAGAAACCGGCAGGTCACAGGCCACAAGGGCCTATCAGTTGTCTCCCTCAATCCTATCCAATGAGACAACTAGAAGGACTGTTGCAGATCTGACTGAGGACCTTATCCCCAGCATGGGGATGATCGCCGACAAGCTTACCATGGTCGAGCAGATCCACAAGAGAGTCGCGGAGATGGAGTCTCTTTCAAGCCTTCCCAAGAAAGTGGAGGAACTCTCTGAAAAGGTAGCTAAGATTAAGCTACCCACCCCTTCTGCGCCACCTGTACCTGTACACCGAGTCCATCTTGTACAGGAACAGGCACCGGGGTCTCAGAGTAGCTGGGATCAGACTTATACCCAGCCGAACCATCATGCACCCCCACCAGTGGAAACGGAATATGAGGAGCCTCCGCCGGTATACGAGATTAACGGGCTTTGGTATAGCCGGGACCCGCTAGTCCGGCAAATCGAGATGGGGAAGGATCAGGCACACCGCCCCGCACCAGTCTACCAAGAGACCAGGCCCGTCACAGTCCCGCGATACCAGTCCAGGCCAGATCATGGGTACCAGCCGCAGCAACGCACCTACCAGCAGGGGCCAGCACCGTCCCACCAGCAGCAGTATCGGCATGGCCAGCAGGGCCAATTTAGGACGGCATCAACACCGCAGCAAGCCCAGCCCACCGAATTGGAGTCACTCACCTTGGCGATCCAGACCCTGTCTGATAGGGTCCAACAGATACAAAATGATTACCTGGATATGAGAACCGACATCAATCGGGTTTCTCGTGCCCAGGACCAACAAATGGCGCCAAGGACCCCAATTCCCGCATAGGTTCAGGCCAATCCGAACAGCATGCACCAGGGCCAGAACCGACCTCGGGATCAGGTATATTATTCAGATAATTATCTATCTGAACATGAGATCCTTTCGTACGATAATGTTAATCATATGTCCCTCAGGAGCGGAAGGACCGTGATCATACCTGATCGGGCACGGGCACAAAAGAAAGGAACCTCCGAGAATCTACCTGAGGAGAATTCGGAGGAAGAAGAGGAGGAGCATCCCCACCACCATCCCCAACAGAAGAAGAGGACATCTGAGTCCTCGAAGCAGCATTCCCGCATCCACTTTGAGTCAGACGATACCGATGAGCCCGCACCTCCATCTGAGGAGGACCATCCAGAAGAAGCGGAAGAAGCACCACCGGTTTCGCCCAAGCATTTTCCTGTTTGTCAGAGTCCGAGTCAGAGTCAGTATAAAAGTCCGAGTCAGAGTCTTGTTCAGAACTCAGTTTCAACAGCTAATGAAAATCTTTCAGTTCCAGAACCTGAGTTAATAATCCCTTTCCCCCAAGCTCTTAAGGTGGAAAGAAGAAAATCCAAAAAATCCAAAAAGATGACCCTGAGATGGCTGAATTCTGCAATAAACATATCAAGGTCACAATCCCTTTTGACAAGTTCGTGGAAATAACCCCTGCATTCCAAAAATACCTTAAGGTGAGATGCACACCTACTAGGGTTAGCAGGAAGACCAAAAGCCGTGTTGAGAAACACGTTCTATCAATAGCCACGACTTGTGCAATAAAGAACTCGTTTCCTCGAAAACGAAGAGACATGGGTGCACACTATGTAGAGAGTCATGTTGATGACATTGCGTTTGCACGCACTCTCCTGGACAATGGTTCCTCAATTAACTTAATGCCCACGGCCCTCTATGAGCGGCTTAATCTCGGACCTCTTAGGAAATCTAGAGCTATTCTGCAGTTTGCTGACAAATCCACTAAGAGGTCCCAAGGAGAGTTAAGGAACATTGTGATCAGAGTCGAGGGGCAGGAATACATGGTGGACTTTACTGTCCTGGATATGGAAACCCCTCGTAATTGGAGAGATTCCCAGATCATTTTAGGTAGGCCCTTCCTCAGAACTGCGGGGGCCTTATTTGATTATAAAACTGGGAAGATTCAGTTCCAAACTCCCGGCGGAGATGAGGAATTGGAGATGAAGCAGACGAGATGGCAGAGACCGGACTCCGAATCCAGCACCGAGTACTCTTCTACCGAGACAGACTGTGAATATGTAGACGTAGTTGGGCCATGGAGACAGAACCCAGCCAGCATTAATGTGTCCATCTCCTTTGAAGATGATCCAGTGCATGAGTCAGTCTGCGAGATTCTGAGGAACGAGTACAGCCCTGAACCTGCATCGCCCTACATCTTCGATGACGTAGAGGCCCAGTGGGGCCTGTCAGTCCTTACATCCTTAGGACAATCGGAAGATGAGGATGACAAGTCGGACGAGGCGTTTGCCGATTGTATGGGAAAATTTTGACGATCCGACTCCAGAGCCACGCTTGGTGGCAGCTGTTACAGAAAATGATCCAGCCACTTCCAACACCGAATCAGATCAGATTGAGCTAGACTTCTTAGATGACCACACTATACCTGAGCTCAAACCTCTTCCCACAACACTGAAATATGCCTTCCTTGCGGGCCAAGACAAGAAATTTCCGGTCATTATCAGTTCGCAATTGACCGAGGAGCAGGAATCTCGCTTGCTAGAGATCCTGGAGAAAAACCGCAAGGCAATAGGTTGGAGCATTTCCGATCTCCATGGGATAAATCCCGCTCTGTGTTCGCACCATATTTACTTGGAGAATGAAGCCAAACCCTCTCGTGAATTCCAACGCCGGTTGAATCCAAATTTACGAGAAGTGGTGAAAAAAGAGATAGAAAAATGGTGCGACGCGGGTTTCATTTACCCAATCTCCGACTCTAAGTGGGTGGCCCCAATCCATGTTGTCCCGAAAAAGTCGGGAATTCAGACGACCACCAATGAGGACGGAGAGGAGATCGTGACGAGAATACCCACGTCATGGCGCGTCTGTGTGGATTACAGACGCTTGAATGCCGCGACGAAGAAGGATCATTTCCCTCTACCATTCATCGATCAGATCTTAGAAAGATTAGCGGGAAAAGAATTCTTCTGCTTCCTTGATGGGTTCTCGGGCTACAATCAAGTAGCCATAGCTCCAGAGGACCAGGAAAAGACCACGTTTACATGCCCCTTTGGTACCTATGCTTTCAGGCGCATGCCCTTTGGGCTATGCAATGCTCCAGGTACTTTTCAAAGGTGCATGATTGCTGTATTCGCCGAAATGGTCGGCGAATTCCTGGAAGTCTTCATGGATGACTTCTCGGTCCACGGCGACTCTTTTGATTCCTGCCTTAGGAATCTGGATCGAGTCCTCAAAAGATGTTGTGAGGTCAATCTGGTGCTCTCCTGGGAGAAAAGTCACTTCATGGTGACGGAGGGCATAGTGTTGGGGCATGTCATCTCCAAGAGAGGAATGGAGGTTGACCCTGCCAAGGTGGACGTGATCAGACGACTCCAGCCACCAACCAACGTAAAACAGTTGCGGTCGTTCCTCGGGCATGTCGGATTTTATCGAAGATTTATCAAGGATTTTTCCAAGATTGCCCGACCGCTAACTGAGCTTTTAGGCAAAGACACGGAGTTTATTGTAGATCACAAATGTCTTGAGGCCTTTAAGCTTTTACAAGGAATGATCATGGATGCACCCATTTTACAAGCCCCAGATTGGTCTCTACCTTTTGAGATCATGACGGATGCCTCAGATTATGCTGTTGGGGCTGTATTGGGACAAAGAAGAGATGGCGTCCCGTTTGCAATTCACTACGCAAGCAAAGTGCTTGATTCTGCTCAGCGTAACTATACAGTTACCGAAAAGGAAATGCTTGCGGTAGTGTTTGCCTTGGACAAATTCAGATCCCACTTAATCGGATCCAAGGTAACCGTGTTCACAGACCATACGGCACTACGATACCTGATGGAGAAGAAGGACGCGAAGGCGCGTCTTCTTCGATGGATTTTACTTATCCAGGAGTTTGATTTGGATATCCGTGATAAACCTGGTAAGAAGAACGTAGTGGCCGATCATCTTTCTCGTCTCGAAGATCTTAATACTTCCGAGGTTTCACCAATTCGAGACTCCTTCCCTGACGAGTCGATTTTTGTTATCGACTCACTCCCGTGGTACGCCAATATCGTGAACTATCTTGTCTCCAAGAAAGTTCCCGAGGATTGGCCCAAGAGCCAAATCGACCGATTAAAGTCGGACGCTAGACACTACCATTGGGAGGATCCGATCCTTTTCTTTGAAGGACCGGATTGTGTCTGGAGACGTTGTATTCCTCAGGAGGAATACCAGAGTGTCCTTTCTTTATGCCATAGCTTAGAGGCAGGAGGACACCACTCCGGGAAGAGGACCGCATGGAAGGTACTTCAGTGTGGCTTCTACTGGCCGACTCTGTTTCGCGATGCCACCGCCTTCGCGAAGTCGTGTCCAGTCTGCCAGAGAATGGGAGGAACCGTCGGTTCCAGGGATGAGATGCCAATGCAGCCGGTCATCATTTGTGATGTCTTTGACGCCTGGGGCATCGATTTCATGGGCCCATTCCCTGTCAGCCACGGGTTTGAATACATCCTTCTTGCGGTAGACTACCTATCCAGATGGGTGGAGGCTATCCCGACCCGAGCCGCAGACAGCAGGACTGTCTGTAAATTCATCAAAGAGAACATAATCTCTAGGTTCGGGATCCCCAAGATGATGATATCAGACGGGGGTAGCCACTTTGTGAATCGGGAGGTGAAGAAACTCCTGAAGGACTACGGCATCGAACACCGTGTCGCGAGTCCTTACCACCCGCAAACCAATGGTATGGCTGAGGTGTCAAATAGGGAGGTGAAAACCATATTGCAAAAGCTTGTCCGCCCGGACAGAAAGGACTGGTCTCAGATCTTGGATCAAGTCCTCTGGGCGTATAGGACGGCTTACAAGACACCGTTAGGCACCTCCCCATTCCGAATGGTATTCGGAAAGCCATGCCATTTGCCCGCAGAGTTAGTTCACAAATCAGAATGGGCAATAAAGAAGGTCAACTGGAACACACACCTGGGTCAGAAACAGAGAGACATGGATCTGAATGAGCTTGTGGAAGTCAGAAACCGAGCATACGACAACAGTTTGGTGTACAAGGACAAGGTGAAGCGTTGGCATGATAGATATATCAGACGAAAGACCTTTGTTCCTGGACAGAAGGTATGGTTGTTCAATGCTAGGCTGAAGATTTTCCAAGGCAAGTTGAAGTCTAAGTGGACGGGACCATTTGTCGTCCGTACGGTGCATGATAGTGGATGTGTCGAGATCTCAGATCTCGCAGATGACGCACCGACATTCCTAGTGAATGGGCAGCTGTTGAAACACTTCGTCGAATCTAATGAGCAGTTAGTCCATGTCGAGGAGATTGTATTCATGCGCGAGACAGATACAGCAGAGTCACATCAAGCCGCGTATGAGACCTTGCAGCAGTGAACTCCAGCCATCCGCAGCATCTCGAAAGATTCAGACCGATTCATCTGTATATATCATCATTCTTGTACAATCTACCCTTTCTCCCGCGACTTTAGCAACCCATCCCCGCCTCATCAGATCACTATCTTGGACTATACTTAGGATAACCAGAGCCTAAGTATAGGGGGGAAGGTCACCCAAGTCGAGTCACTGTACATCCTCCATCACATTGGTCCTCACACTCATTTCCTTCCGAAACTTAGGCTGACCTGAGCCTCAGTATAGGGGGGGCCGATGCCCGCATTGTATATACTCATCCATTTCCCATCTTTTCCGCATCCACCCCAGTTTTGATCTTCTTCTATACTTAGGTTGCCATAGCCTAAGTGTAGGGGGGTGAGATGGTTTCTATACTTCTTGGTTCTCCTACGCTTAGCACGAGCTATGTCTTTTTCCTCGCTCTTAGTGCTCTGAGGACATAGCACACGCTAAGTATAGGGGGGCGTGTATATATTACATATATACTTTACCCATAGCTCGTACTTTCACGTATTTTTGTATATATATTACAATAATTACGGGTGGGTAAACATCAAAAAAAAATATAATCTTTAATAAATAGGCTTCTTATTTACTCTTGCATATCATCTCTGCATAGAAAAATAAAAAGAGTCTTGCATTTTCATAGCATGACATCTCATCTCATTTGCATAAGTTGCTTATGCAAAGTGAAAAGCTAGTGGGTTCTGGACCAAGTTGTGAGCAGATATTAAGGATGAAAATGACTTGACCTTAATCCACCTAATTTCAGAGGAACCTTATAGGAACTGGAGTTAAGATTTTTCAGGTCAGGTGACTTAATTCTTTAAGTCTCCAAGTCTATGTTCATATGTCATCTTGACAAGCCTAAATAGAGCACTTAACAACACACACATGACTCTTAGAGACAATGGCTTAACATGCACCAGCACTTTACACATGGCTCTCTACGGATGAGGTGATAAGGAGACAGTTTCCTTTAGCTTGGGGTAGCATATGAGGGTAGTACTTCTAGGCGGAACCTCTCTTCTTCTTTTAGTGAAGGAAGTGCGTCTCAACTTGGACTAGTGGTGATGAAGGCTAAAGACAGAAGCAGTGGGTTGCAATAAAGCTTCAAAAGAGGGATAGTCTACTGGCTCAAGAGGAAATTTCTTGTATCTATGCTGCACCATGTATATATGTTGTACAAAGGCATGAAAAAAAATGCCAAAAAGAACTCCAAAAAAGTGGTGGGTCGGATTGAAAATTTAATAACCCCACCGGAGTATATGTAGTCAAGAAAAGCAAAAGCTTATGGTCACCATGTACTTGCAGCGGGAGACTTAGCTACACTGGCTGAGCTTCCAAAAGTCTATACCTCTCCCTCCTCTTCTTGAGCCGGTTGAACTTGAACTTAGAAGGGAATACCCCGCTTCTCGAGGAAAGAGTTGCTAGACCAAGGCATTAGAGTTACCAGGTTGGGGGAGATTGTTTCTTTGTTACTTCTGAGGTGGGGAGTCATCTATCACTTACACCGCATGAAAAGATTCATAGTCATTAGGGTTTGTGTATGTAGACTTGTTCTGATTAGGTAAGTTGAGGAGTCTTGAATAGAAGACTTGTGGAACTTGAAGTCTGTTAAGTCTTAAACTCAGATCCCAATAAGGTTCCGACACATGAGTAATCCAAAGGGTCAAGTCTAGCTCTATTTTTAACTTTTGTTCATGACCTTGGTATGGAACCCAATTTCATTTCACTCTTGCATTTCATTTAGTTGCTCGGGGACGAGCAAGGTTTAAGTATAGGGGGTTGATGAATCTGTTATTCATCACTCCAAAAGTCAAAAATAGAGCCTTGTTCCCAAGAAAATAGAGGCATATTTCCTTTTATCTTGCATAAATAACACTCATGCATGCATCCGTAATTCATGCATTTTAGCAGCTCATCTGCATGTAAATAAGAAGCCAAAAATCCCCTGTAAAATACCTCTTCATCAAAATAACTTCTTCTCTATAATATATGTATATATTCCTTAATAATAGAGGGAAGAATGCCAAAAATCACCCTTGTAAAATAGCCCAAATATCTTGAGAACCCTTGTACATTTAAACATACATAAAGCCCTCATACAAACCCCTAATTAGGTCTACTCACTCTTAGAATACTACACATTAAAAGACCTTCAAAATGAGACTGATTTCATTGAAATTGGAGCTTGTATGAGAAACTTGGGTTTTTGGATCCTTTTGTATACTACACATGTATATTTATGTATCCTTGTATTTATGTATCATATTTGACCTCATCTCCGTCTTTGGTCAACATGAAACTTGTAGATCTCATGAAGATCTACAACTTTCATGTTTTGAGTTTTTCCAAATTCGGCTTCCTCTTCTCTCTACACGTGTTTCTTTCTCCAGCCATTCACAGCAGGCCACGTGGCGCCCTCTGGTTGCGCCACGCGGCCCGCTGCCCATCGCCTCATCCGCCTGCGCCTTCCACCGTTGGATCTCGCTTCAGATCCAACGGCCCAGGCCTTTCCACGCGTTTCCCTTCTCCTTGCCGTCAGATCGCCCCCGCGCTCCATCTGATCCCTCCATTAGCGCCGCTCCCTCAGCCAGACACGTGGCGCGCTATGCGCCCTTCGATCGCGCCCTGGACTTTCCATCTCAACCGCAGCTTCTGCCTATCTCCTTAGCCGATCGATCAGGCCCTTGATTCCATCTGAGCCATTCCTTAGCGCCTCGCCCTCGACACGCCACGTGGCTGCTCCATCGGCCCTCCGATCACGTGCCTCAGATCTAATCTGGCCCGTCATCTCGCTTTTAGCCCTCCACCGTTGGATCTCCAGATCCAACGGTTGAGCTGCATCGTCAACCTCCGATCGCTCTCTCTCACACGATCTCGACCTTGCGGAACACGCACCCCCTTCCTATTCTTGGCAGCGCATCTACCACCACAGAAGCCCGCTGACCTCCCCACGACATCCTCCACTCGTCCCTCTCCCTCGCCATCTCCCTCAAGCACCACCATCTCCACCATACTCGCCCCACGACGGCCACCAACTTCGCCAGTCCACCAGCTAACCCATCAACTTCTCCCTATAAATACCCAGCCACCGGCACCGTTCACCCCCATCCGCCACTCCAGAGAGAGTCCTTGAGCTCCAAGCTACTTATTGGTGACAGCAATTTGTTGAGTTGTCGAGCGAAGAGAGGTTTCCAACTCCGGCGAGATCCACGGCCGCCACCGCCGTGCTGCAGCCTCCCTCGAGCCGCTGCCTGAGCTCGGGACCCTACCGATCCCTCGAGCGACGACCCTGGAACTCCCAACTGAGCTCCAATTCCCAGGTAACTCCCTCCATCGTTCTCTGATCTTCTTCTTCTTTTTCTTGCTTTTTCTTCAGCTTTTATTCGCCGTCGTTGACCATCCTCGCGCCTTCCAATCACCTCGACGAGCTTCGCGTCGAAGCTCCGATCATCGCAGTACCCTCCGCACACTCCGACAACGCATACCACGTTCCTCCGACGAGCAGCTCCGCCATTTGGCCGGAGCTCGTTCGCCGGACCACCTCACGCCATTTCAGGCCTCGCCGATCACTTCACTTCCCTCCACGAGCACCTGCACGCCTCGGCTATACGATTAACCCTTTGCAGGTCCTTGAGTATTCATTGGCCGGAACCTCGCCGGAGATCCCTTCGAGCTTCATCAACGCCGAGCTCCAGCACATCTCCAAGGATCGTGAGGCCACTGGAGGCTTCGCCGTGCACTCCCGCTGCTTCTGAGCTACTTGGGAGCTCGAGACGTCCTTCATCGACGCCTGGCGACCGAGGCGGAGCGAGCCCAGTCCCACCGGAGCACCGCCTTCTCCTCCGCAGGTGGCGGAGGACCACTCGAGACGACGCAGCAGCAGCCGTACGATCATCCGATCGAACGGCCCTCGTTCTGCCACGTATTCCATCACCGCGACCTTCCTCGACCGTGCATCGCGCTTCTGATCCTATGCCTCGCAAGTCGCCACGCATCTTCATCGACATCCCTTGGATCATCTTGATCCAAGGGCCTTCAGGCCGCCACGTCAACGCATCCGAGCCTCGGCCTCCTAAGCTTAGGCTCGGGTGACCCGAAGCTGCACCGAGGCTAGACCGAACCTCCAGAAGATCCGAGCCTCCGACGCCCTCCGAACCTAGGTCGGCCACGTGAGGAGCACGTGCGACCTGGGTTATTTGCACAGACGCCCCTGAAGCTTATGGAAATTACAAAAAGGTCCCTGTGAAGCAGACCCCACGTGAGGAGCACGTGTTCCGTGGAGAAATTGCATACAAGTCCTGCATGTTATCGGTAATTGCATTTTAGTCCCTGTCAGCATGTTTGATTTTTGAAGTTTCAATTTCCAGTATTGCATTTACGCCCTTGTGTTTGCACGTGTCCATAGAGTACATTGTTCATCATTTTGAGATTCTAAAAATTGCATGTTGTTGGAAATTTTGTCCTCTGCCTATCAGTACACGTGTATGATTTTTGTAGGCTTATTTGAATTATTAATGAATTAATTGGTTCATTGTTGACATATTTTGCCCAATGATGCCTTTTGATTTTTAATTAATTATCTGTGCCTTAAAAAATTATCAAAAATTCACAGTAGCTTAAGGACACCATTTTTAACACACCATAAAAATTTCATAGCATTTTCACGCATATCGAGGCCTAAATAAATTGTTTAGCGATTTTTTTAAATTAATTTTAGTAAATTCATTTCACAGTAAAATTAAGTTCTGTCAATTTCCCTAGGTCCCTTCTCATTAGAGCCACCTAGGGTAATTTTAGTTCTTGAAAAAATTGTGATTTGATATTTATTAAAAATTAAATTCTGAAAATCACTCTTTCTGTTTCTTTAATTCACAGTAAATTCATTTTGAGTCAAAAAATTCCAAAAAAATTAGTGTAGGTCATTTTCATCATAAATAACTGTCTGGCCAACTTTCATTATTTTTGGACTTCATTTGATACATCAATTAAATTTAACGTTAAATTGGCTAAGATTTGTCTACATATGTCTGCATAGAAATTAAAAAAACCAAAAAAAATATATTCCCGAAAATCTCACACTTGGATTTTGCTGAAATTTGACCTAAGGAGACAGTTGCCTCCCTGAGATCGACCTTGGACTTCACCAAGTAAAAAAAATTTTGCCGCTTGAAATTAACTCGAATCTGATTAAAGTGGTTTTTGATTAACCTCTCGTATCCGACTGCAACGAACGACATCTAATTAATTTGGACATTAATTTGCTCGAATTAACTAAGGGTGCGGGAGCGATGTCAGAGGCATACTGCACATGTGAATCCTGTTGGCGGGGACTTCTTTCTAATTTGTGGAAAACATGTGGGTCGGGGCATGATTTCCCCTCGTCTCGCATGCTTCTCACGGGTTCCTGCAAGCTTTAACGGTACTTTGGCACCATGTCTCCACGTGGAGGGCTCCTGTTTGTTTCGGCATGCCCAAGACTTGTGTTTCTGCTTCCGGGTTGATCAAGATCGTCTGATGGTGCTCGATCCAACGACTGGAGTATGGGTGTGAATTAATGGCCTGAATGTGATGAGCTCTTCATTGTGTGGCAGTTGCTGCTTGATCATGGGGCATGGACGTCGATGGCAGCTAGCGATCATCAATGCGCGAAGGGCGACGATGGTGCGATCGATGAGCAGAGGAGATCGAGGCAGACTACGGGGAGTGGCACTTTGATGTAGCTATGGACAATCGATGGCAGAGATGCGACTGAGGCGGAGTGGCGTTAGGTGCGGCAATCGTCTGCTACAAGCTGATGCACACGATATTGGGATCCAGTCGAGGCGTGGGGATTGTGAAGAAAGGTGGAGTGGGTGGCGTTGGCGGTATGACCAAGGGGACGGAGTAATAAGGTATGGTGCAGTGACACTGGCGGTGTGACCAAGGGGAGCGAAGCAAGGGGGTATGGTGCGGTGGTGCGAGAAGATGAAGGTGAGGCGGTGAGCGATGCAACGATAGTTGAAGATGGAAAGTGTAGTAGGTGACTCGATCGGGGTGGGGGTACAGAAGAAGTACTCGGAGGAGGAGGAGAAGAAGAAGGGGAGAATTGAGAATGGAGATTTCCTAGAACGAAGCTCCCAGACAAGAGATCCGTTTCGTTGCTTGATGGCTCAGTTGGCCGGAGCTAGAGCAGGCTTCGTGCGAAGCTTGCGGCGACGGAGGTTGATGCTTCGTAGGATCTCACCAGGGGTCAGGGTAGTCACTCGAGCACTATGACAGTATGACCTCCTGATGTCACCTGAGGTGGCGACGAACTCACTCCGTTGCCCTCTGAAAATGACGGATGTCATAGAGTGGTTGCTGAAGAAGGCAGAGGTCATAGGGTGAGGCGAATGAAGAGAGGAGGTTGTAGACTGAGGAAACGAGCATCATTTTGGGGCCCTGCCTTGAAGGGCGGGTGGTTGAAGGAACGGGTCGAGCATGGTGGTTGCGGAGCGGCAAGCGCGGGCTGCCATGGGAGGCGGAGGAGTCAGGCACAAGGGGGAGAAGGAGCGGAGCGCCGTGTAGTGCGCGGGGACACGACCACGTGGCGAGGAAAAAGGTAAAAATAAAATAAATCAAATCTAGTAATATTAATAATAATTTAGTTAATTAATTATTTGCATAAAAGGAAAATAAAAAGGGTGGGTTGACATATGGCAGCTCCAAGAGCTACCACGTAGCGCTCCACAAAACTTGAAAATTAAATTAAAAGAAAATCCAAAAGAAATAACAAATAAAGTCAAATCGAAAGTGGTCTACATGAAATTTGGTTATCTCGATGACATCCACAACATTTGTGAAGGTCTCAAAATTAAGAGAAACCATCTGTACAAGAAGTATTTTTGGTGGTACTCTATAGATATAAAATATTGCATTTCTGTATTTTTAATTTTTTGTCATTTTTAATAAGATAAAAATGGAAATAAAATCATATAGAATATGCAATTAATATTTACATCTTAATCTAATTTTTGGTATTTTTAATAATTATGAAAATAAAGAATTAAAATAAAGGGAACATATATACATACTATATACATACTCCAGTTGATTTATTTTCTTTGATTCTTGCTTCGATTTTTATTTGAATTTTTATGCAATTTATTAAAAATAACTCAAAGAAAATAAATGAAAAGGAAATAAGTCAAAAAGAGTTGTTTTGTACATAAAAATAGGGTCAAAAAGTCGATATGTACAATATACAATGAGGCTCCAAAATCCAAGTTTCACATACGAACTTTGATTTGAATCTGCTCTTATTTTATAGATAATTGAATGTATATTAATTTAAAAGTGAGTAGGGGTTCATAGGAGACTGTATACGAGAGATATTGAGGTTTGCAGCTTTTAGTCTCAAAATTAATGTTTGGGTTTATTGGAAAATTATACAAGTTAACATTTTTTGGTATTTTCCTTGATTAGTATTAGCAATATATACACTATAAAATTGATTTTATTTGACTTTGGGGCTAGTGGAAAATAAAAATATAATTTATACGTGATAATTTACAAGATTTTTTGGCTTCTTATTTATTGCAATTTTGAATGCTAAATTTTGAATACTATTTTACAAGTGCATGAAAGATAATAATGCAAAATAGATGATTAAATGAACTAAATACTTGGAACGAGGCCCTATTTTCATCTTTCAGAGCAATGAATCATAGATTCATTACCTTGTACCGGCCTATATGATCCATTTTTTTGGATCAACAATTGCATGATATCATATGGCCATGGTACATAACCTTATTTGTACTAAGGGACCTATTATGCAAATTAAATATTCTTCATTTCATATCAAGGAGTGTTATGTAATAACTCATCATGTGATCACATGTCCAACAATCTCCCACTAGCTCAAAGAGCCATTAATTGGTTGATCTTTTAAACCCACACCCACCTGCTAATCATGAGCCACTTAAACAAATAGCTTGGTCTGTTAACTAGACACTCTGTCCCAAGAGACTGCTAAGTCCTTTTACACACTTAAATGTCCCCTGCTAATAGTGTTCGCATCCGATACGAATGTTGCATCTTATGCAACTAATACCTAATCTTCTTGAAGCAGTTAAAGTGCCTTACATCCTACTAGTTTTAGCCTTCAGCACTACAAATCAACGATTATTATAATTAGTAAAGGATTTATATTATCCGTTATGCTTGGAGATCTCTATCACCTTATGCTAAGACATGGTATTAAGTATTATATGGTATATATATATATATATAAGACATTGAGATCACCATCTCAGAAGTCTTAAGTCCTCGAAGATAAGATTTCGAGATCATTACCTCTAAATTCCAGTGTCTTTGAGAATATTATCATCACTGTAATTAAGTGTTTGATGAATCTCCATTTCATCACCTTTATTCTATCATCTTTGCCTTAAAAACCCTAGCTAATGCATGTAAATAACATCAATTTGTGCATAATAGCATTCATTATTTATTGTATTATTTGTATATAAAATAAGATTTTTAATGCCAAAATTATAGAATAAAGAGAAGAAAGGAAAAATGAATAAAATATTGCAAATATTTTATGATCCTAACCCCGAGACCAAGTCTAGAATGGAATTGATCGACAAGGAATAAAGTAAGGGGAGATATGGGCCAAAATAGAATAAATACCTCAATTATTCATTCTTTAATTATGCATTTTTACACCTATTTTATTCTCTATTATTTATTCATCAAATAAAGAAACTTTGTACATAAGAGTTGTAGATAATAATATAAATAAAAATACAAATTTGAGTTTGTACAAAAATAATACTCTGTGTTCATTTTATACACAAAATGAAAAGTCAAAAACCAAACTTCACAGACCCATATCTTTCAAATAAAAACTCAAAATATAGCAAAATAACTCTAATTGCATATAACTTTTCACGAGCTATTTAATGATGGTGGTTTTATATTTTTGGGGGTTAATGTGTAGAAGTTGGGTTTTGGGCCGCTATTGTACATGATACCGATTAAAATATTTAATTTATTCATTATTTATTACTTTTGCAAATTCATATTTTTATAATTTTGTAAACATTATTTATAACATATTTATATATTAAAATTAGAATAAAACAAAAAGGAAATGGAAAGTAAAATAAATCTAGTTCAAAACATAGACGAAATACCCATGTTATATATCTATATAAATAAAAGGGGAAATATATTCCTTTATTCTTTATTCATTCGTATTTTTCTAATATTGTAGATATTATCTATATTCTATTAAAAATACAAAACTAAAATAAAAATCATCAAACTACATTAAAATAAAATAGTGTATATAAATACATAGGGAAAATACCTATAAATATGGCTACACAATATACTTATCTATTTATTTAAGTGTACAAACAACATCAAAAAAATAAAGTAAAAATATATTTATACTCATAAAAATAATTTATAAATAAATAAATAAAATAATAAAATAATAAAATAAAAATATACAAAATAAAAATAAAAATATACAAAATATAGGTAATTATACCTATAAATAAGCCATTAAAAATAAATTTATAATAAAATACACCAAAAAATAAAAATCATAATAAAATACTACATAAAATAATAAATGTTTTTATTTTATACTAAAAAAATAATGGGTTTTTATCACTTGTGCCCCTTTGAGATATCACAATTTCAGTTATGCCCTATCTTTTTGGTAATATCAGTTGTACCCCCAACTTCTTGCCAATATATCATTTGTGCCCCTCGGGTTAGTTGCCGTCCATCTCCAACACAAACGAACATTAACTTTAAGGACACAATAGGAATTACTTTTAAAAATTGGTCTGAAATGTCCAGGCACTTCTTCTTCCTCCTCCTCTCGCATCCTCTTCCTCTTCCTCTTCCTCCCCCTTCTCTTTCTCCTTACAGCCTCCTACTCCTCCATCGGCTCCTCCCGACCATCCCCAACTCATCCCTCCGCCCCATCTCCTCCCCCTCACCTGCGCCTCCCCCTCTACGCACAAACTCGTCCCTCGGCCCCGAGCTCCTCCCCGACCCTTGCACCTCCACCCCGGTGCCTTCACGGCCCCCTGGCCCCTGCCTCCTCCGCCCCGGCTACTGTAGGTGCACAACAAGGGAGGGCATGCGGGGAAGAACGCGACGGCTGCAATCAAGGGCGGCTGGTGACCGCACGGTTGCAATGTAGCTGGGGAGCGGTTCTGGGGGCGCGTATTGAGGGTGTGGGAACCGCACGCGGCGCACAAGGATCAGGTTGGCAACGGAGCAGGGGCCGCAGCGGGCGGTCGCGACAACTACTGGGAGGGAGATGGTCGGCGACGGAGGTCTCCTACTGACGGGTGGCAGTCGATGGCGGTTGGGATGGAGGTGCATGACCTGCTGATTGAGGCGAGCGGAGGAGGCATTACATGCACGTCGAGGGTCGGTTGGTGGGCTAGTTGCGTGGCTGCTGCCGGAGACGGCGGTTGGCGGCTGGTGGGAAGAAGGGGGCACGCTGGGGCGCGCATGCGAAGGCTAAGGGGTGGACTGCCGCTGACGGCTGGGCAAGGGCCGTGTGCGGCTTCAGGTTAGGTCCCATGCGGCATGTGGCTGGCAATGGCTGGGGCAACATGAGGGCGTGGTTTGGTCGTGCGCGGTGCAGGCGCAGGCTGCTGCTAGAATTCTCTTTTTTTAGTGTAATTTTTTTTGAATTGTTTTGTAAACAAAAATAAAAATTCATCAAAAATACAATAAATTTCACTGTTTGATCCGTAACGAGTGATATATATGTGAAAATGCAAAAATTTTAGAGATTCAATGGATGCACGATGGTGTCACTAAGAGAAAGAAAGAAGTACAAATGAAGTTGGAAGAAGATGAAGAAGAAATATGGACAATAATACCCCTCTTAACTGCACTAAGGTTTGAAAAAATCATGGTTAAGTCAACTCACTGACGATCAATCTGACATAAGGGCACAAGTGATAACGGAGAAAGAAGTAAGGGGCACAATTGATATTCCCAAAAAGATAGGGGCATACCTGAAACTGCGATATCTCAGAGGGGCACAAGTGATAAAAACCCAAAAATAATAATATCATTTTCTATTTTTAATTATTTATTATTTAATAAAATTGTTATTTTGTCTCGTAGCGGTCCTACGTGGCCCAATGATGGCGCGCAGACTGTTGACCTCTGGTCAACTGTCCCATCTGAAGACCTGGCGCGTCAGAACCATCTTTTCCCCCCAACTTCCTCCATTTTTCCCAGTTGATCCATCGATCAATCGGCGTCCCTTCCTTCCTGACAAATGCTCCACCATCATTGTATATTCTCGCCAGTCCGTTAAATCCATCGTACATACTTTTGATTCCTTAATTTCATCCAGTCAATAAGGGTGCTCCATACTTGTTTATAAATAGACCTTCTCCTTCTTCCGTTAATTTTTGGTCATTTTCTTCGTCCTTGGACCCCTGGGCCTTGGTCTAGAGCGTATCCCCATAATAGGGGGAGTCCCCTGAGCGTCCACGGTGGCTCGAGGAAGGAGGAGTGCACCCACGACCGTCGCTCCGGCGAGGCCCTGCTCCTTGGGTAACACCTAGGTTAGAACTGCGCACTTCATTGTTTTTAGGTACCTTATTGTTCCTACTTTTTAATTATGCAATTAGATTAATCATTAGCCCGCAGATTTAGCATAGGATCCACTGTTCGTAGTTCGCCGGAGCTCAGCTCCGAGGAACGATTTCACCGTACCTCGCTTGTTTCTCGACCACTGTTCCACTCCCATTTCGTTCCCTTTCCAGTTCCCTATGCTTCGCACCTTTCCATTCCCCCAGATCAATTTTGGATCTGGAGATCGGACCTCCCTTCTCTGCCCTCGTCGGAGGTCACCGAGCACACCACCTATCGTCCATCACACCATCAATAAGGCCATCAGAACCCCCGTTTTCATGCACCTAACACTTCTACAGGATCGAAGCGCCAAAAGACCCGCGAGGGTCGATTTTTGAAGCAAGACGAGGCACCTGGAGCCATTGTTCTTCCTCGACCTCGCCTGAGCACATCTGAGCTCCAGGTGCCTAGATGACGGCATCGATCGACACAGAAGGATTCCAGGAAGGCGTAGAGATACTTGTCGGCGATGGAGGTGGCCAGAGGAGCACACTGCGACCAATCAAAGCTTGCCCCAGGCGAGCTTCTTCCCAGTTCATCCAACCCCTTCCAGAGCCGTCCGATCAAGGAGGAGCACCCAATTTTGATTAGCATCATCTGACGGAGTCACGCCTCGACAGTTGGATCCCCTCCTTGGATCTAATCTTCACCGCTCATTGGCAAAGCATCATTGGACGTCAGATGGACGACAAATGTATAAGTGAAGATCATCCAGCCGTCCACCCGCGCCTATTATGGGGTAATTTGCACATCTTTGCCCTACCTTTTTTGTATTTATTATTTAATCATGTAAATAAAATGTAACGTTATAAAAAAGTGGAAATTTTGCATCGAGGACATTATAATTACTTTAATTGCTTTTAGATCCAGTCCACGTCACCTCACGTGCTGTCGCACATGAGGTGGCAAAAATTGTAGGGAAACCCTGTCAGTTTTGTAAATTACACGCATGTCCGTGAACTTATATATAATTGCATTTTGGTCCCTGTCTATGTGAATCACGTGTAGTCCCACGTGATGGGTTATTTACATGTGTACCCTGGCGTTTTTTTAAATTGTAATTTAGTTATTAAATAAATGTTGTAAACTTTTGCGTGTTTTTGGACAGAGCCCCCTGTATTTATTTTTATTTACAAAAATGCACCTGCTAGGACATGTATTTTTGTGTATTTCTCCTATTTATTAAAAATGAAAAAAATAGTTCCTAAAAATCCACAAAAATAGGATTAGATGCTCCATGCAATGTACTTACGCCCACATGTTCATTTTGCATTTTTTGCATCTAATCTATTTATTAAAATTAAAAAGGAACTAAATAATCCATGTTTACATATAAAAATTCCAAAAAAATTATAAAAACTTTTTGAAAAATTACAAAAAATTATATATAGTATATATTGGTATTTATTGAGTCCAGAAAACAAAAACCCCTAAAAATTAGAAAAAAGAAAATTATCAAAATCATAAAGCTCCAAAATCCAACAAAAAATATAATTACCTATATATTATTATGTATATATTAAAATTGATTTGGGTAATTTTTGTACTCGTATTTTTTTTAAAACCCAAATTAATTTCACATTAATTATTAATCCCATATTTGGGATATTTTTAACTTTAGAAATACATAAAAATTAGCAAAAATTTCATAAAAATAACAAGAAATAGAAAAAATATAAAAATGACAAAAATATCTTATTTACTATATTTTGAGTTTTTTTACACATTTGTTTGTATACAGTACTTATATATACCTTAGATTATACTTATACATATACATATATGCCTAAACATATGTTATATTTATATAATATTTAAAGTAAAAAGAAATTGTAAAAAATGGAAAATAAAAAAATACAAAATTATAAAACCAAAAATAAAATAAAAAAAGATAAAAAATTAAAAATCCTACAAAAAAACAATAATTGGACAAGAGATAAAAGACGGAATTTTTGTGCATTCACTTGCGTACTCCTCCTGTTTGCTCCAAGTGTTCGACCTCTACATGTGCTTACACTATACACATTTGCATGTAGAGTTATAATAAAATTCAACTCAACATTTTTGATACTTAAATGTTTGATTCTTATCGTGGGTTAACTGTTGAATAACCGAAGTTTGTTAAGAGGTCAACGCATCGACTGGATTTCTCGCCTTATGAGATTTCTAGATCCTCTGCAGATTTCTGTTATCAAATGGCACCGTTGCTGAGGGGCAACACCGCAGTAGGAGATTATCTGATTTCTGTATGTTATCTCTTGATTTATTATTTATTTATTTATTTATTTATTTATTGTTTCTCTATTTTTTGATATTATTGTGAACTGTCTGACACTCCTGCTTGTTTGAATTTGTCGTGAGGGACCATGACGTGAGGGAGGATCTCTTAAGAAGACCTATGCACCCAAGCAATGCGGAGCCGGCTTTCTAACTGAGCCGGCAGGAGAGAGCAACAAATTAAGACTTGGAGGAATTTTGGAGGCAATCGCCAGATTCAGTTTATAAAAAATGTGTAAATTTATGTGAGAAAATGACTTTATAATTGTAATAATTCAGGACTCTCATAGAAACTCCGACTTATCAAGGCCCAGTTCTCGAGGGATTGTTCCCTTGGGAGCCTCAACAATTTTGACGCTTTTCCTTTTTTATTTTATTTTTATTATTTTGTGTGAATGAGCCCTAGTTTCGGAATTACTTGCCGATAGATTCAGGTCCAAATCCCCTAATATATTTGCCTGTACCTATAGATGCGCTTTTGGACTTACTCAAATTAATAATTGTTGGTTATTTAGATTCGAAACCGCACGCCGTGAGAGACGTCATACAACGCTGGCAGGACCCGTTGTGGCGGGCACCGAGACGTCTCCAAGATCGGACTTTAGGGTCTGACTTTAATTAACCAACATTTGGTGCTTCACGATAATAGCAGCTACTATCCTAGGGCGATTTCATCGGACTGCATCTCATATAGCATAGGTTTTCAATTTTATCTTGCATCCCGCATGGAGAGAGCTGGGAAGCACTGTAAGTCTTCTTATTTTGCATGCATCATCAATTTCTGACTTGCATGGATTTTCCGATCTTCTCCCTCTGATTTTGCTCACCTAGGATGTAAATGGAAATTGAAAACCCGTTAGGCACATGCATTGAAAAATAAACAAAAAAGTGATAACCAAAATAAAATCGGGATTGCTAATTCTATTGGACTTAAAAAATGTAATGGACTTCTTTGTATCGGGAAAGAAACCCCTCCTTGTATGCACATTTTATTCCTACGCACCGCTAAGGACTAGGGCCCAAATCCCAAGCCTATCTTCGATGTGTGCAACTTTGTGATGATCACCTAACTCTAAAATCGACAAGATAAATAGACCATATCTCGGTCTTCACTATGTTGAGTAGGTGAATCAGGGGTTTGCTTGGTGTATTGATTGTGAGTTGGAATCCGTATGCATCCCCTCCCCCCTCTCTTTGAGTTTGCGGTCTCGTCCGTGTAAGTCATCCATTTTTCATCTTTGAGCCTCTCTACCTCTCTTATACATATCTCTCCTCATTTGCATTAAGTCGTGATATTGGCGTTTGAGCTCAATCATCTTCGTCAGATCTTTGGTCTCTCTTCTTGTCCACCCTCCTCGTGTCCCTCGTGTCATCTTTTCTCTTACCCGAGATTGCTTGCTGGTAGGTATCACCCGCATCAAGGACTTTGATTTACATTGATTATTGGAGTAAGTCGGGCTTGCTTGGAGTATGTTGTGATTGATACCGTACTCTAGGTGGATTTGACGTTTGATAAGTGCATGAGAGCTTATTGAGGACTTTTATAATGCACGATTTTAGGTGTCATTTTTATTTGATGATTTTTATCTCGCACCTCAGATTGAGGATGCCATATATTTTGATGATTTGATGATGATATCATGAACTTTGATCTATCTATTTTTGAGGTTCCTACCATCTTGACTTTGAGGATTGATTGATTACTTTGCTTTGTGATTCATAGCGATGGTGTGCGGAACCCACATGATCTCTCATTTGCTTGATTGATCCATCCCCGATCTCCTGATTCTTTCATCCACCCATGGCACCTCGAGGATGTCTGACTATCTTTTGTGCCATCTCAGCTTGATGGATTGACTTGAGGGACCGTATTGTGATTGACCTATTGATCTTGTGTCCCTCACATGATCATATGCCCTCCTGAGGATTGATTGATTTATTGATTTTGAGGACCTGAGATGTAGTGCCAGTAATCCCATGAGTTGATTGACTTAGTTCGTATTCCTCCCCAAGGACTATCTGTGGGAGGATACGACACTTTCTTTACGATCGGTTTCATACACCGATTTTATCTCCACCTTGTTGGGGCCCGAAACCGCATCGTTTCATTTGACAGTTTGGCTTCCTTGCTGACTGCGCGCTCGATCTATAGGAGCATGAGGCCAATTACCCAAACTCCTTTGAGTCTTCTCTCCTTGACGGTCCTCGCAAGGATGAGTGTTACATCTCTGATTATTCCATGCCTATTTCATATGCTCTCCGAGGGTTATCTGCGAGAGACTATGACGCCCTTCTAGATCTTACGGTCTCTTCTGCTGGTAGACGATCTGTCATCTATGGAGACCATTCTGATTGACACCTTTGAGTCCTCTCTCCTTGACGACCCTTGCAAGGATGAGATTTGATCTGACTATCCATTGCTTAGATTGCATTGTTCCCCAAGGACTATCTGCGGGAAGATGCAACACTGTCTTTACGCTCGATTCCCCATATTGACCGTGTCTCCCCTTCTGTGGAACATGGAACCGAGTCGTCTGATTTTCGCTTTCGGTCCCCATTGCTTTGATGATTACCCGGTCTGATGGATCTTGGGACCTATTTTCCTAGACTCCTTTGAATATGCTCTCCTTGACGGTCCTCGCAAGGATGAGCCATCTGCTCTGATTATTTGATGCATAGTTGGTCGTACATTCCCCAAGGGTTGTCTGCGGGACGCGGCCACACTTTCTTGATCTGTCAGTCTCTTCTACTGGTAGTCGATTTATCAACTACCAAAACCGCTTTGGTGATCCGTCTGATGGATCTGGTTCCTTTGAGCCCGCTCACCTTGACGACCCTCGCAGGGGTGAGATTCTGTTCTAATTATTCCTTGACTAGCATGTATTACTCCTCGAGGGTTGTCTGCAGGAGGGTATATCATATTTTAGATACTGAGGGTGTCTCCTTTTTGTTGGGGCATGAAGCCGAGTCGACTGATTATTCTCTGATCCTGCTCACCTTGAGGATCCTTGCAGGGTTGAGCCATGTATAGTGTTATTCGGTGTATTCTTGTGACTTTCGAACTATATCATCACCGGATACCACGCTGCGGCATTAGGAAAGTCTCATGTTCACCACATTTCGTATCTTTTTGAGACCTTGATTGACATGGAGGAGTCTCTACTGCTCTTTCTTCCTCCAGGTCTTACGGTATCGGCTATGATCTCACATTCCTTCCTTATAAGCCGATGTTCTGTTTTCGCTACCGGTCCCTAGCTTAGTTTTTGATCTCTTGTTCCCGGTAGCTGACACCCACTTGACTGCATATCCGAGTATCTTTACACTTTCTAACTACGTCCTCGTTCTCACAGGGAGACGATTTTGCGAGCACGGTAGTCGCTTACCAGATACCTCCTGTACTTCACACTCTTTGCTTGTTGTATATACGTGTTGTGTATCCTATTTCTTCCTACGTCCGTATGTCTTGTGTGCCCCAGACTTTACGCCATATCTGTGTGTCTATACTTAGGATGTACTTTGTCCTAAGTATAGGGGGTATACACCGCGTTGTTATGAGTATGGGATTAAGAGTAGTTCATGAATGTCTCTAAGGACTAGTGTAAGACAGTTATACATTTAAGCCCACGATGATCCATTATAAAAGAAAAGTTATAGTGAAGTATTTTCATTTATTTATCTATATCAAAGCATAATTATGCTCGCACTAATGAAAAGGTCCCTTAGTAAAAATAGGGTTATGTGTCATGGCCATCTTAGTATCATATAAGTATTGATCTAATGAGTTAGATCATAGAGGTTGTTGCATGGTTGTAGATTTAGAGAGTTAAATTAAGGTAACAAATGACATATCAAATGATATTCAAGAAGGATCTCCAATTTGAGAAGATATGACAATTTCTCTAAAGATTGATATTTAATAGGCACTCTTGATGTATGTCCTATACATAAAAACAGAGATTCACAGGTGTTAGACAAGTGAAGTTAAAAACTTGACGAGATTGATATGTTTAAGACTTACATCATAAATTTTCACGAACATGCACACATTCCTTGATCGGAGATCGATATACATATATATATCTGACTGTGTACATTTAACATACCTATAGATTGATGGTCTGACAAAGTCTATATAACGACGAGCTAGTATGCATATAAGGAAAATACAAGATATATGATCTCACAAAGGGATTATACATCTTCATACTTTTTCAACTGAAAGACGGGGCTCACTCATGAGACATTAGAGTCACAATGAAATCCAAGGTTATTTTATTTATGAAACATGATAATAATTCAAGAATATTAATATATATACTTTTGGAACCATGTGATTAATATTGATCTCCAATGATTAATATTGACTTCGGATTTATTCAAAGTCTTACAGTATGTAGGATGCTTGAATATGGAAATACTCTACGTTGATGCAATCATAATGGATTGTATCGTGGCACTTCTGTTATTAAAAAAATCGAAATCGGAAGTCTTGGTGAATGAGATTTAAGTGCATCAAGTCTCAATTCATAACATTAATTTCTCGATCCAAAGAATTGGAAATTGATCCGAAAGAGTTCGAAATCAATTAGAGAATTTTGTTCGAATATAGATCAAATCAAATAATTCAAAGTGGTATGAATCCTGATATTAGATTTGCATCTAAACTATCGAGTCATGTTACATAGTCTATATAATATCATGATTTTATGTCTAAGTATTCGCTAATGTTGAACATGAGTCTTGATTGGATTAATAATCACACATCGAGAAATCGACTACAATGATTATAATTGTTATTACCATCGTTAATAGATATGCGAATATGATTCACATTATTGACATTTAATATGCTTGTGGATCCATAATAACTAATATCAATATTAATATGATTCATATCTATTTAGGACATATGTGAATATGATCCACATAATTAAATAATCTAAATTGTTTTTACTTTTTATTATGGATTAATGAATTGGATTCGTTATTTGGTTGGAGGATTTTATAATTATCCCATGATGGTTGATGGTAATTTATTATTTAAATTAATCTATTAATTCTATAATTATCATGAACCAATTTCTTATATGATTTGAATTGTATATATGAATAATTGATAGAGAAAAGTCTCCATATCTGTCTCTGTATGGTTGATCATCATGGCACCATAAAAGGAGATAATTGTTTCCTTTTTCATAACTTCCTAAAGAGAGTTAGTCCTCATAGAAATAAGTCGAGAAAAAAAAGAGACAAGGTAGGGAGTCTTGACTTTCTACTTCATCTCCCATGGTCGTTCATATGGTTGTAAATAGAGGGATTGGCCTATCTACTTTCTCATTCAATTCAACTTCAACAAGTGATCTCTAGTCCTAAGAATCAAGAGGAGAAAATAGAAGACAAAGGTTCTCTCTTTTCTCTATCCCTTGTGTTCCTAGAGCCACCACCAAATACACATGGTTCTCCACCATGTAGCCCATATCTCCCTCTCCATTGGCTCGGTCAATTGCTAGAGGATCAGTATTCTTCATGCTCCTTGTTCATAGAGAATGACTTGATTTTATGAATGAAAAGAAATAGATCTTTCTATATCTCTTTTCACATGGACAACTGGTGAAGATCAACTCTCAAGCTCACAGGAAGATCCACAAGTCATCATGTCAGCAAGTGGAAGCGTCCATTGGAGCAACTTTATTCATGTCTCGTATTTTAGAGAGTCATGCTTTAAGGGTATATTCCTATACTCTTGTGTGCAAGACGGTGCGGAAATAGTTTCCTTTACCATGTGGTTTCACAATTGCAAGCAATTTTTTTGTTAAACAATTGCTATGCTGCACATACGATGAGCATCCTTTATTTTGATTTTGACTAGTATTTTCCACATTTCTGTGATATGCAAGGTCAAACCTCCCTTATTTGTTACAGTCTAAGAAAGAATCTTGTGGGTATAGCCCTATGGATAAGTCTGTGCAAAAGCTTTGAACATGTAGTATTCATCCTCTATAAGAAAAAGTTAAGAAGCTATTTTGAAAGTACATTAAAATACTGTCCTGAAAAATACTCCACTCAGTACAAGAACTCAAACGTGCAATGAATACAAATATTAACCACAATATAGCTTCGCAGAAAATGCAAATCAATTGAAGCTTTGATGTTAGTGTGTTTAATGAGATTTCTATAACATACCTCTAGAGTCGAACTCAAGTCATTCACTGTCTTAGTAGACATTCCAGTTAATGCATCTCATATGTCCATACTGTCTTGAATTACATCTGTTTTTGCGAGCTCCTTACTGCATGTTTTAGGAAACAATAAACAGAATTCAAAAGAAAATCACTGACGATGAGGCAGATTTATTACAATGCAGTCCTGGAATCAGAGGTACCCAGCACATGATATCTCGAGTACACATTATAAGAGATATTAACGATACGATTACTATCTCAAACATATCAACTGTGAAGATCAGATCGTTTCGACCTGACAATAGCGGGAAGGTAACCACAAAATCAAATACCACAGTTACGAAATATGAACAGAGGCAGGCAAACTTAAAGCTAGACAGTTAACATACAGGACATAAAAAAATAATTATAACCAGAAAGAACAGCCACAAGCCTAGAAAGCGATCCTACAGTGTCCAGGTGACATCCAGACTTGCACATCAGGATCACCATAAGAGGACCTAAACAGCTTTCTTCGGAAGCCAGACGAGCTACAAACACATGATGAGCCTAAATTCGGTGCAATCAGGGACGTGATCGTTTCTTCAAAGAATCAGAACCACATTGTCAGGCAGGAAGAATAGACTGGTTAACCCGTGGGTTCAAAAATGAGCTTCTCTTGCTTGAGTACCAGGGGCAGGCAATGCTTGATTTCCTATCAAGCACTAGATTAAGCTGAACATGAAGACTTCCCAAAAATATATTTCCATGCGGACTTCCTTCCACCAGTTAAGCATAATACATATACAAGCTGTTAGCAGCAGCACAAGCAATAGAATTTTCAGTTGGGTGCCAAGCCAGATGGAGCAACTTTGTGGTGAAATCATAGGAATTTCCGTTTGCATCAACGTTGGGATTTTCAGCACCTACCAAATATACAAGCAGATGCGATAAAAGAAGAGAAACAGCAGTAAACAAATTATGACGAGAAGGGCACCATGAAACACATCACTACAGTACAGACCTCGTCGGACTACACGTGATAAAGTGCTCAGCGATCGAGCAGGCTTAGACAAATTTTGAATTTGTCTCCTGCATCAAACCAGGCACAAATTAGAACATACAGATGAGATTACAAGCCGCCCAGCCCAACAAAGGCAATATACTTCAAGACTGCTGAGAGAACTAATTTGCATATTGCAGGACATAGACATCACAATTGGAGAAATAGTACATTGCAAGCAGATCAAAAGAAAACCACGATTCCATGGCAGTTGAAAGTGTGCAGTACCTCATAGGGTTTTTGCTGGCCTCCAGAGTCGTTGCCTCATTGCTTCCAGCAACACAACCAAATACACGAAATAGATTGCTAAAACAAAACAAAGTCAATATTTCAACTTAAGAATAACGTATGTAATGCAAATTTCATGACTGGCATTTAATGGTGTAATAATGGAGCAATAAAACATACCTGTAAGAACCAGTAGCTACTCGCAATCCATTTCCACTTAAGCAACACTCAAATTTATCAAAGATTGAGTCATTCTCATATAAATCGCAAAGCTACAAAATTAAAAAAATACGTAAAATGGCTCTAAAGGTAAGAAGGTATTATTAGATATAGCCAACAAAAACATGTACCTTTGGCCTTAAATATTCATGAACTTGAAAAGATGCAACCGGTCCAGAATTCATGTTAATGTCCCACAACTAATTGAAAAATGGTTGTAGAAGTGAGGCATAAAGATGACAAGAATCGTGCCAAAAAAGCAAAGGACAATAGCAGTTCAAAACTAAAGTAAAGATTACCAATAGCATCAAAACAATAATTTGTGGTTTGAGACGGTTAGAATGCCTGCCCTACACCATGGGAGAATCAATCTAATAGCCATGCTGTCATGATATCTCAGTGATTCTTCTCACAAAATATGCAGTACAAGGTCCTATATATAGGCCCCACAAGAATCCAACTCTCCCACAGTATGCAATGTAGTATTCAACACATGACCCCTACTCCTAGTGGTGCATCTTCCTAAAAGATCCAATTTGCTTCTATGGTACCCAGACCAAACATGCTTCTATGGTAGCATCTGACGAAGATGGTAACACAACAGCAACAATAACGCCTTTTTCAACATCAAGTCAGGTCGGCTACCTGGACCGTTTGCCGCCATTCAAATTCTCTTGGGCCATTCTCAAGCTTAGATCCAAATAACTAAGACCCCTTTTGATAGTCTCATACCACCACTTCTTGGGCCTTCCTCGCCCTCTCTTAGCCGATTCAATATCCCAAATCTCGCATCTTCTAACTGGTGCATCAGCCGGCCTCCTTTGCAAGTGACCAAACCATCTTAAGCGGTTTTCTCTCATCTTGTCCTCTATTGGAGCGGCACAAACTTTCATTTGAATCACATCATTCCGAATCCAATCTTTTCGAGTATGACCACACATCCACCTTAGCATTTTCATTTCTGCTATTATCATTCTCTGCACGTGTCTATGGTTCACAGGCCAACATTCGGACCCATAGAACATAACAAGTCTCACGGCTGCTTTGTTCCTTTGATTTTCAAAGAAATTTCTTATCACATAAAACAATAGAGGCTCATCTCCACTTTAACCAACATGTATTTGTTATATGAGCAACATCTCCATTGATTTCCCCGTCATGTCATAAAATAGATCCCAAGTATAAAAAGAATCTTTCTTCTGAATGTTATTGTCTCCAATCATCACCTTGATTCCTCCATATATTTAGTCTTCCCCTACTTATAAAAAATCCTTTAGTCTCCAAGACATGCCTCCAAACCTCAAGCATCGCACTTACTTCGTAACTAGTTTCATCAATCAACACAAAAAATCATCGGCGAATAATATACACCGAGGTATCTCATCTTGAACGTGACTAGTCAACTTGTCCATAATCAAAGTAAAAAGGAATGGACTCAAAGCTGAACCTTGGTGCAAACCGATGCTGATGTCAAAATAATCAGTCTTCCCAGACTGGATCCTTACACAAAATGAAGCCTCATGCATATCCTTCATAAGGTTAGTGTATATGACATGTAATTATCTCTTCTCCAAAACTCTTGTAAAATGATGACGACGACATTATATCTTGGTCAAATTGGTGAGTAGGAGGAATTAGAGGATGGAGTCTAGAATGATCTAATGCGTACTTTTAATAGAAACAAGGTGTTTGTGCACATCGTCTACAACGACTAGAGATCAACACTACAGTGAGTCTCCATCTTGAGATCTCTAGCCTAGAATGTGTCTTCTCATCCATAATCTCTCTCAAGGGTCGAAAAAAATCATGGCTATATCTCTAAAAAGAACTTGAAAATGAGCACCTATCATAGGGACCTTGAAACAGATTCCATGTCAAAAAAACCTTGAAGAATGGATCTTGGACTCAAAATCACAACCAATGAACCAAAGGATAATGGACCATAGGCCTCGTCCCTTCAAAGGATGGATATAAGTCTCTAGAGAGAGAACTCAAACGAAGGTAGAGCATGAAAAACTCAGCTCTGATACTCCCTTTGTCAACCATAATTGTCGAATTCCAGCCAAGTTCGAGGAAAACAAATAGGGTGTCCGAAAATTCTCTTTTTTCCTTCATTTTTTTGCTTTTTATTTTTTTTCAAAATCCATTCTTTCCTCTATTTTTTTGAACTGATTCCTTTTTTATCATAACATTTTTTGTAACATAAGTGGGATCGAGTAGTAGAGCCTACTTTAGGTCGACCGATAAATCCCCGTTCTTTAATCCATCAGTCAAAAGTGTTCAAAGAACCCATGCCTTTGGAGATCGTCACCATCTCTTAGTCCTCTTCGTCAACACCACCAATTGCACGGACTTACAACATCACCACCACCTTGCAATCTCGATCATGGCTCCATGATGACAGATCATGCCTACATCGTCAAGAAATCTTCGCACTTCATCACATCGAGAAAGATCGTAAGGCTTCACTATCCGTTCGATATATAGCTTTTGCACACCTTGTTTGGTTGTTGTCATCGCATCTAGATGGAGAGAAACCTAGCCATGATGAAGGGTTTCTCTCCAAGGGGACTCAGATCCCTTAAAATTAGGGATATAAGAGTGATTTGGTGATTTTTCAAGCATGCCCCTCCCTCAAACTTACATTTATCAAAGGTTAAAGTTGAATAAGACATATGTAGAGGCTTTTGTTTAAGCGAAGGGGTAGAAAATTGCACTTCCAAACTCTGGAGCAAGAATATTTGAAAGAGGTGCTGAGGATAGGAAATTGGAGCAACCACCTTCTACAATTACGATTAGGAATGTGGGTAATTGCCTATATAAGGACTCTATGGTCTAGTACATTACCCACATCTCCTCTCATCCTAGAGTTGTGCCATTCATTCTCTATGGTTCCTTCAAATTCCGTGATGCCCAAGATGACGCACCATATCATGGGAGCGACATCCGTGTAGACGCCACCTTTTGCACCACATATGTTCTTCCGGCATGAAGTTGACAATGCCAACCACTGCATTAACGACACATGGACTCTGTCGTAAGCATTGCATCTTCTTTCAACATTGAATCGGGAAAGCTGAAATCAAATCATCATGTCTCAAGCCTGAAGATCAAGCAATTTGTCAGGAGACAAAATTTTCAAGCGGTCGAGAATTAATGCAATATTTCCCAAATTAATGGATCGAATCGAATCGACGCAATTGTTGATTTGGGAAATTTCAAGATTAGGGGTTCATGTCCCTAATTAGTTATTTTAAATTAGTCGTCTATTTTATTTACGTAAAAAAGAATTGAGATTAATTGTAATCTCAATATTTATGATAGATTAAATTAGTTAGTGAATTAATTAGAGACATTTCAAGTCTAATTTGGATTTCATTTAGTTGTTATTTTATTTGGTTACCAATTTTGTATTAGACCATCTCTCTATATATAGGGGTAGTAACCTATTATAAGGGGGTGATGCTATGAAATAAAATTGTGAGTTTTGATTTGAAGAGTGCATCGACCATTATCCTCCTCTTTCTTCTCCAATTTTCTAGGGTTTCTCCTCTCAACCATATTCCTCCCTCGTCTCGCGAAGCATGTCGCGATCTTCCCTCCCCTCTCGATTTTCTGATTGCAGTTGTGTTAGGTTGCTAAAAGAATATTCTCTCTCGAAACATGAGAGGCCTTGGTAGGCCAAATCTAAATATCACAAGGGATAAATGTTGAGTAGAAGGAGGTCGGTGTATCACGATAGTCTCGCCTCCAAAGCAAATGCCTCTAAGGGGGCTTCAAGAGGATTGTTGTTGGGTTGGAATTGTGATAAGCTAGTATTAGAGGAAGCGAAGTTCCTTAGCATGCATTCTATTACAATTCTCCTGTGGTGGGTTGTTGATGATAAGAGAGTCATTCTTACCTATGTGTACGGGCTAGTGGACACACAGAAACCATAAACTCTTTGAGGACCTTTACATTGCCCAAGAGAGTTTTGAGTGTGAGACATGAATCGTGGGAGGAGATTTCAACATTACTCTTCACTCCGAGGATAAATCAAGCCTCAGTCCTCCCAATCACAAGCCTTGGCTCTATATCACCTCCAGACGGAGGCCCTACACAGGCGATGCTCCAAATCCCAGCAGGTGCATCGCTGCTCCTCCAGATCCCAATGTTGGGGTGTGTTGTTGATGATGAGATTGAAAGATGGTTCCAGTGGGAACCCTAAATATCCAAAAAAGGGGTGGGGGGGCTCATGTTGCCCTATGCTCCAAGCAAAGCATCTCCCACAAATGGAGCCACAATTCCCCCTCAGATCCCCCATCTATGCTAGGTTCCACTCGAAGGATCCCTAAATCCGACCTCCTGCATCGCCAACCGACCTCTTGCGGTGCTTCATCTCCAAGCGGCAAGGCCCCGTTGAGGCGGGCCACCAGTTCCAGGTGGAGCCCCCAAATCCCATGACTCCAAGCTGACGTCGTCGATCCCCTTCACCTTCGACAACTCCCCTCCAGCGACGTCGCCCACTTCACCTTTGTCCCCCCCCCCCCCAACTCCTCTCGAAGCCGCCAACAGACCAGGCGACACCCTCCTTCCTCCCTTTTTTCGAGGGACGGTAGCAACCCGACATGAAGCATCAACTTGCTCCTCGAACGCAACTCCTCTCCAAGAGGAGGCAATGCTCCTCTGATCCTCTTGGGAGGCAGCGTTCTTCAGGATTGTCTGGCGGCGATAGGCATTGAGTAGCAGACCCCATCGGGAGCGGTGAATGTTTGAGAAGGGTTCCCAAGTTTGAACCCTAAATAAGCCCCAAGCGCCCTCCTGCAATTCGGCCCGGAAAGAAAAAAAATAAAAGGAAAAAAAGAAAAATTGAGAGAGGTAGACGTAAAAAAAGGGAGAGGCCCAAAGAAACTGGGCCTGCATTAAAAAAAAGAGATGAGGCTGTATTTGTTTGGGCCCTATTTGGGTCAATTTAAAAAAATGTTTTGAAAAAGGCACGTACAAAAGAAAAGCTGTGCGCAAGAAAAAAATTGCAAAAAAAGAGAAGGGAAGAGTTATTTTGGCCTAATTTGGCCCATGGTTTGGGCCTAAGTTGGCCGTAAAAAAAGGGAAATTGAAAAAATGAATAGTTAAAAAAAGGTTGCGTACAAAAAAGTCGTACATATAAAAAATATATAGCCGAATACAAAAAAAAGAGTGCCGGTCATAAAAAAATGGAATAGTTTGAAAAAAATGAAAAGCTGAAAAAAATTGTTGAACGGTTTTTTTTGAAAAAAAAAAGAGAAGCACAAAAAATGCATGTTTTGTTTCTCCCAACCTGATGTTGCAATCTTTTTATTCTATCAAGTATGAGAAAGGGGGAGTCGAAGATGGATTGTCAGGATGTAAACTACTCGACCATGACTAACAGACCGACACTCCGGATTTCTATAAATCATCCATCTCCATCGATCATCCACTTCTTCGTCAGGGTGTATACTTCTTTTACGACCCGACTAGTACTTTGTGTTGGACTTCTCCTTTTGCGACTCTTCTCCATGCACGACAGAGATACGTTCTGGTGATTGGTATCGCAACGACTCCACAAACATGGCAATACGTTCCAGTGACCTGAAAGTTGCAGACCCGTCCTCAAATAAGGTTTTCTACCAACAACAGAGACATTTTCTTCTTGTGATGTATTGTTTGAAAATGTATTGTATAACCTTTTTTTGTTGCAAGCTGTAGCTTTCTTAGCTCCAGCTTGAGGGGGAGTGTTGGAGAATGTGATAGAGTGGTAATTGTATCTCTCCAAGATCCAATTACCATTCACTCATGTTTAGTCCCACATCTATTAACTGTGGAACTTCGGTCTGTCTATGGCGCTATGTAAGGATCCCTACACCAGTTGTATTCATTGAGAAATTTCAATAGAAACATACGACCCTTTGAGGCCTTTCTCGTGGTTTCATCCCGCTCCTTGAGTAGGATTCCATGTAAATCCCGTTGTTCAATTTCTTATTTCTTTATGTTTATGCGTTGTTTAACGATTCGCTTCCGCTTCTTAGATTTCAATACTTTGTTTTAGTATATAATCTTGCGCCATTGATACAAGGAGATGCACATCTCTAAAATAAACTTTATTGTAATGATGGGGGAAATAATAATATGAAAGCTGACAGGTATTCAGTACAAATATAATTATATGATGACTTAATTTGCTTGCATGCAGCAATTCATTCTACCTAAAAAGAATCTTTAAAGCCCGCAAAAACATAAAATTCGATAAAGCAGATTATTTTTTAAAAGCTCAATAGAAAATTATTGCTATCATATTTTAAAAAATCAAAAATAAAACCTTCAGTGTCATGTAATCACGACTGAGAATGTGCCTCCCATCTTTCGCAAACTTAATGTCAGATATTGAAGCAATTATTTCTGTAAAGAATGACCTTGAACCCGGCAACTCTTGCTCCTCAAACCTGGAAAAACTCAGCAATATTAGTAAACTGTTAAGCCTGTAAACATATTGTATCCACACATATCTTATGATCCAATTAACGATCACTTACACTTGAGTGTGATTGTCGCATAATGCTGACTGTCGTAAATCCACAAGTCGAATTGAGCCTTTTGAACTGCTATATGCCAATGTATTGCAATGTGTAGGATGGAACTCAGCAGATGTTATCACCTCTGGAAGGACAGAAGCACAAATTAGATGTTCAACGAGGAAACTGTCCATAGAAAAATTGTATGACACGTTGATAATACAAATATTATATACATTTAAAATATTCTGAGGGATCCTAAATTAAGCACATGGTAAACATCCATATATGAAAAATCATACACATCGAGAATATTTTTCCACAAGAAATACCGGTTAAATCCTCCATATTTGCAGGTTTCACATCGACTATGTTGAAACTTTGGTTGCTTATTTCCAGATTCCATAAGTTTACCCGCAAGTCATCAGCTGATATGAAAGTCTCACCATCACTGAAGTAGATAGAATACATTATCATAAATCCTACCGCTAAAATATGAAACATGTAGCATATATGACCAATGACATTAGACAGAAAAGACAAAGCAACGAGAAAATAACCTGTTGTTTGATATAGAGTTTATGTGGTAATCATGAGCATGTGCATAGACTCGCCGACACCTGGAGACGATATTTGTCTCGATGCTGGATACCTTTGAAAGAGAGAGAAAAAACACGACACAGATAACAAGTAAAATACATATAGTAACAGCTAGCCTAAATTACAAGTTTACAAGAAGAAAATTTTCCCAAAGATGGAAGATGATGGAAGACCATGTAAATATATATCATGTCCAGTTTCTCTACAGGATTATAAGACCTCATCAAAAGATGCAAGTAGCCAGCCATATACTATACAAAAAATTGTTGAGAACACAGAAGCAGGAAAAGGTTTATAACGAATACCACAGGCAACTGTAATGAAGGAAAGCCCCCAGGAGGAAACAACAAGTCAGATCCAACATGAAAAAGAGGTCCTTCCAAAGATCCACCATTTGGAAGACATGATCTGGCACTAGCTGCTGAACTGGTGCTGGGACCCCCATTTCCAGAAACTTGTGAGGGCCCTAAATTCATTTCACAGATTTTCTTCACTCTCTTCTCTTGCACCTAGAGATTGCCGGAAAAAGAATTTCAAACAAACGTTTTTAGAGGGGAAAAGGTGCCAGAATAACAAGATATGAGCAAGAAGCAGTAAACTCTGAATGGAGACGTGCACTTCTAAAAAATAAAAGTAAAAATTGAAAGAAAAAATCAATGACCGATGGGATTCAACATAGACTGGGTCAGTACAAAAAAATTGCACGCTGTTAAAAATCAACTGCAGAAGGGAAAACATCAAAAGAGTAAAGGAAACAATGGAACACACCTTCCAATATTTTATTGTTTTGTCATTAGTGGAGAGAAGAGACAAAGCCCCATTAGCTGACTGGCACCATCTTATCTTGTTGATCTTCTCCTCTATTTCCAAACTTTTAAGATAGTCGAACTGTGAAATAAGATTATAGACATTATCGCACTGGAAACAAACTGTAAGTTAATCAACTAACAACAAGGCCGGAGATTACTTCTGGTTCATGACTCTGAAATTCTGTTTTATAGCGGAACTCAGGGTGTCTACTGGTCGAGAAATCCTGCCTCTCCAAATCCTTTCTACGGCCATGCTATAACATTGTTTGAACAAGTAGAAACTCATAGCCAAAATGAGAGAAAGATAACAATGATAAATTGATAGCACAGCAATTAATATGGAAAAGTTAGTGGATCATACATCTCTAACATCTGTCCTCTCGAAGAGAACAACACGGCCTCCTCTATCCCCAGTAGCAAGAAGATCCCCGGTTTTATCAAACTCAATTGCAGATATTATGTCAACTGAGAAATGAATCAATTTACTAAAGTGTACTATAAAAAAACAGCAAAATAAAAAATAAATTGATAATGGGATGAGCATGTAGGAATCAGTTAGGTGGGAAAATCAAACTATGGAGTAAAATGCACCCATCCAACCACCAAGACAAAACAGGAAACTTTTCTGACATGATTCCAGCAAGATAAACCACTTTTGGCAAAAAGAAAGGTCGTTAGCAACCCATGGAATCTAGGTGAACATATATACATCTCTTCTACAGGCATTTTGAGTTACATTTTGACCAGAATTCAAATAATCATTTATGGGAAACATAGTTTAATGATACAGAGAATTACAATGCTTTGTTAAACACGGAAAGATCACAGATTAGACACAAAATGACCACACAAGACAAAACAGATGCAAACAGAACTCAATTACAACCCTAAAGAGTAAAGAAAATCCATGCTATTGTTATTAATTTTCAAATTGTCCACATATCATAGACCAGTTTTTTATTCAAAAATAAAGATCATAGACCAGTCTGTATAGTTGCTTACCATGAGGCCATGAAGGGATGGAGAGGTCAGGGTGGTGTAGCATCAGGCATCAGGTGATGCCCCACCAAGTGACCTTCTCAAAATATGGGCAGATACATTAAAAAAGACATGTGATGACTTGTTTATTTAAGCTTGCAATGGGACATAAACTCAATAGGAGAAGAGGGTAGTTGTTCAAGACTTCTTTTCTTGAGTGGAAGATAACTTGATCCCTCATTGACTGTCAGCCAACTCTTCGAGATCGTACTAACTTCCTCTGTAATAGATCCCTGACCAAAGATCGCCGTGCTCACTCCTACTCTCCAAAACTTTCCATTTAGAGGATACCCGGACAGTGGAAGGTTTGATAGTAAAGTCTTTATGCCTGAGAATATTTGCGGCCCCTAACTTTGATGTGCCATTATCTATACAACAGTGCAAATGATATGTGTACCTTCGGAAGTCCTAGACAACGCCATCCCTGTGCATTTGCAGAAGATGATTAGATCTAGTCTCACATTTTCAATGAAAAGGCTTATAGGTAATCGTAGGGTATTTCTTCAATGGTTGACACTACTTTAGGGATGCAGATAGATCTGTCGCAGATACAAAGTTTGCACTTGGAAGCAGGGGTAATCACTAGTGAATTAGCCCTGTGTGTAGTATGGACAAGCTCTTTGTTTTTTGGTGTTTGTAAAGAGTGCCGTTGGAATAAGTTGAAACGTGACTTTTTTGGTATTTGATTTGGTGAATGAATGATATTTCAAAGATTGAAATTGGATGCTTGTTTATTATTAAATTGACAGGTCAAAAAATACATTATTTTTTATTTTAATTTGTTTATTTATTTGGTATTTACGAGTTGAAAGCAGGTCACTTTCGAGGATTCACTTTATTAGAGTGCTGTTGGAGTAAGTTGAGACGTGACTTTTTTGGTATTTGATTTGATGCATGAATGATATTTTGAAGATTGAAATGGATGTTTGTTTATTATTAAATTAACAGGTCGGAAATTATATTATTTTCATTTTAATTGATTTATTTATTTGGTATTTACAAGTTGAAAGCAGGTCACTTTCGAGGCGTCATGTGATTCTACATGAAATTTGTATTAAAAAAATCTCAAGAAATATTTATATATTATCAACTGCATCATAAGGATTCAATCCACAAGAATGAACGTCAAAAATGTATATTAAGCCCTTGCAATAAGGATTCAATCCATGAAAATGGAATGTTTTATTTTCCAAGAAAAGAAAGGGTGATCACATCCATAGCACGGACACCCAAAAATATAAATCATTACGGAAGTTACATTAACCGGAGCCCTGGTATGGGCCACCATGTTCTTAATATAATATTTCTCGTCACGAAAATTACAACACTGCTTGCCAATCATAAGGACCAAAAAAACAAGGGGCTTTGCCCCGAATTCCACAAGGGTAAAAGATTACCGTACCTAAATAGCTCAGAAAATCATCAAAACAAATGGTATCCACCCACTCCAGTTTCATTGTGCTCCAACCCGCTTTTGAAACAACACAGGAGCAAAAGAGGTGTTAGACGGCTTCCAAATCTCCTAAACATAACAAGCCTGACACATTCTTGCCATGAAGAATTACCAACCGTGTTGACATATTTCATATCTTTCTGTTTTCTTATTATCTATTTATTTTGTCTTCTTCATGTAATTTGCCCAATAGATTACTCTCCTATATAAGAGAATCTGAGGGCCTTTCATTAGTGAATAAAGCTTTTCCCTGTACATGGTTCATAGCGACGGTCTTCAACCGGAGTTCCCGTATCCCACGAAACCCTAAACCCCATCCCCCCCCCCGGCCACTCGGATCGCCGCTTGGGCCGCCCGGCCGTCATCCAGCTGCTGCTCCGACCTCCAGACAGCCGCACAGCCTCCCCGGCTGTCGCCTCGGCCGCCTAGGCAACCATCAGCCATCCCAGCTTTTGCTCATGATGTCTCTCCAGGTTGTGCCAAGCTCTCTCCCACATGGCCTCAAATTTCAGCGAAATTCAGTCGAATTTCTGTCGAATATCGATATCCAGTTGAAATCGAAATTCGACCGAAATGACCGAAATATGGGGGTCCTAGTAGAAAAAATGATCGAAATGACCGAAATTATGATCGAAATTCCACCGAAATTCTGTTTTGGTCGATACCGAAATGGTGACCGAAACCGACATTTAAAGCCTTGCTCTCCCAGAGCTGTCAAGTGTGTTTTTGTCAGCTACTCTTGTACCCAGAAGGGGTATTGTTGCTTTGAGTCGCTCAAGCGGAAATACTCTGACAGTGCTGACATTGCTTTCTTTGAGTATGTTATTTATTTTTCTCCTACAGGCAGGAAATTTTTATAGGAGGGGCCAAAACATATATGTATGATTTATGTCCAAATCATAAAATGGGATTGTCTAATTTGTGTCCGAACAACAAGGTATGTTATGAGGCCAATTATATGATTGAAAAAGTTATCATAAAAAAAAATATGATTGAAAAAGTTAATTAAAAATATAACAAAAAATTGCAAAGTGGACTTTGGACTAATAGTGACGTCGAGTCATCGATGTGCCAACGATGAAGCTGTGCTGAGTCGCTAACATGCAGGACTGCTTGGGCTATGAAATCGCACCAAGATGTGACAGACTACCGTGAAGGAGGCAGAGTAAGTGGGGGCAAGCGTTGCCGAGAGAACGCGTGCTTGCTATCGTTTTAACATTTGCTAGACCAGTGGTTTTCCATGTGAGGTCATGGAGAACAAGTTTTCATGAACGATAAGGATGAGGTTGGATTAGTTTCAATATGAAATAATAGGGCAAGGGGGAGTGGAAGGCTGGAAGTAGAATCATTTCCTGGAAATTTAGAAAAAATGAGGGATAGAGATTAATAATGCAAACATATATAAATATATATGTATCCGACCGCTAACGTATCTGTTTTATATGTATTTTAGCATATGTATCCGTTTTAAAATGTATGCAGATATGGATATCATTTTGATATCCGTAAACCTCCCTGTAAGTATCGGTTTGTCCATTTTCAAACATAAATATACTTGTAGACTTATTTAAATAGAGATTAATGGGGTTGCCCTCGTGCCTCTTTCGGCATTTTTTTTGAAAAATATCACCATGTATATTCATCCCTATATCCTTCCTACATGTCATTCGAATTTCGTCAGAAACGGAGACTCCTATGGCCTCCATCCAGACAATCAATTTTTAACAGTAACAAGATTTGTTAAATCGACACTATCTTGATGGAGGTCGTAGGAGTCTTTGTTTCTGATGAAATTCGAATGGCATATAGGAGGAATATAGGGATGAATATACATCGTGATATTTTTCAAAAAAAATAAAAAAAAACGTCGAAAAGGGGGTGGAGTAGCCATGTTGGTTGCCCCCTAGATCCATTTAAATATATATGTATATATATAACATAATTTTATACATTCTTTCACCTATTTGGTATAATTATTATGAAACGAATTTAATACATTCAAATGATGTGCATCTATCCAATACATGTATATTTAAGATAATATATAGAATATTTCTAACATTATTCAAATGTAATATTACATATATATCCATCTTTTAAGGATATAGTAATATATTTTCATATCCGTCAATATCCGTATCCACAACTGTATTCGTATTTAAAAATAGACAATGGTATACTAACACTTATATATGTATCTGTTTCTTTGCATTTTTAATAGAAATGGTCGGCTTTTACAGAAAATTAGAAAATGGGGAAAGGAATTGTGCTGGTGGTATATTGCTGAAATTTTAAAAAATGGGAGAAAAGAATTGTTGTCCTTTATAGAAATTTCAAAAAGTGGGAGAAATGCTTCTAGAAATGGAAAATGGTAAGGACTATTTAATAATTTGCCCATTTGAGAGGGGGGGCCATGGCCCCTACCCGCCCCCCTCTCCCTCCGCCCATGCCTACAGGCGACATACTAACCAAGTCCCACTCTAACGATGAGATCTACATGCCTCCACCTCCTACCGGCATGCCACCACCACCCTCTACTCATGCTCTACCACCACCTCCTCAACCACCACTCCAGCCTCTACACTTGCTCCCGTAGCTCCAACTCATACTGTGAGTCTATGACTCGGTTTTTTCCACGTATTTTTACTCGCAGGTCTCGCTCGGTTCCCCTGCTCACAGGCCTTGTCCATCATACATCACGCTTCAAGTATGTAATGAGTACATTGTTTTTACTGATGGAACTACTGAGTTTTCTGTGCAGCAATATTCCATATAGGATGAGCGGGTACCCTTGGCAGATAATCTTGATGTGTCGATTGCTCTGCGCAAGCAGAAACGCAGGTGTGCTACTTATCCTCTTGCAGCATGGGTTTCCTTGAGCAGACTGTCAGAGGATTTCAGGAGGTTCAACTTGGCACTATCAACCGTGGAGACACCACGAATGTATCAAGAGACTCTTCAAGACAATCAGTGGAGATTAACCATGGAGGAGGAGATGGCTGCGTTACAGTCATGTGGTACATGAAGTCTTGTTTTTGCTCCAGTTAACGCATCTGTTGTGGGATGCAAATGAGTGTTCATTGTGAAACACCGCGCAGATGGCAGTGTGGATCACTATAAGGCGAGACTTGTGGCGCGTGGGTTCACCCAGATATATGGGGTGGACTATCATGGTACTTTCTCTCCAGTTGCCGGACATTCTACTCTGCGTATTCTACTTTCTGTTGATGTGACATGAGATTGACCCATTTACCAGCTTGATGTGAAGAATGCCTTCCTCTATGGTGATCTAAAGGATGAGGTCTACATGCAACATCTACCTGAGTTTGCTACTGAGGGGAAGTGTCAGAAGGTTTGCATGCTTCACAAGGCCATCTATGACCATAAGCAGAGCATAAGAGCATGTTTTTAGAAACTCTCATACTTGATAGAGCAGCAGGGGTTTGCGCGATTGACTGCATATCACTCTTTGTTTGTGTACAAGAACTTAGAGAGGTACTATTGTCATCCTTCTTTACGATGATGATATTATTGTTACGGGGGATGACGAGCAAGGTATTCAGAGTGCCAAGGACTTCCTAGGTCAGCATTTTGTGACCAAGGACCTTGATAATTTACGTTATTTCCTTGAACGGGATTTTGCCATGAGCCAGCGAGATCTTGTGAAGACCCAAAGGAAGCATGTTACAGACCTTTCAAAGACAGGTATGGCAAATTGCATATCTGCCACTACTCCTATTGACCCAAGCATAAAGCTATATGATGATGACACCGAGGCGGTCGTTAAGAGGAGGTACATGAAGCTTGTTGGCAAGTACTATATGTGACTATTTCCAGACCCAATATCCTTTGCCGTGAGCAAAGTGAGTCAGTTTATGAAGCAACCTAAACAGGCACATATGGATACAGTCCATATGATTGTGAGTTATCTGGAGACTTCACCGGGCACGGGACTTCTGTTCAGCAGAGATACATCTCTTTCAGCTGCAGCATGTGCAAATGCAGATTACGCAGGGTGTCCAAAGGATAGGAAGTCTACTTCAGGCTTCGTTGTGTTCATAGGAAATTCCCTGATCTTTTAGAAGAGCAAGAAGCAAACCGCGGTTTCCATATCGAGTGCTGAGTTAGAATACATGACCATAGAGCAGGCTAGCACGGAGATAATGTGGGTCAGAACTGTTCTTATTGACTTACTATAGAAGTGCCTCTTCCAATGCACCTCCAATGTGACAATCATGATGCTCTTTTCATTGCCAACAACCCTGCTTTTCATGAGAGGACCAAACACATAGAGGTGGACTGTCACTACACTCGTGACATAATACAGAAGGGTCTTATTGCCACTACTCATGTCAGCTCTGGAGATCAGACATCTGATGTTCTTACTAAGGCCCCGGCTATAGGGTCTTATCAGAGATGTTGTTCCAAGCTGAGCATGATCGATATCTATGTTCCAGCTTGAGGGAGAGTGTTGAGATATTTCATATCTTTCTTTCTGTTTTCTTATTATATGTTTATTTTGTCTTCTTCATGTAATTTGCCCAAAAGGTTCCTCTCCTATATAAGAGAACTCGAGGGCCTCTCGTTAATGAATTAAGTCTTTTCCCTCTACAAACCTAAATACCATCACCATTACCCATATCTGACGAACCAACACATGAATACCTTCACAGTCAAAAGTTCCAGCTCTCATACCAGTCTACAGTCCCTCGCCAGATTGTTGTTTTTAAGAGTCGGGAGCACGAGGTGGATGTCCCTACCCTAACGAGGTGGACGTCGGTCTCGTAAAAGATGCACAAGTTGCTATACCAGTCTTTTTCATGTCAGCATGACTTCTACCAGTAGGAGTTCGACGTTTCCTGGAAATGATTATGTGAAAATTCTTCTGGGGTAAAGTAAGTCAACCATGCCACACTCCCTAAGGCAGAGAGTGATCTATGGGCAAAACACTTCTGTTAAAATGGATAGCTAGGATTTGGTGCAGAGATAAGAACCTATGTTGCAAACCTATATGAAGAATTTATAGTATCCGTGCTCAGAACCATCTATCAAAGCGCCTTCCCTCCTCCACCTCGGATTTTTGGAAAGGCATCCCCTCTTTGATGCCACAGTTCCCAAAGTTGTTCTGCCCGACCATCGGGTATTCGTGTTCCTTTGTGTTCAAGACAGACAACTGGACTGATATTGGTTTGATGGCATCTCGCTTCCGCAACCTTTTTGCCCTAGCTATTGACCGCAATGCACCGGTTGCTGATTGTTGGGATAACAGTACTTGGATGCCTTCTTTTGTGACTGATTTCTCTAATCAATAAATGGAGGATCTTTTGGGGATCCTCAAATCTAGCAATCATTTGGATGGTCTGACAATGGGGAGAGATTGTTAGACTTGGAGGGAAGGTGGCTTTCTCAAATGAGCGTTCAAAGCAATCAACACACCTCCAACACCTTTGTTAGAATGTCTTATTCATGATTGCAAATTTATATGTGGTGTTAAAATACAAACACACATTACTGCTTTCATGTGGTTCTTACAAAGGGGTCGTGTTCTGACAATAGATCGATGCTCCAAATTCTTTGTGGGAAGTTCCGATATTTGTCCGCATTGTGATGGAGTGATGGAGAATATGGACCACATGTTCTTCCCATGTGAGAAGATCAAGATTGTCTAGCAGGAGCTGGAGCTTGACTAGGTAGTTATTGCTAGTAGTGTGGCTTTTTGGGACTCGATCTACAATATGAAACATCCTCCTAATGAGTTATTTCTCCCTTTGGCATCAATTTGGCAAACTGGCTGGTGAGAAACGAGGTGATTTTTGCTTTCAATCGGCTTTATTCTGAAAATGTCATTTTTCATTCTAAGACTCCTCATTGAATCAAAATAGGGACGGATACCATCGCACATTTCCCCTTTTTTGGTCTTAAAAAAAGATAGGGGGACACGAAAATTGATTTTTGATCTTTTTTGCAAAGATCAGTTGCAACCTAGTCAGAGATGCCAAAGTCCAAAGTGACATCTTAGCGATATGAGGGAAGGAGTCCTAGCTTATCATTCTTAATGAACATACAAGTATATGACAAGGAGCATATTTTACTTGAATCAGAGACTACATGCAAGACAAGCAAGAATGCCATCACGGTGAAGAAGAATGGAGTGGTGAGCTCGTGGACCATGGTTAGAGCCATCGACAGAATTGCGGATTACCTGGTCTATTACACAAGTCCACACGAGATGTGGCCTTCTGTGAGAGCCACATATGGACAAGAAAAATCCCAGCAGGATGTTTCAGATGTGCTTTGATATGATGAACCTAAGCCAAGTAGGACACCACATACCAAAGTACTTTATCTTCTAAAATCCCTTGAAAGATATAATGTTTGTGTTTCAGGATGCACAATTCCTTCTCAAAAGGAATACGGCCAGTACGTGATAAATCTGGTATCCCTCGCAGGTCTTGACCCGAGTTATCATGTCGTCTGTGACCAATGATTATCGATCCCACTTTGCCAACCATTGAGGAGGCACACAATACTCTGACCCATCTTGCATAGGGTGTGTATCAATTTGAACGAGTCAAGTCAGCCCCAACTTAGACTCAAACTCGAACTCGATAAGTTTCAAGTCTAAGAATGTTGACTCGAACTTGTTGAGTTCGAGTTGGCTCACGAGCCCTTTGACGAGCCTTTTGTAGGTTGATTTTATATTCATTTTCTATGAACTTTCTTTAAAGAAGCAATCAAACTCATTGGGAATCTAATTAATTATAATAATGTTTGAGTTTTTTTTACAAAAGTATTTATACAATGCATTTCATAAGAATTATAAAAAAATTCGCACATTATAAGTACATATAAACATCATACAACTTCAAATAGCATGCTCTTGCCTCACCATTTTCTCCTCATTCATACATCATGTATGTCCATACATGGCCTCAAATTTCGGCGAAATTCGACCTAATTTCGGTTTCGGTGGGTGATCGAAATCCGACCGAAATGGCCAATGTCGACCGAAATTTGGGGGGCTTAGTTCAAAAACAGACCGAAATTTCGGTCGACCGAAATCTGGCATTTAAGGCCTTGTGTCCATATAGAGTGGGAAATACATAAAAAACTATAAAAACAAAATTAAATTAGCGAGTCGAGTTCACGAGTTGAGTCGTGCTCAACTCGAACTCGACTCGATAACTTTAACGAGTCATTTATCCGACTCGAGCTTGTACTCGATAGTTTTTCGAGCTTGGCTTACGGGCTTTTATCATGTTAAGTTCGAGTCTAGCTCATTGAGCCAGAGTTTCTTGGCACCCCCAACCTTGCAGTTTCTCGCACTAGTACTATTGCAGAAATCCAGGGAAAGGTCATTGTGCTTGTTGCCCAAGCCAAACGAGGAGGACTTGCCCGTAAAAAGGTTGTAGTCATAGTTGCTTCATGCTAGGGTAAGGACGCAACACATTCTAGTGTACTTTCTACAATAAAATAAGGCACTCCGAGATAACCTACTAAATCAAACATGGGTATCCGATGCCTATTGCTCGAGCCATCATTATGTAGGATGATGGACGGTATGTGATAGTCCCCAAAAGAGGACTTTATATATTTATTGCATCATCTAAACATGATTAATCTTGGAGATACTTCACACTCACATCAAGCTAACCATCCACCGACCCTTATTATCGTACGTAGAGATATATAAATTGGCTCCATCAAAAATTTTGCAAAAACATTTCGGGTTGATTGATACAGGTGCCTCCACCCATTTATATGGTGAAAGGCCTCTTATACATCAAATGCAACAAAATTTATCCTAGGCGAATTGTCCAAACATCAGATGCAACAAAATTTATCCTAGACAAAATGTCCAAGTTGCATATCGTCGATTTTCCCTGATTCATAGAAAAGAGATGTCTTGTATTTTTCAAGACATACTGACTGGGACGACGATTGGTGCAGGCTGAGAAGAAGGGGTATCTATCATCTTGCTTAGTCTTCTGATATTGCTGCATATCCGGGACTCATTTGTCGGCTTCTTCGAGCACTCTTTGACACCAACGCTTGGGACATTCATCTCTCTAGAATCTTCGATAGGTTTTTCCCTAGCTCCCTCCCATTGTCAGCATTAAGTGTAAGGCATGTCAACTGAAGAAGCATCATCGAAGCTCTTTTCTGTCGTCAAGTACCATCCATCTCAGTATACTATTTGAGCTTGTTCATTTTGATGAATGGGGCCCGAGCGATTTCCTGATCATATAGGTAACACATCTGATGTTTTTCCAGTTATAGTTCGCTTTTACCCACGAAATAAAGACTCAATTTCGTACCAGTATCAAAACTCTTATATCTAACAATGCTAGAGAATTCCTTTCTCATGGCTATGCAGTCGTTTATGCTTATTCAAGGAAATATACATCAAACCAACTATGTGATACTTCCCGACAAAATGGGTCTATCGAGCACGAACATCGACATATTCTTGACATCACATATACCTTACTCATCAATTATCATGTTCCTTCACCATATTCGGGAGATGATGTCCTACTAACACGTTTCTCATCAATCGTATCTATCCACTCCATTGATGAGTGGGTTCCTATTGAGGTTTTATTCACAAGGAAAGGAGTGTCCCATGTTCCTCCAAGAGTGTTTCGGTATGTGGCCTTTGTTCACTTAGTTCCAGGTAGACTTGGACAAAGTGAGGGACGTGTCAGGCCATGGGTCAGGCCGAATGGACTGAGGTTCTAAAACCCCATGTCTAAGGCCCAAGCCGGCCTACAAGCCATACTTCAAGGACCAAGCCCGACCTAGGTTTGTGATGCAAATCAAAAAAAATCGACGACGGCGAAAAATAAAATAATCTGAACTGTGGATTTTTCGGTGGTAGAAGAAAGAGGGGTTGAGAAAAGAAAACACGCCGAATGCGCGAGATTCGAGAAGAAGACGAGTAGATCGCGAGGAGAGGGAGAGACAAGAGAGAGGGAGATAAAATCTCAATTTTTTATAAATTCTGAATCGTCTACAACAATGGACCACCATCCCTTTATATAGGAGGGATGAGAATAAAAATAGAAATCAAATTCGAATTGAAACTAATTATCCTAATTTGACTCTAACCAATTAACCGACTAATTTTGAAATTCAAAACTCTAACTAATTGATTGAGATCACAGGTGATCTCGTTTATTTAATTAAAATTACGACAACTCAAATAAATGTAAATAAAATTAACGGCTAAAATTAAATAGATATGTGGCCCTATATTTCTGTTCCACGCTGCATCAACTCTCCTCCGCTTTTAAAAATTCGTCTCCCGACGAATTGCTTGTTCTTCAGGCTGTTGATGGAGAATGATGCGGATTGGTTTTCGGCGCGACGTCGTAATCAAACAATAATATTTTGGTGGCTTTTTGGTAGAAGAAGAGAAGGGTTGAGAAGAAGAAATCTCGTCGGTAACGAGGGGTTGAAGACGAAGAACGCGAAGACCGCGGAGGGAGAAGAGAGAAAGAGGGATAGAGATAAAAATCTCAATTTTACTTCATAATTGACTGTCTCAAAACAAGGACCTACCCTCTCTTTATATAGGAGAGAGGGTTTACAAAAATAGTAAATACTCAAATTACAACTAATTAAATCCTAATTCACCTCTAACTAACTTAATTGGACTCTAATTATTTAATTGACCAACAATTATAATTAAACTCTACGAAATCAACGTTGAGATCACAGGCGATCTCAATTATTAAATTGGACCACTACGACTGCTAAAAACGTAAATAAAATTGATAATTATTTAATTAAATAAATGTGGCCCCATAATTTGGGGTCACGCTGCATCAACTCTCCACCGCTTTAAAAATTCGGCTCCTGACGAATTGTGTGAACTGCAAGCTTGGAGGATGATTCGGCGGCGTCAATGGTTTTCTGGAAGAACATGTGGGGCGCGAACGGTGGAGTCCATGTGCGGGCGGGAGAGGCGTGGCCACCGTGGTTGAAGAACATATGCGGGGCGTACGGTGGCGTCGGCTCGATCGTCGTCTTCTTCCCGTGGTGCTCAAAGAATTGATGCGGCATGGAGAATATGGCACTTGAATAATCCATGATGAAGCAATGGCACAAAGAGAGCAGAAGGGGAGATGTGTCCAAAAAGTAGAGCCATGGGGTCCTTATATAGGAGAAACCCAAGGTCCTAGTCCTATTTGAATAAGGAAAGTCCCTATGATCCTGGTTTTCAGCCCTTCTCTTAAAAAAATTTCGCCACCAGGGGTAGGGGTGCAATTTTCGTACCCCTTCATTTTTCCCTCTTTTCATACTGCTATGGACCACTATGTACTTAGCGGAAGTTGGGGTTTTTTTTTTGCAAATTTTCCCATTTAGCTTCAATGCCCACCTTCCACGGGATTGACATCCCGTAGATCTCGTAAAACCCGTTAGGGTTCTCTTCTTAGGCGCGGGGAGGGTTGCGGGGCATCTCCAGCGGCTAGCGGCGGAACCGAGTCGGGGGCCCGGGGGTCGGTTGTGCGTGGAGGTTGGCGATCTCGGGGAGGAGGGCTGGCGCTGGAGCGGGTAAGGCGATGGTGGGATGCGGGAGGCGGCGTTGCCGGCTTGCGTGCGGGAGTGGGGTATCGGAGGCGGATTCGAGGGCGCTTGGGAGGCGAGGGAAGATGGGGCGAGGCGGTGGGGGCGTCGCAGGGGTAGGGCTGGCGCTTGCGGGACGGGAAGGGGGGTGGTCGAGGGGAGCGGGAACGGAGGGAGGAGGAGGGCGGCACCGAGACTCGGTGGGGCGATGGGGGGGGAGTTGGCCCGTGAGGAGGAGAGGCGGGGTCGGGTGGAGAGGCGCCGAGGGTTGGCGGCGAGGTTGGGAAGGCTGGTGTGCGGGAGGGAAAGCCGCGGGGACGGTGGCGGCGCGGTGAACCTGGGGTAGAGGGGGATCGGGAGGGGAGGAGCGGCTGCATCAGAGAATTTCCACATGGCTTGTTGGTCGAATCTCCCAATTTCGCTCCTTTTCCATGTTACGTTTATAATTTTTCTGATTTGAGGGGTACGGCTGCAAATATTCTACCCCTTCACTTGAAAGGATTCTATAGCATAATATATACTCCAATAGGCCCTTTTGGTAAGTAATTTTGGGAAGATGATTCTTTTTGCAATTTTCCCAACTCATATCCCCTATTCCCAAGGATCCAATTGAGGGAATGAATGCTAGGTTTTCTCTCAAGGGGAGGTGACGGTGCACAAGCCAGCAACATGGATCTCGGCGCCAGCAACGGTATTGTTGGCGGCGGCCTCGAGCGGTCAACGGACGGCGGCGAAGGCTCCTGCCTTCGGGGTTCAAGCGACGGCTACAGCGGTTGGTGCGGTGGAACGCAGGGGGAGAGTATCGGTGGTGATGTCCAGTTGGAGGATCACAAGGGTGGCGCGACGCAAGAGGAACGCGGTGGCGGTTTGCGAGAGGGAAGCGGGATAGGGTTGGTGGTGGCGACAACGTTGGAACAGGGGCGGTGGCGTGGGAGAGAGGAATGAGGCGGTGGGGTTGCGGGTTGTTCTGGAAACGTGGGAATGGCGGGAAGGGCGCGTGAGGATGGTGGGAGAAGGGGGGGTTGTCGGTGGTACATGACGTGTGGTGGTGGAAGGGAATGGCGGCAGCGGTGGGCTTAGGGCTGCGAGGGTAGCAACGGGAAGGGGAACTGGTGGCGCGGGGGTGGAGCCGGGAGGTGGCGGAGGTGGTGGTGGGGCAGGGAGGGTCGCCGGGGGTGCGAGTGTTGCGACGTGAGAGGCCGAGGGTATGGGGATGTCGTCGGGAACCTGCGGAAGGGTCGTATGTGGCCCGGAGACCGATTTTTCCAATGATCGCAGATCTGAAAATACTTGGACAGCAAGTACTTCGCCGATTTTTCTTTTGGATTGGCCTGGACAGCGATAGAATCTTCCTCCACAGCGAAGTTTTCTTCGTCAAAACTCTGAACAGCGGGCAGTTCGTCGTTGACGGCAAGATTTTCGTCTTCAAATTCGATTTCGGTGATTGGTGTCGTTGGAGCCTTTGATTTGGCGCGTAGGGACTCGAAGTCAGCCATAAGATCTCGAAACATGGAATGGAAGTTGGATTGTAACTCAAGTAGCATGCGCTTCGTCTCCTTCTTGTAGGCGTCGTTGTCTCGCCGTTTTTGTTCGGACGAACGATAATCCCTTGATGCATGTCGGTGCGAACGTCTGAACGGATCGTCAGATCGTAAGGATGATCTGTAGGCCATGCTCTGATACCAAATGATGCAAATCGAAAAAAATCGGCGATGGCGAAAAATAAAATAATTTGAACTGTGGATTTTTCGGTGGTAGAAGAAAGAGGGGTTGAGAAAAGAAAACACGCCGAATGCGCGAGATTCGAGAAGAAGACGCGTAGATCGCGAGGAGAGAGAGAGAGAAGAGAGGGAGATAAAATCTCAATTTTTTATGAATTCTGAACCGTCTACAACAATGGACCACCATCCCTTTATATAGGAGGGATGAGATTAAAAATAGAAATCAAATTCGAATTGAAATTAATTATCCTAATTTGACTCTAACCAATTAACCGACTAATTTTGAAATTCAAAACTCTAACTAATTGATTGAGATCACAGGCGATCTCGTTTATTTAATTAAAATTGCGACAACTCAAATAAACGTAAATAAAATTAACGGCTAAAATTAAATAGATATGCGGCCCTATATTTCTGTTCCACGCTGCATCAACTATGCAAATCGAAAAAAATCAGCGACGGTGAAAAATAAAATAATTTGAACTCTGGATTTTTCGGTGGTAGAAGAAAGAGGGGTTGAGAAAAGAAAACACGCCGAATGCACGAGATTCGAGAAGAAGACGCGTAGATCGCGAGGAGAGAGAGACAAGAGAGAGGGAGATAAAATCTCATTTTTTTATGAATTCTGAACCGTCTACAACAATGGACCACCATCCCTTTATATAGGAGGGATGAGATTAAAAATAGAAATCAAATTCGAATTGAAACTAATTATCCTAATTTGACTCTAACCAATTAACCGACTAATTTTGAAATTCAAAACTCTAACTAATTGATTGAGATCACAGACGATCTCGTTTATTTAATTAAAATTGCGACAACTCAAATAAACGTAAATAAAATTAACGGCTAAAATTAAATAGATATGCGGCCCTATATTTCTGTTCCACGCTGCATCAACTATGCAAATCGAAAAAAATCGGCGACGGCGAAAAATAAAATAATTTGAACTGTGGATTTTTCGGTGGTAGAAGAAAGAGGGGTTGAGAAAAGAAAACACGCCGAATGCGCGAGATTCGAGAAGAAGACGCGTAGATCGCGAGGAGAGAGAGAGAAGAGAGGGAGATAAAATCTCAAATTTTTATGAATTCTGAACCGTCTACAACAATGGACCGCCATCCCTTTATATAGGAGGGATGAGATTAAAAATAGAAATCAAATTCGAATTGAAATTAATTATCCTAATTTGACTCTAACCAATTAACCGACTAATTTTGAAATTCAAAACTCTAACTAATTGATTGAGATCACAGGCGATCTCGTTTATTTAATTAAAATTGTGATAACTCAAATAAACATAAATAAAATTAACGGCTAAAATAAAAAAGATATGCGACCCTATATTTCTGTTCCACGCTGCATTAGTTTGGGTCGGGCAGGTCCATGGGCTCAATGTAAAGTATTTTTTTTCTTGATTTTTTATCTAAATTATAGAAATTAAGTTCTGTTGGCATCATCTAATCTTTCTAAATCTAAGTAACCATAGTATGTGTTGCTTGGCATGTAAATTATAAAATACAATGTAATATTGATAATATAAAATAAAACTTGAAGTATATTATATTAAATATATCTAAAATCATACATAAATTTTCATATGTGTGGGTTGGGCCGGATTTTGTGGCATATGTCCACAACCCACCCAGTTGACAGGCAGGCCAAAGAGAAGGTCGAGTCGGCCCATTCATGAAATCTTTTGGCTCAAGCCCGACCCATGAGTGGGCGGGCCTCGGGCCCATCGGCCATGTCTAATTCTAGCTAAGACAAATTGGTTGTTGGAGCTGTAAAATGTGCGTTCTTAGGGGGGTAAGGTAGGAATCAAAAGGATATTGGTTCTATGACCATAGATCCTTCTACATTAGTACAAATATTACATTTTGAGTTGTGTACATGCAACAACCTCCCAGCTTCAAAGCTCTGGGGAGAACTTAAACAGAGCCCTCACGCATGGACTTGGAAGTTATCAGAAATACTAGAAAGTCTGGGTGTCATCAGCGGATCATTTCTTATTCGTACGCAACACTGGAAAAGGAATCGTACTAATGCTTGTTTGTGTAAATGAAAGCATCCTCACATGAGGTGACTAACTTACATAAGTGAAAATTCAGCTAACAGAATAATGATCAAGGACTTGGGGCCATTACGATACTTTCTCGGGATCAAAATAGCTCGGTTTAAGCAAGGCATCATTATATCCCAAGGAAAGTATGCTACTAATCTCCTCCATGAAATGAGGATGCTAGGATCTAAGCCACCTAGATAATTATGGACCTAAGGCACTCATCTATGAATAAAAAACCCTCGAAATACAGGTCAATACACATGATTAGTTGGAAAATTATTATATTTAAACATCACACAACCATATATATTACAGTAGGCAAGCTGAGTTAGTTGATGGACTCTCCTACTTCAGCCCACTTCGATGCAAGCGTGATGGTCTTCAAATATATCAAAACTTCCCAGGGGAAGGGCCTACTTCTAACCAAAGGCCAACGCCTTTAACTCCATAGCTTATCATGATGTAGATTATGGAGGATGTGTGATTGACAGAAAATCTACTATCGAATTCCATGCATACCATATAGAAAAATGGGTAACTTGGAGGACCAAGTAGGCAATTGTCTCCCTCTCAAATAATGAGAGTGAATGTAGAGCTATGGCCCATGCTGCAATAACATTTGTATGGATTTGATTTGTAATCATGTATCTTTATGTCCCTCTCACTGAATACCATGGAGCTCAAATGTGATAATCGAGGAGCAATGTGTATACCAACAACTCCATGTTTTACGGGCCTACCAAATATATGGAAGTTGACTAGCATTACAGTGGAGATATGATATAGAGGGTATTGCTTCATACTCAGTGTACCCTCTACAGATCAAACTGTTGGCATGTTCACCAAGACGCTCACGCACACATAGTTTGAAAAATGTTGTAACAATCTGAGCATGATTTGTATATATTATATAAGCACCAACTTAAAGGAGAGCATTGAATATTATTAAGTAACCCTAACTCTAGGGGTACTTCTATCCTATCTACCTATATAAGGACCCCTTGGGTTCTACCTATATAAGGACCCCTTGGGTTCTCGGTATAAATCAAGAAATTTACATTCTGATTTCAACAAAGACATCAAGGCTCCTATCTTCAAGTGGCCTCCTAGCAAGGTCCGGTCCATCAAAGCAATGCTCCTCCTAGTCGAAACTTGACCAGAAGAATCATCTCGGCAATGTATCAACCTATCCTTGAACACACATGCATTTAAGTGATGAAAAGAGCTCGATACAATCGACAAAACCAACTCCAAGGCCACTAACCTCTCAACTCTAGACAAACATATCACCTTCCACCCTACGAGCTAGCACTTCAACTTCCCACATAGAGGGATCCAATTAAATTTCTTTAGTTTCCCAATTATATATGAATGGTTCCTTCCAAAGGACACATTTTTGGTTTCCCGATAAAGTTGGCTCCATGGAATGTTAGAGTCGTGAGGAAAGCTGAAATGTGTGCAGTAATGGATTCTTCCATTTCTTCTTAAAAGGGACATGTAGCATGTTTTCAGGAAATGAAGCTAAGTAACTGAAGCAGCTATGGATGTCAGCCTCTGGGTCAAAGTTAATGAAATATAAATCTCTTGGTCAGTGGACCACACCGAAGGCCTTCTTCTTGGGTAGAATCGGAATCAACTCTTGATTGCAAATGAGCTCTCCGGATACAGATCATTGTCAGTTGTATTCAAGTTAATATCGGATGACAGGAGGATGGTTTAAAACATCTATGGGGCCAATGGAACCCCACAGTACAAGGAATTTTTGGATGTGTTGTGATGGTACAGTCTCATTTTCACATGTGCTGTGGCTAGTGAACATGGATCTCAATGTCACTTCTTTATTGAAGACGGTCAACAGAAGTATATGGGGGGTCAGGAACATGCCTTCAGTTATTTTGCACCTCCGACCGGTGAGTTGCGCTTAGATGTGATGAATGCTTATAATAGCATACCCACTTGGAGGAACTCCTCGCGATTGCATAACTATACCTTGTGGCTATTGAGTGTCTAGAGCCTTTTCAACTGGCCTTGGTAAAGATATTTGCATTATCCAGATCGCACATCATCGTTTTAGGTCTTCGATGAGGAAAGCCATCCTTAATTCTTCAGACTGAAGCAGTCCTAGGCATTGGAGGTGGACTTTAAAAACATAGTTATGGAGGTCTAAGAAAGTCGTATGGTGGAGTCGACAATAAAAAAGGTGGCCTCGAAGTTGATGGCTCCCATGAAGCTATTAATAGCTTTCAAGTGTGGGAATTACTAACAATGCGAAGAGAGGAGAGGTTGGGCATAGGAGGAAATTGTCAAGCGAACATGCTAGAGGACAACAACACATTGTCAAGGAGGAGAGATCATCAAAAGATCATTTTGGAGGAGGACAAGATGCATGAAATAAAACGATGATAAAGGTCAAGACAGACTTGGTTAGAGGAAGATGATGCAACACTAAGTTCTTCTACACCATGACCAATAAGAGGTGTAAAATGAACATATTCATTTGCTTACCGTTGGAAATAGATGTGTTCACGACGGGTGGGAGATGAGATGGTTAAGCACTTCCGGAGGTTAAGCGTGTGTTTATCCAGTAGTAATAGCAAGTGGTAGGGACATGATGTTCGCAAATTATATCAGAAGAAAGTGGATGGGCTCGATGGTCGTTTGGTTGGGGCTCAAAATGCTCGTGTTGTTGTGTTTGGTCGTGACAAGTTATCAACTTATCATTTACCAATCTTTTTTTCAAAAAATCTTAAGATGTTAAGAGTAATGCTAATTGAGGAGTTCCGTTAGGGAAACCATTGCTTCACCGCATTAATAGGGCTCATATTTTTGTTCTAACTAGGAGGGAAGTGGCTATGAGAGAATTTTCAACCACTTCCCAAATTCCAATTCTAACGATCTTATTGTGGTAAGTTGTTGATCAATTGTCTTTGGAGATTTTTTTAATCAATTATTCTTCATGTTCGATCGATTTTCATTTCAAACAAGCAATTGATGGACAACGTAAAGATGACCTCTAAGAGGGAAGTGGCTATGAATCATGGAAATTTTTCAACTGCTTTCCAATTCTATCAAGCTTATTGTGGTCAAGTTGTTGGCCAAATTTTTCAGGGTTTTTCAGAAAAGTTTTTAGGGTTTTTTACTCAATTATTTTGCATGCTTGATCAACTTTCATTTCAAAAAGGCAACTTATGGACAACGTAATGATGCTTATAAGATCATAGCGGATTAAAACGAACTGATGTCAAGGGTTTAATATGAAAGGTTGATTTCTCCAAGTCATATGAATGTGTTGAATGGAAGTTTATCCGGTATTCCCTTTACAAGTGGGGTTTCCCTAATGTATGGATTGTGTAGATAAACAAGTGCAGAACCATAGTATCTTACTCAATGTTGGTAAATGGGGCAGACATTTCTTTCAGTTGCAGAGGATCTTAAGCAAGGGTGCCCATTTATAAGCCTTTTATTTGTTTGATGGTGGATGTTCCCACCATAATCGTGGACTGGGTCGTGCATGAGGGTTTTTGCTACGATTTGAAGCATGTGGAGCTACTGGTCCATGTTCTTCAATATACAAACGATACCATGTTCTTTATTAAAAGTGGGTCAATAAAGACCAGGAGGATCTCCATGGTTCGGAGCTCTTTGATGATTTTTCGAGGCTCGGGATCAATCGATACAAGATTGTTTTTGCCCCTTTTGGGATGTTGTTGGAGGAGGCAAATAGGCAATCCTGGGGCGAGTTTAAGTTTGGCATACTTCAAGTTGCCTTTTTGAGAAAAGTTACCTTTAACATGCAGTAGAATTTACCAAGTAGTTCGGTTGCATATGGTGAAGAAGCTTGAGAGTTAGAAGATATGTTGTTTGTCAAGGGGTGGTCACTTAGTGCTTCTTAAGGTGAATCGATTGATCATCTCGAAGTTTTTCCTTTCACATCCTTGTGTTGTCAGCTAGGGCATAATCATTTAAAGAACATGATGCAATAATTTTTCTAGGCTGATCTTGAAAGATATATTTCAGGTATCTCTTTAGTGTATTAGGCTTCTGTGATTCAAGGGGTGGACAATGGGGGACTGGGAAAACTGCAGCTTAAGGAAATGAACAAGGACTCGGGACCTAGCTAAGTAGGTTTTGCGAATACGGAAAGAGGTGGTCATTTGCTTGGTCGTGTAATAAGGAAGATCTATGGTGTCACTTCTACTCCACATACTGCAATTGGAGTCATCTTCTCGACACATGTCTTCTGAAAGGGGATTTGCTTTGTTATTCCATAAGTATTGGGTAACAGGAGCAGTTTTAGATTTGACGAGACAACCGGTTGGATGAGGGGATCGCTACGATTGTATGACCTAATTAATTTTTTCTCGTCAGATCTACAGGTGAAAAATACTTGGTTCGGTGGTATATACGCAACATCTTTTTTGCTCAGGCCTCTCGAATCAAAGGTTAGAGGAGTTCAGGAGATTGGCTGAGGTTATGGATGTGTTAGAGGAGCCTTCAAGATACCGAGACTATTAAAAGATATGGTATGTCAAAAAATATACTAGAGTACGCTAGGCTATTGCTGAGTCATAGTCTTTGTAATATTTGAATTTATGAATATATGTTTTAAATGAACACCGCATTATATGCTCACCCTACTGTAAAAAAATTAAGTCCATGTAGATTGTAGACATCAATAGCCTGATTATAAGTCTCGAAGTTTGGAAAACTTTATTCTAATTTACATTTTTATTTTAATTTAAAGGAAAGAATTGAGAATTCGTTTCCTCCTCCTTACGCCCAAGATTCTCTAGATTATTTTTTCTCTTTTTCTTCTTTGTTCAATAGCATTAAACTATTCTAGAATGTGCTTCTTATTTGTGCCATTTTGTACAACTCATCTATACAGTGGACATTTGGTTGAAAGAATAAGACAAGAATGAGATGATGTCATCTAAGTACAACAAAGCATATATCTCTATCGCATCCCCCCAAATCTCTCTCATCTCTTCCCTCTCACTCCATTCTTACTTTACGTCTCTCTCTCTCTCTCTCTTATTCATTCAACATTTCCCTCTCATCTCTTCCTCACCTTCAATAGTTCTCTCATTTCCTTCCTCTCTCAAACGCGTCCCTCTCCTCATCTCCTCCTCTCCTTCATCATCATCAAAGATCTAGCTCTCTCTCTCTCTACCTTCTTCACGAGTACTCCCCCTCACCTCCTAATTCTTCTTTGCACTTCTCCTTTTCTCCTCTTTATTCTCCCTCTATCTGTTATTTTCTTATGTACACCTTTGCATTTCCTTTCCAAAATCGCATGCAATAGTTGTTTTCTCCTCTTCACTCCAACCTCCACCTTCTTTACCCCCACTTCTTTGTGCATAAAGTAGTACTTGTGCATGGTCTCCAAGTCATTCTTGTGACTTGGTGATCATATTGATTACTTGTGAAAGAGGGAAAGAAAGAGAAGAGATCGTGCAATGTCTTCTTGTTCCTGCAAGGTAAAGGAAATGCATGCCTTGCATGTAGAACAATGAATCATTTTCGTGAATCCATGAATCTTATTTGAAGATCTTGCGAATTAAAATTCCTATAAGATGAGATTAGAACCCTGAAATGCAGGAACAAACATATTCGCGTCAACTATCGCCTCAACATCATTAGACACATTTTTTATGATGATGGTAAAATCCTCAAAACCTCCGACAACAATAATCATTAACATGCATCATCAAGGCTTTTATAAAATCTTATATTTGTGTAAATATCCGATTTCGTAGCAAGGCACAAACTCTGACGATGGAAACCCACTCAAGATAGTGTCTCCTTCCACCCCACCCGGCACACAAAGAAGAAATCATAGAAAAGACATAAGCAAAAGGAAGTGTTGACGCATATAAGCTATTTGTATCTCTTTGTTATTTTATTTTTCTTGTTATTCTCTTTATGTAATTTACCCATAGGCTACTCTCCTATATAAGAGAGCCTAGGGCTATGGAATAAAGTATCTCATTCACGTTTTCCAACATGGTATCAGAGCGACGGTCCTAGACCGGAGTTCTCGAACCCTAACCCTAACCCCACCAGCCGGCCTCTCTTCTCTCTCTCTCGGATCGGCGCCGCCTAGCCGATCGGCGATCGACTGTGCGCATCGCCTCTCGCCTGGGCGCATCGCCTCTCGCCTGGGCGCATCGCCTCTCGCCTGGGCGCCTGTGCGCATCGCCTCTCGAGCGCCTCTCGCGCATGTGCGCGTCGCCCAGCCTCTGCGTGCATCGCTGCACGCCTCCGCACAGCATCGTGCGCCTGTGCGTGCGTCACCACACACCTACGCACAGTCCCGTGCATCGACTGCGCGCATAGTCGCGCGCTCCTGTTCGCGCGCACAGCTTGATCGCGTGTATAGCCTCCTGCGCGATTGTGCGCACTGTCACACGCACAGTTGCGTGCGCTAGTGCTCGCGAGATTCTCCAGTTGAGCACTCCAGTGCGCGCGTGATCCTCCAGGTGCGTGTGTGCTTCTCGCACGTGCGTACGTGCCCTAAGTCCCAAAACTCTAGGGCACAGCTCCTGATCTACATGGGGTTAGTTGCTTGAAGTCTACACACGCAACTAATCCCATCTATGTCATTGTAGACATAGACTATATCCTCTCAGTCGCTCCAGTCTTCCGTCTCCATCATGTCAGAAAGCAAGGCAGATATCCCATCTATGGGCGCATTTCGTGGTCCAGCGCCCATTGTCAAGATGGATGGTACGAACTATGAACTGTGGGCAATGCAGTTCATGAGTATGATGAAGTCTACAGGTAAGAAGCACATTCTTACCGAGCCCGAGCCTGCAGAGAAGACTGGAGTTTATGCCTCATGGGAGGCCGATGATGCATATGCCAAGGTGTGGCTATCCGGTACATTGGCTATTGAAATCGCCAATGACATCTTACATCAACCCACGGCTAAAGACATGTGGGATATCCTGGCAGCAACGTATTCTCAGGCGAAAAATGAGACGAAGATCCTGCAACTACAACATGACATATTCACAATAAAGCAGAACGGTCGTCCTTTACATTCCCTCTATACATCATTGAGAGGGATGTTTGAGAAGCTCTACAGCTTCATGCCTCTTACCGCCACGCCAGAACAGCAGAAGACATACAGGAATGCGACGATGGTGGGTGTGTTTCTCGCTGCACTTGATCCAGAATATGAGGCAGCACGTTCACAGATTTTGGCGGACTCGACTATTCCTCCCACGGAGGAGGCTTTTCACAGATTGAGTAGGATCACAGTACCTTCAGCAGCTGCGAGTCAGAATCCCTCAGCCATGGCGGCCAACAGAGGCCGTGGCTCTCATTACCAGGGCCGTGGACGTACTCCCCGTGGAAGGGGTGGCCGCAATAGGCCAACATGCTCATATTGTCACCGAGTCGGACATACTGAAGATACATGCTACTCAAAGCATGGATTTCATGCATCCGCACGAGCCGCTGAGCAGATAGAGCCCCCGTCTGTTGCTACACTGGATCAACGATTTGATGATCTAGTTGCCCGTCTCAGGGGCATTATTCCACCATCTGGTCCAGCACCGACTACAGAGAGCCATACTGATGCTGCTGCTTCTGCCTCGGCCTCTACCAGTACTTCAGGTAGTCCACTTGCACTCCATAGTAGTAGATCTGATACACTGCCATGGATCATGGACTCCGGCGCTACACATCATCTATGTGGAGACCAGAGCCTACTTACAGGATACACTCAGATTCCTCCAGGACGGACAGTAGTTATTGCCAATGGCACGCATTCTCTTATCACGGGCCAGGGGGAGATTAGATTGACGTCTTCTATGCAGCTCAAGAATGTTTTGCATGCACCGCATTTTTCTATGAATCTGTTGTCAATTAGTCAGATTACGAAGGATCTTCATTGTCGAGCTATTTTTGATTCATCTTCATTGATTTTTCAGGACATCCGTACGGGCAACGTGATTGGTCATGGCTATGAGCAAGGAGGCCTTTATCGTCTGAACCAGACCCCGTTTGCCGGAATCACAGCTTCTCCCGCAGAACAAGTATCTCCTCTCCTGTGGCATCTACGTTTTGGTCATTTACCGCTTCAGAAGTTGCGTCTAGTCCTACCTTATAGTCTTTCTCACACACCTATCCAGTGTGAGGCGTGTCAGTTGGGAAAACATCACAGGTCATCTTTTCCCAGTAGTCAAGGTCGGAGTAGTAACTCCAAGTTTGAGTTGTTTCATGTCGACGTCTGGGGTCCGAGTCGTGTTCCCGATCATCAGGGGCACAGGTTTTATATTGTATTTGTGGATGACTTCTCTAGAGCATCATGGGTGTTTCTAATGAAAAATAAGTCTGAAGCTGGAAATATTATTATTCACTTTCTAAATGAGATTCAGAATGTTTTTTCCACAACTGTCAAAATTATGAGAAGTGACAATGCCTTAGAGTTGTGCACCAATAATCTAGCCAACTACTACTCCTCTAAAGGAATTGTTCACCAAACATCCTGCGCTCATACGTCTCAACAAAATGGGGTTGCAGAAAGAAAACACCATCACCTACTTGATGTCACAAGGTCACTTCTCATTCAGAGTCATGTTCCGTATTCATACTGGGGTGATGCAGTCCTCACTGCATGTTATCTTATAAATCGTATGCCCTCGTCTGTCTTGAATGAACAGGTTCCTTTTTCACTTATTTATCCTGACAAGGATCTGTTCACTCTTACCCCTCGTGTGTTTGGGTCAGTCGCATTTGTCCATCAGTTGTCGCCTGGTTCTGACAAGCTCTCTCCTAGGGTTGTCAAGTGCGTCTTTGTGGGGTACTCCAGAACTCAAAAGGGGTACAAGTGTTTTGACCCTGTGCGTCGGCGGTATATGATCAGTGCAGATATTACATTCTTTGAATCCATTATGTATTTTTCAGAATCCGGGAACATGCAGCCACCACCTATACCTCCTGATACCGTATTCATGGCACCACCATCACCATTGCCACCGTCACCACCACCGCAAAATCCACCACCACCACCATCACTAGTATCCCCACTATCATTTCATTACACCCGCAGGCTTCCTCCAGCTCATGGTCATGAACCGTCAACTAGCCCGCCTATGGTATGTAATGAAAATATTAATGTTGATGGATCTGACGACATTTCTCAGCAGGATGCATTACAGGAGCATGGTGATGACACAGATGATCTGGATGTTCCAATCGCTCTACGCAAGCCGAAACGAAGCTGTGTCAAATATCCATTGTCAGCAGCGGTATCTTTTGAGAGGCTATCTGGAGAGTTCAGGACGTTTGCTATGGCACTTTCAGCTACAGCCATTCCACAGAACCATCAGGATGCTATGCAGGATGCTAGATGGCGACTAGCAATGGAAGAAGAGATGGAGGCACTTCAGTCTAGAGGAACCTGGAGTTTGGTTCTTATACCTCCAGATGTTAGCCCGGTGAGTTGCAAATGGGTGTTTACAGTTAAGCACAATGCAGATGGTTCTATTGACAGGTACAAGGCACGCCTTGTTGCTCGGGGCTTCACGCAGACATATGGGGTAGATTACCTAGACACGTTCTCCCCTGTGGCGCGTCATTCCACTTTACGGATCCTGCTATCTGTTGCGGTTGCTAAAGACTGACCACTCTATCAAATGGATGTGAAGAATGCATTTCTGTATGGAGACTTGCAGGAGGAAGTCTATATGCAACAGCCACCTGGTTTTGCTGTTGAGGGGGAGTGTTCCAAGGTTTGCAGATTACATAAGGCCATCTATGGCCTTAAGCAGAGCCCCAGAGCATGGTTTCAGAAGCTTTCAGACCTCTTTGAGAAACAAGGATATAAACGCTCCAATGCTGATCATTCCTTGTTCGTGCAGAAGACGGCGAGAGGTATCATTATAATCATGGTTTATGTTGATGATATCATGATTACAGGTGATGATGACCAAGGCATTAAGCAGGCAAAGGAAAGGCTGGGGACCGAGTTTGTCACCAAGGACTTGGGAGTCCTTAGATATTTTCTGGGGATGGAATTTGCTAGAAATCCATATGGATTAGTCATGACACAGAGGAAGTATGTCACAGATCTACTGAGTGAGACAGGTATGCTAGGGTGTCGACCTGCTACGACACCAATGGATCCTAGCATGAAGCTGTATGATGATGACACAGAAGAGGTGGATAAGAGAAGGTACAGAGAACTGGTAGGCAAATTACTGTATGTCACGATCACTAGACCTGATATACAGTTTGCAGTGAGTCGTGTGAGCCAGTTCATGGAGCAACCACGTCAGGCCCATATGGATGCAATACACATGATTCTGAGATATTTAAAATCATCTCCAGGTGCAGGCTTGCTATTTAAGAAAGGAAAGGAGATTTCTGTCACAGCATGCGCGGATGCAGACTATGCAGGATGCCCCAAGGACAGGAAGTCAACATCAGGGTTTGCAGTCTATGTTGGAGATGCTATAGTTTCGTGGAAGAGCAAGAAGCAGACAGTAGTAGCTAGATCCAGTGATGAATCAGAATATAGGGCTATGGCCCAGGCCAGCACAGAAATGATGTGGGTGAAATCCTTACTTGCAGATCTATGTCTTGATATACCTCTTCCTATGATGTTGGAATGTGACAATCAGGCCGCCTTGTTCATTGCAAATAACCCAGCTTTTCATGAGAGGACCAAGCATATTGAGGTCGACTGTCACTACATACGTGACATGATTCAGAAGGGGTTCATTGTTACATCTCACGTCACATCAGAGAATCAGACTGCTGATATTTTCACCAAGGCATTACTTAGAGGCCCATTCCAGAAGTGTGCGTCCAAGCTGAGCATGATTGATATCTATGCTCCATCTTGAGGGGGAGTGTTGACGCATATAAGCTATTTGTATCTCTTTGTTATTTTATTTTTCTTGTTATTCTCTTTATGTAATTTACCCATAGGCTACTCTCCTATATAAGAGAGCCTAGGGCTATGGAATAAAGTATCTCATTCACGTTTTCCAACATGAAGCAGTAGAGAGGTCCATTAATTGCAGAATTTCTGACTAGTCTCAATATTTCACAGGTACAAAAAAAGATTGCAAAAAAAAATGTGTAAGGTACTCCCAGTTCTGTCGTAATATTATCAAAAATTAATGCTGACCACAAATTTTTCTCAAAAAATACTCAAAAAAACGAAAATATTAAAGTTAATATGAAGAAAGAGGAGAAAGAGACGTGATTAAGCATAACACATTTTCAACCGGACATCTTCCAAGTAAGATCAAGATCGATGGACGTGCGAATTGAAGTTTAAATTGCCGGTCAATACGGAACAAAACTCTGTTCATCCAACGGTATTAGTGGCATAGTTAAAACGTAGGGACAACAACAATTCAGAGCGAACACTCTGGCTCATGCTGCCGGCCACGGTTCCTCCCACCAGTACCCAAAGTCGCAACCTTACATGAACAATCCCGAAGCAGACACTCACTCGCTGCAAGATTCGAAAATTCCAACTCCCGCAATATCCAATCTAATTTCCATCGTGAGAAGACATCTACACTAATCCAAAATGGATCCCGGTTCACATCGGATACCCCAAACAGACCCATCTGACCGATCAACCCCGAAAGTAGTATCAATCTTCTGCTCAAGCAACACAGAGGAAAAACATAAAAGCGACAAAAGAAGGAGACGTCCTCACCTTCCTGTACCTCCTCCCCGGCCAATCTCTCCCCGAAAACCTGCGAGAATTTCCACTCGAGCGGAGGCGGCGGAGGCTGCCGGACGGCCGCCGAAGACCCCGCGGCCTCCTCCCCTCCATTCCCGCTCATGCTACGGCGCTATTGATAGGAATCGAGGAGAGGCATCAAGGATCCGCGCGAGATCTGACCCCGGACGGACCTGAATTCGATCGATCGAGCTGCTGATGAGGGTCCCGATGCGATCGACGGCGGAGATTGCCCCCCTTGGTGTCGTCCTCGCCTCGTCTCTTCTTCTCGTCTGCACGCTGTTCTTCTGTTCGGGCTTCCGCCCTAGCGGACTCGGCGGGGAGAGGAGGGACCGTTTGTTATTTTTCCCTCAAGTATGTCACCCCCTCCCATACTTATTACTAGTTAATGAGCCTTGAAGCAAATATCACCTAATGAGCTCAGCCTTTGAACCAGTGTGAATTTTACAGTCGAATCCACCAAGTTCTCAAATATAAACGCCCATACAACTAATCTTGACAGAACGGTCGATGATTAATAAGTGAGTGGAATGTGGCTTCATCTAATCAATGCCACTTAGGATATATTAGATTTAAAGTAAGGAATATACTTAAATGGTACGGGATTGCTTATATTTTTTGCTAATATTTCAATGACGATCTTTGGATAGTCATGTCAAAATTTACGAAACTAAATGGTTTCTCTTGATAAAGTAAGCTTTGTATGCATGGATTATCTCTGAATATGGTATTAATATATGGGAAAAATGGAGCTGCCTCCGTCTCATTTTTTCATAATTTTTTTATTTTTTTGCAAAATAAACCATGTATATTCATCTATATATCTCTACAATGTGTTATTCGAATTTCGTCAGAAACATAGACTCTTATGCCCTTCATCTAGAATATGTAATTTTAACGGTCTAAACATTGTTGTAATCGACTTGTTTTAGATGGAAGGCATAGGAGTCTTTGTTTCTGACAAAATTCGAATGACATATAGGAGAGAGAGATAGATGAAATGCATTGTGATGTTTTCAAAATAAAAATAAAAAAACATCGAAAAAGGAGCAGGGACAGCTCTATTAAACCCTTGATATATATATATATATATATATGGGAAAAATGTATGCCCCCTAGGGGAAGCTAACTTAGCTCCCCCCGCCCCTTTTTGACATCATTTTTTATTTTTTTTTGAAACCTAAAATTGTGTAAATTCATTATTAAATCCATATATTATGTCATTCAAATTTCATGCGAAACATAGACTCCTACGACCTCCATCCAAACGGGGTCGATTTAAAAATTCCTATTACCGTTAAAATTTGATTGTCTGGATGGAGGTCGTAGGAGTCTCTGTTTCGTACGAAATTTTAGTAGCATAATATAGGGATATAGTGATGAATATTCATGGAAGAAATTTTCAAAAAAAATAAAAAATGGTGAAAATGAGGCGGGGGGGTCAAGTTAGCTCCCCCTAAGGGGCAGCCCCATTTATCCATATATATATATATATATATATATATGTATATGTATGTATGTATGTATGTATGTATATATATATGTATGTATGTATGTATGTATGTATATATATATATATATATGTATATATATATGTATGTATGTATATATATATATATGTATATGTATATATATATATATATGTATGTATGTATATATATGTATATATATATATGTATGTATGTATATGGGGGGGTTGGGAAGCATGCACCCAGGTGCATGTAATATTACATGCATCGGGGCCTATATCTTTCATGTTTTTCTACTTTTTTGGAAAATATCACTATGTATATTCGTTTATATATCCCTCCATTATGCTATTCGAAATTCGTCAGAAACAGAGACTCCTATGCCCTCCATCTAGAACATGTCGATTAAAACAATTCTAAGACCGTTAAAAGTACATGTTCTAGATGGAAGGCATATGGGTCTCTGTTTCTGATGAAATTGAAATGGCATATAGGAGGGATATAGGGATGAATATACATGGTAATATTTTTCAAAAAAGTAAAAAACATGGAAGATATAAACCCTGGTGCATGTAAAATTACATGCACCTTGGTGCATACTCTCTTTTCCCTTATACATATCATTAGTATTTTGTTTATATATCATACTATATACATTATATATAATGTATCTAATTTGGGTGATTTAGTTATTTGTACTTTTAATTCCTATTCAAAATCCCTTTATATAATATTTATTAATGAATTTATAAAGATTTCAATTCCTGAAATTCTGTGGTGCTGACACGTGTTCGCACCAGTGTCTTCTTCCCAAGAATATGTTCAGATCCTCTATTATGTGTGGTGTAAACACCCCGCCTTCGTCAATTTTCTAGCCTTCGATTCTCAACTAATCTCCATTCTACCTTGTCAGTCTTCAAGATTATTTTACCTTAATCCACACCATTGGATTGGATCGCCCTAATAGTCTCTCATTTATCCTATCCTATATATATATATATATATATATATATATATATATATATATATATATATATCGAATGGTTGGCGTTAAACCACTCTCTGTGCTCCAGCTCCAACAGAATGAAGAACTCAACTTCTAGAGCTCCAATCTTTGTTTTTCGGGTGACAAACGAATAGGAGAAGGTCTTGCGAAGAGGACTGTTAATCGAAGAAGAGGTACCAAGGCTCGAATCAACCTTGAGTCGCATGTAGCGGATTGTACAGCTATGAGAAAACACAGTCTCATTGAGCAACAGCCTCAAAGTAATATACCTTCTTTCTTAGGTCATTTTCCTCTGAAAAATCTGCCCACTATGGTTAGTTTTGTATTCTCATTTCTTAGTATTCTAGATACAAAACCTGATCATCTTCTAAATCAAACACAAAATCTCATTTCAATTTGATTTGATTCAATCCAGTTTTAGTTTGAAATTTTGGCATTTATAAGAACACAACAAACTGTTCACATATTTCATTCAATCTCTCAGATCGAATCCCCTTAATCTTCATTGTTGCATTTCGTACAAGTTTATGGAATCAAGACCTGACAATCCCACTCAACCATCTAGAGTGGGTTTCTATCTACTTGTGTCGTAGTCGCCAATCTCTGTTGTCGCCTTTAGTTGATCAAGAATTATAATAAATCAAACTTCTTCACACACCAATTTGACGAGTTGAGGAAGATGACCTCCTCCATCGCGATTCCAACCTCCCGGAGGATCATTGTCATCCGATGATCGTCTGAAGGAGATCCCTCGTCGCATATCACTGAATTTGGAGAAGAATAACCAAGGCTATAGATGCTCGACACCTTGCCCATATCAACAGCCAAGATTGCGCCTCAACGTTTTGATCTTAGTCGTTCAAAGCGAATGGGTGTAAAAATTTGCAACGTAAACCCACCAGCACCCAGAAAAATTGCACGTACCTCTAGGAGATTCTATGTTTACATTTAAGTCCTTCTACATGAACCTAGATGCAAAAATTGCACGTACCTCTAGGAGATTCTATGTTATTCGAATTTCGTCAGAAACATAGACTCTTATGCCCTTCATCTAGAACATGTAATTTTAACGGTCTAAACATTGTTGTAATCGACTTGTTTTAGATGGAAGGCATAGGAGTCTTTGTTTCTGACAAAATTCGAATGACATATAGGAGAGAGAGATAGATGAAATGCATTGTGATGTTTTCAACATAAAAATAAAAAAACATCGAAAAAGGAGCAGGGACAGCTCTATTAAACCCTTGATATATATATATATAGGGAAAAATGTGTATGCCCCCTAGGGGGAGCTAACTTAGCTCCCCCCGCCCCTTTTTGACATAATTTTTTTATTTTTTTTTGAAATCTAAAATCGTGTAAATTCATTATTAAATCCCTATATTATGCTATTAAAATTTCGTGTGAAACAGAGACTCCTACGACCTCCATCCAAACGGGGTCGATTTAAAAAATCCTGTTACCGTTAAAAAATGACTGTCTGGATGGAGGCCGTAGGAGTCTCTGTTTCGCACGAAATTTTAATAACATAATATAGGGATATAGTGATGAATATTCATGGAAGAAAATTTCAAAAAAAAATAAAAAAATTGGTGAAAGTGAGGCGGGGGGAGCCAAGTTAGCTCCCCCTAGGGGGCAGCCCCATTTATCCCATATATATATTATATATATATATATGGGAAAAATGTATGCCCCCTAGGGGAAGCTAACTTAGCTCCCCCCGCCCCTTTTTGACATCATTTTTTTTTTGAAACCTAAAACTGTGTAAATTCATTATTAAATTCATATATTATATCATTCAAATTTCATGCGAAACATAGACTCCTACGACCTCCATCCAAACGGGGTCGATTTAAAAAATCCTATTACTGTTAAAAATTGACTGTCTGGATGGAGGTCGTAGGAGTCTCTGTTTCGCACGAAATTTTAGTAGCATAATATAGGGATATAGTGATGAATATTCATGGAAGAAATTTACAAAAAAAATAAAAAATGGTGAAAATGAGGCGGGGGGCCAAGTTAGCTCCCCCTAAGGGGCAGCCCCATTTATCCCTATATATATATAGGGAGCCGGGAGCCTGCACCCGTGGGTGTAGGTAAGTCCCTGCACCCGGCCTTTTTTCTCATTATTTTTATTTTTTTCCGAAAAAAATCATTGGGGGATTTACTTAATATGTTAAGGGGAATATGTGTTTCAAGTTTCATGCAAAACAAACATTCCTAACATGTTCATCTAGAATGGGTCATTTTCAGCAATTTCAGACCGTTAAAATTTGATGATCTTGATGGAGATGATAGAATTCTCAAATTACTTTGAAATTGGAATGACACCATGGTGATATATAGTGATCTAATTACCCCAAGTTTTTATTTCAAAACAAACAAAAAAATCATGAAAAAATGGCCCGGATGTAGGTAATTACCTACACCCCCGGGTGTAGGATCCCTTTTCTCATATATATATATATATATATATATATATATATGGGGGGGTTGGGAAGCATGCACCCAGGTGCATGTAATATTACATGCATGGGGGCATATATCTTTCATGTTTTTCTACATTTTTGGAAAATATCGCTATGTATATTCATTTATATATCCCTCCATTATGCTATTCGAAATTCGTCAGAAACAAAGACTCATATGCCCTCCATCTAAAACATGTCGATTAAAACAATTCTAAGACCGTTAAAAGTACATGTTCTAGATGGAAGGCATATGGGTCTCTGTTTCTGATGAAATTGAAATGGCATATAGGAGGGATATAGGGATGAATATACATGGTAATATTTTTCAAAAAAGTAAAAAACATGGAAGATATAAATCCTGGTGTATGTAAAATTACATGCACCTTGGTGCATACTCTCTTTTCCCTTATACATATCATTCGTATTTTGTTTATATATCATACTATATACATTATATATATAATGTATCTAATTTGGATGATTTAGTTATTTGTACTTTTAATTCCTATTCAAAATCCCTTTATATAATATTTATTAATGAATTTATAAAGATTTCAATTCCTGAAATTCTGTGGTGCTGACACGTGTTCACACCAGTGTCTTCTTCCCAAGAATATGTTCAGATCCTCTATTATGTGTGGTGTAAACACCCCACCTTCGTCAATTTTCTAGCCTTCGATTCTCAACCAACCTCCATTCTACCTTGTCAGTCTTCAAGATTATTTTACCTTAATCCACACCATTGGATTGGATCGCCCTAATAGTCTCTCATTTATCCTATCTATATATATATATATATATATATATCGAATGGTTGGCGTTAAACCACTCTCTGTGCTCCAGCTCCAACAGAATGAAGAACTCAACTTCTAGAGCTCCAATCTCTGTTTTTCGGGTGACAAACGAATAGGAGAAGGTCTTGCGAAGAGGACTGTTAATCGAAGAAGAGGTACCAAGGCTCGAATCAACCTTGAGTCGCATGTAGCGGATTGTACAGCTATGAGAAAACACAGTCTCATTGAGCAACAGCCTGAAAGTAATATACCTTCTTTCTTAGGTCATTTTCCTCTGAAAAATCTGTCCACTATGGTTAGTTTTTTATTCTCATTTCTTAGTATTCTAGATACAAAACCTGATCATCTTCTAAATCAAACACAAAATCTCATTTCAATTCGATTTGATTCAATCCAGTTTCAGTTTGAAATTTTGGCATTTATAAGAACACAACAAACTGTTCACATATTTCATTCAATCTCTCAGATCGAATCCCCTTAATCTTCATTGTTGCATTTCGTACAAGTTTAGGGAATCAAGGCCTGACAATCCCACTCAACCATCTAGAGTGGGTTTCTATCTACTTGTGTCGTAGTCGCCAATCTCTGTTGTCGCCTTTAGTTGATCAAGAATTATAATAAATCAAACTTCTTCACACACCAATTTGACGAGCTGAGGAAGATGACCTCCTCCATTGCGATTCCAACCTCCCGGAGGATCATTGTCATCTGATGATCGTCTGAAGGAGATCCCTCGTCGCATATCACTGAATTTGGAGAAGAATAACCAAGGCTATAGATGCTCGACACCTTGCCCATATCAACAGCCAAGATTGCGCCTCAACGTTTTGATCTTAGTTGTTCAAAGCGAATGGGTGTAAAAATTTGCAACATAAACCCACCAGCACCCAGAAAAATTGCACGTACCTCTAGGAGATTCTATGTTTACATTTAAGTCCTTCTACATGAACCTAGATGCAAAAATGCTTATTTTTTCAAAAATTCTCTTACTTTTTATTACATTTATTCCCTTGTACTATGAGGATAGTCTGGACACTATCAAGTCATTGTTTATTATCATTTTTTCTAGGGTAGTTACATAACTATCATAACGAAGTTTTGTCGAGTTTTTGAAGTTTTTCATTACTTGGTTGATTTGTTTTGTTTTTCCGCGCATCACAGTGTTTCTTTGTGTTTGTTAGAGCATGTTGCTCGATTTTCATTCTCGTCTTTACTTACATTTTACCACATACTTATATAGTATCACTTACATACTATTCCATCTATATACTACATAGTGAATTAATTTGCAAAATATATTCTTTAGTTTGAAAATTAAAAAAATAATTTCTTTTCTCCAAACACAGTCACTAATTAGAATAGTATATTACACAATACTTCACCTACTATATTGTACGATATGGCTCATAAAATGTAAATATAGCTATAAGATGTATTTATATGACTTAACCATCGAGGTCAAGTCTACATGAATTGGTCGACAAATAATAAAATAGTGGGAGATAAGGTAGAAAACTTCTGACCTCACAACTTCGCCATACAAACTCCAAAATTACTCTACTCTCTTTTAAAGTTAAAGATAAAATTATATAAAGAATGAAAGTGGTTTCATCCCAACGGGGTCTATTTGAAGACAAAATCGGCTTCCGGACCTATTGACAAACGAGGTTTTTTGGTTACTTACTTTATTCTATATATACTATTTAAAGTACAATATATCAATTTTTAGTTATCTCTTTGATATTGTAGTTTGTTTATAAAATAAAATACAAAATTAAAATCCTTATTTGATATTTCAAATAAACCTAAAAATCATGAAAATGGTTGGGAAATGTGGTTAATGAAGTTGGGAATGAGATGTGCATCTCCTGTGCATAAGGAGGATTGGGCTAGTCGTGAAGATTCGCGGGTTGGAATCTATTTTGTGAATAAGAAGTACAATAGTGAAGTGGAGCTAAGTGGACGTGTTGGAAACTTAGTTAGGATGCATTGTACCCCACCGCATGCCTACGGAGGCACCCCAACCCTAAGGTATTATTTTTTCCTTAGAGTCATAGTGTGAGGTCTCATCCAGACCAAGACCACAGACTGTCCACGAAGCTTGGTTACTTATATCCATATCTAATAACCATAATAAAAATGTGATTCTTTGTGAGATATGGTTACCTAGTTTCTTTCTCTTTTGCACACATTTAAATTATATCTTGCTTGATGTTGTATAGTTTTATCTAATTCGTATTGGGCAACTTTGCTCATAACGTACCTACGTGTGGATCCGCAGGTCCTTAGCAGTGAGCAGTTTGGAGATATCACTTTTAGTGCAGCTTCACGACACTTTTTTTTGCAGTACAGTTGTTGGTAGTAGTTTTACTATCCTTCTTCACTTGTAGTATTTTGTTGAGAAACATGCCATGTATAATGTATGTGTGGACATCTATTTTATTCTTATATGCATATTTTTGTGGACATGGAATTAAACAATGTAATTTAATGGAATTGGTATATGCAATGAATGGAATATGAAATGTGAACAGGTTGAATGAGAAGCAAAATTTTAAATTCCTATAAATGTTGTTATTTTTCTCCTATTGTTTGAATGTCAAGTATTCGAATGTGGAATGTGTGCGCGTGGATTTGGATTGTCGAGTACCCGGATCCTAGGGGTGTCACAGCTTGGTATCAGAGCAGTGGTACTCCATTCCATTTCATGCATATCATTCCTTATTGGTATTCGAATACTGGATAGTGTGGAAGTCTTCTGACCCAACATGACTCCACAGGAGAATAACATGTTTACATCCATGTCCATATGTCTCTCTTAAGTGAAGCAACACATCTGATGGTGGGATCAAGTGCATCTCCGCCTTTAGGTCACACCGATTTCTCAGTTAGGGTTGTGTAGGATGCCTCGCCTATGTACTAGATTCAGTGGCACAAGACCATATGATAGAGGATGTTCGAGTTATGCAGGAGCTTCTTGATATGTTTCTAGATGAATTACCTGGATTACCACCAGTACAAGAGATAGAGTTCGAGAACACGATACTCAGCTGATATCTATCCCTCCATACAGATTGACACCAGTTGAGCTCAAGGAGCTCAAAGTACAGTTGCACAAGCTATTGGAGAAGGGATTCATCTACCTCGACACATCACCATGGGGAGCACCAGTCCTCTATGTGAAGAAGAAGGATGGATCCCTAAGACTATACATAGACTACATTCAGTTGAAGGTCAAGAACCATTACTCACTTCCCAGGATTAATGATCTATTGACCAGTTGCAAGGAGCAGCAATATTCTCTAAGATTGACCAGCGATCAGGATACCATCAATTGAGGATCAAAGAGGCCGACGTGATGAATTCTACATTCCGCACTAGATATAGCCATTATGAGTTCTTGGTGATGTCGTTTGGACCCACGAATGTGCTTGTCACATTCATAGATTTGATGAATCGAGTCTTCCATCCTCATTTGGACAAAATTGTGATTGTGTTCATTTATGATGTTCTAGTCTACTCTCATGATTAATACGAGTATGAGTCTCAACCTTATACTATACTAGAGACTCTCCGAGAGAACCAATTGTATGCTAAATATAGCAAGTGCGAGTTTTGGCTTTCTGAAGAGGCTTTTCTTGGCTACGTGGTTTCAGGGAGGGTGTCAGTTGACCCCGCCAAGATAGAGGCAGTGGTGTCTTGGGAGCGGCCTAAGACGGTTACAGAGATTCGCACCTTCCTCGTCCTCGCCAGGTACTACAAGAGTTTTGTTAGATGGTTCTCCCAGTCAGCTCTACCCCTCTCCCGGTTGACGCAAAAGGATGTGCCATTTGTCTGGAGTGACAAATGCGAGTTGAGCTTTCGAACGCTCAAAGAGTGATTGACTTCTGCACCCATCCTCAACCTTCCTTCTGGTACCTTGAACTTCACCGTGTACACAGATGCTTCCAAGGAGGGCTTGGGTGCAGTGTTGATGCAGCATGGACAGGTTGCAGCGTACGCGTCACGACAACTGAAGAACCATGAACGCAACTACCCCATTCATGACCTGGAGTTGGCGGTTGTAGTCTTTGCATTAAAAATATGGCATCACTATTTGTATGAGGTGATATTTGAGATTTTCACAAGTCACAAGAGCCTCAAATAAATTTTTCACAGGAAGGAACTGAATATGAGGCAAAGGCAGTTGATGGAACTGCTAAAAGATTATTACTGTACCATCTCCTACCGTCCTGGTAAGGGGAATGTGGTAGCAGATGACTTGAGTAGGCAACTATACACTGAGGGTTCGGCGGTCGGGTTGCATACTTGGGATGTGCTCACTACACTTGGTGAGTGGCATCCATTTGAGGGAACATCCGATGTAGTGACAGTGACAACCAAGTATAGCTGCTTGTGGGATAGGATCGTCCAAGGGAAACAGACAGATCAGAGGATCCAAGACTTGTACCACATATGTTTGAAGGATAAATTCGATGGATTTCGAGTCCGTGAATCCATCGTATGGAAGGGGGATCGTGTGTATGTCCCAAATGACAAGGAGATGAGGAAAGAGATCCTAGATGACGCGCATAGCTAGAGACTTTCCATACATCCAGGTGGCACCAAGATGTACAGGGACCTCCGCCAACACTTTTGCTGGGAAGGCATGAAGAAGGACGTAGCTGAACATGTTAGCAGATGTCTTACTTGCCAGATGGTGAAGGCAGAGCACCAGAGGCCTCCTGGTTTATTGTAGTCTCTTTCCATCCCTGTGTGGAAATGGAAGAGTTTTTCCATGAATTTTATCACATCATTGCCGTGCACACCTGGAGGGCATGATGCAATATGGGTCATTTTTGACCGGTTGACCAAGTCAGCACATTTCATCCCAGTCAACATGACCTATACACCAGTACAACTAGCCAAGCTATATGCTCAGCACATCATTCGGTTGCATGGGATACTCAAGGAAGTAGTGTCAGACAGAGATTCTCGTTTCACATCACATTACTGGAGAAAATTCATGAGAGCCTTGAGAACAAAGCTACATATGAGTTTAGCCTACCATCCACAGACAGGTGGGCAGTATGAGAGGACCATTTAGACCTTTGAGGATCTACTTCGAGCCTGCGTGGTTGAGTGGAAGGGATCTTGGAAAGATCACCTCCCACTGGTTGAGTTTACATACAACAATAGCTACCACACCAGTATAGGCATGGCACCGTTTGAGGCATTGTACGGGAAGCGGTGCACCATGCCTCTGTGTTGGCAACAGGTTGGTGACAACGTCATGTTCACTCCACAGATTATTGAGGATACCTCCAGAGTAGTGGAAAGTGCTAGGAGGAAATTGTTGATGTGCAGATCCGTCAGAAGAGTTACGCCGACCGACGGCGTAGAGTCCTCGAGTTACAGGTTGGAAACTTCATATTCTTAGGCATATCTCCAATGAGATGCATACAACATTTCAGTGCAAAAGGCAAGCTAGCACCGCGTTTTGTGGGACCATTCGAGATTTTGGCCCCATATCGGGAAAATTGCCTATAGGGTGGCCCTTCCCCCACACCTCGAGGGAATCCATGACGTATTTCACGTGTCGAATCTGCGGAAGTACATTCAAGATCCCTGACACGTGATCAGCTACGAGAACTTGGCGGTGGAGCCAAACCTCTCCTTCCCAGAAGAGCCGGTGCAGATTTTGGACCACGCAGTCAAGAGGCTGAGGTGGAAGGAGATCCCTTTGGTCAAAGTCTTGTGGTGAATCAAGACATCGAGGAGGTGACGTGGGAACCTGAGGTGGATATGAGGGAGAAATACCCTCAATTGTTCACAGGTACGGAACTGGAACCGTAATCGCGTTCTTTTGAGATTTTTATGGGCTTTGCTCTCTTTGAGATTTTTATAGGATCGTTTCTCTGTGAGACTTGGGTACAATGGGGTTCAGGAATTGAAATCGACTAGAGTTATCCTATGTCACGACCCGTCCCGCTAACCGGAACATGCCGCGACAGAGATCTTTCCTCTTCTTTTTCCTCAAGTAAACATGTGGCAATCTCATAGAACATAAAACCTTTGTATTTCAAGTTCACAACACCAAGAAGTGTTTACACAAGTTCTATCTATTACAACTTCTTACAAAATAACACAGACAGTACAAAAACAATGAAAAGCAAAAGACACCTCCTCCAAGTGTATCCGTGGTCCTTTCACCTGCTATTCGTGATTCTGCTGATCTGTATATAATATAATATAACAGGATGAGTCTAAACCCATTTATGAGCTTAGACCCAGTGAAAGGATCTCAAGCTTTTTACATATAACTAAAAGTTGAAATATGAGCAGTATGCCAAAATTTATGCTGATAATTTTGAAATATCTTGAAAAAAAGACTTTATGACAGTAAACATATAACAACATGCTAGATTTGCAAATAAATGCTGAAATCACTTCAAAGGCAGATAAATTGAAACATAATCATCACTATCAAGCTGTTTGTACTAATCACCACTGTGGCTAATTTATTGACTCATGAACGCTGAAACAAAGCTAAGTCACGCGCAGACGGTCCCAAAGACCAAAAACACCCTGCATACGGCCCAAAGCCTATATGTATACAGAATGCGGACCCAAAGTCCTCTTGATACCATATCTAATGGTTTGTCATATCTAATGGCGGTTTCAGGGTCATATCTAATGACATCACCATATCTAATGGCTAGTTCATGATTTGTATAAAAGAGCTACTGTGGTGCTTATCTTCTGATTCTGATCCTTTTTTTGTCACTAATAAACCGTAAACTTGCTATTTCAAGCTCATAACAGCTAATTCATGAACATAAAACACTTTTGACATAGCATACATATTCTGACAAGTAGAACTTATTTAAGAACTCGAAAATCGATCCATCATGCATAGTAACCGTGCAAAACATAATTCTTCATATAAAACTCATATTTAAGTAGTGAAACTTATGTCTCGTGTTCCATCAAGAACCAAATGCTTAAAAAACGTGTTATCAAGATAAAACTCGTGAAACGACGTCTGAAATACAATCTGAAGCCCAGATTTCATCTCAACCGTATGGTACTTGTAATTCCTGTATAAAAGCTTTAGAAACCACGATTTCATACTTGCTATTCAAAACCATGTATAAAAGCTAAAGACTAGTGCTTAAAATAGCGCTTGAGAATCCTTCACCTGATTGTTGTCTAACTTGGGTCGAAAATGTTTCTTTAATGAAAACCTCCTCTATAGCCGTCTTAGATTGAATACTACGGCTTGGTACGGACAGAACTTCGTTACGGCTTCAAAAACGCTCTCGATCACTGACAGGGCTTCGCCGCGGTTCCTCTTGTGCTCCTCCCGCAACCTCGGCGGTCTTGCGGCTTCAAGGTGGAGAGATGGGCGTGGGATGAATGAAATGGAATGGGGAGGCCTTGGGTATTTATAGGCCTCCACCCCCTTTACGTGTGACATGTGTCAACATGCAAGGGAGCCTCTAAGACACATGGTATGCCACATGTCTTATTTATGAGAAAACTTGTTGCCCAAGTAATAAGTTTGGTTCATCCATGAGATAACTTGTTGCCCAAGCAAGGTTTGGCTTATCTACACGAGATAACTTGTTGCCCAAGCAAGCGGCTTCACCATGACACGTGTTAGACTTAGGATGCTGACACATGGTGCTATTGAGTTTTTGACACTTGTCCTGACTATATAACGACACGCGTCCCACGATTTCCTCTCCATGTGTCCTACTTTTGCTAATGACGCTTAATTATCACTAACGACGGGTAATTAGCACTAATTATACTTAATTAGTCTTAATGATGTGATTATGGCTAATGAGTATAAATCTATGCTAATGACGCTTAATTATCACTAATGACGGGTAATTAGCACTAATCATGCTTAATTAGCCTTAATGATGTGATTTATGGCTAATGAAATAAATCTATGCTAATGACGATTAATTATTACTAATGACGGGTAATTAGCACTAATCATGCTTAATTAGTCTTAAGAATGTGATTATGGCTAATGAGTATAAATCTATTACATTATGGACACTATGCTAGTAGTGGCTTCTACTACTTATAAGGTACTACCAAAAATCCAGATTACTAGATGTGGTACTATGTTTTGATGTGCTACACAATTCATAGAACCTTTTTGAAGTCCATTTTATACAAGACGGTCTCTGATATAAACACAACAAGTTTAAATGAAATCATTGCAGAAAGGCGAATCTATTGACTATGGTATCCGTAAAGTGTGAACACTATCAATCCAATATTTCCTTGAAATAACACTTGATATCATTCAAAAGCATAGTGTACAAAACGCGTATTACATCCTAAGTCTCGGGGACGATACTTTCTTTGAGATTTTTATGATGTGAAACCCCAGAAAATCGAACATGGACTAATATGCAAAACCCAGATGGATCTTAGCTTAATTGCAAATCTGCTTTTATTCCAGTATTTAAAAATTATTTGAGTAGTGCATTGCGTAGGGATCGTCGATAGCTTTCCAACGAGTTCAAGAATGCGAAAATCCGAGTTCGGAAGCTCGAGTTACGGCCGTTTTAGCGAGAGGGGGTCCAATTCAATTTCGCATCCGAATCCGGATGCGAACTCCGGTTCAACCCAATAAAATCACCTCCATCTCACCCAAAATGCCCAAAACCCCCTCACCTTAGGCCAGCAGCTTCCCCCTCTCCTTTCCCCCACCGGAGCTCATCGGGGTGCTTTGAATCAGCGATCCAAAGCCGCAATCGCATAGAAAAGGTCCTCGGCATCTCCATGTGTGTTGTGCGTCGTCATCGGAGCACCAACCGTGGCGTTCTCCGTAGGAGGAGAAACCGAGGTGGTGAGATCTCAGAGGTACGATACTCCCTTCCTCTTGCTGTGGATTCCACGTGATTGTTAATCTATATATTTGCTCATCTAGAGCCTTCGTGATTTAGTGGCATGGGTGTTGTTTGAGATTTCAATATTTTAGTCCGTGACTCCGGACATTCCGCAACGACACTACTTCTTGGTTGCTGTTACAACTCCCAAATCTCAGAACATGGTGCTATCCGGTGAATGGGATGGGGAATATAAAATGAGCAGGGTAATGCGTATACATAACCGTAAATAAAAAAGTTTAACTATCGTGCAGCAATTGTAAATGGTACAATTTTACTACTCTCAAGATGAAAATGTAGTACACTTATTTAGGTCTTCAATGCAAAGTAATCCCACCAACCTTCATAGCTGAGAACAAATCCTCACCAATAAAAGAATACATATTGTAGCTGCTGTGATATCTTTGGAATCACATCTATTTCAGATCAGGTTGTATCATCACAGAATACTCAGAACAAACACTATACACTCTACAAAGGCCAAATTCATGGTCTCTGGAGGATATATAGGAAAGAAAGGTGATTTCCTCTCTCAGAATCTCTACATATACCGATCAAGGCTTTACATGTTCGAGGATTACTTGTTCCTACGGGCCATCAAATTTTCATTTGGAGATATATATATCTTTGGGGTCAGGGATTTGGATAGAAACCGTGTAACAATCAGTCCATTCTACCATCATTGATCAGAGCCACTATGAGTTTCCAATCTCGTGCTTAGAAATTTTGAAGCACATAAACTGATGTTGGTATCATGCCGTGTAACAATTACAAATCATTGAAATAATTTGCAGTGCCAAGCCATTGCTAATAAGGATCCTAATCCTAGTGACAAAAAGTAGCACATCTATATGAGCTACTGCACTAAACCATCAGATAACATGGACCCTAACTCCATTGATATCATGGATCTTCTCCATTAGAGTAAATGATAATTGTTGAGATTGAACAATGGTGTGATCGCAAGGATTTTTGAGTATGAGATGCAAATCCACTCACTTCATGTGCCAATAGTTTTACTAGCATGCTCGCATTTCCATTATGCTGCAACAGTGTGACAGTATGAAGATATTACTGCTATTTTTTTGCCAGATTCTATTTTTATTTTGCGACCATATTCTTGTTATGATTGTTAGACTTTAAGATGGGAATGACTCATCTAAAAGTTGATTTGATTGTCTGAATAAAAGGGAATGCGTTTGACTTATCTTTTTGGTTGTAAAATTATTCAATCCATGCTTAGTGCTTTCTTTATCTGTGGGCACATATGTATTTGAAACAACATGAAGATGTCTTTGTTATGTATATGAAGGTCAATCATATACAATTCCTGAATGTAATGTCTTACTGAGGATAAGATTTTATTATGAATGAGTAGGTGGAGTAGGCGCCGCCAAGGGAGGGGCATGCCACCCTTGGGGCCTCGGGTAGAAGCCTAGTTGACCGTGATCCCGACTGCTATTGTAGTTGCGATGGGTTGGGGGACATGTTGCTTGGCACACCGAGGTGCTGATCTGACGGTGTTGGCCTCGGCACTTGCGTGCTTTAGCCCGGTGCTCGAGCGCGGGCCAGGTAGTCATGGTTGGTCGGCTAGTGTTTCGCTTTTCACTTAGAGTTAACACTCGTGTACGGGGCCAATGTAGGCCACATTGGTCGGTATTCCGAGTGGGGAGCGCTAAGAGGGGAGTTCCGGGAAATGTGGTTAATGAAGTTGGGAATGAGATGTGCATCTCCTGTGCATAAGGAGGATTGGGCTAGTCGTGAAGATTCGCGGGTTGGAATCTATTTTGTGAATAAGAAGTACAATAGTGAAGTGGAGCTAAGTGGACGTGTTGGAAACTTAGTTAGGATGCATTGTACCCCACCGCATGCCTACGGAGGCACCCCAACCCTAAGGTATTATTTTGCCTTAGAGTCATAGTGTGAGGTCTCATCCAGACCAAGAACCACAGACTGGTCCACGAAGCTTAGTTTACTTTATATCCATAATCTATAACCATAATAAAAATGTGATAGTGAGATATGGTTACTTAGTTTCTTTCTCTTTTGCACACATTTAAATTATATCCTGCTTGATGTTGTATAGTTTTATCTAATTCGTATTGGGCAACTTTGCTCATAACGTACCTACGTGTGGATCCGCAGGTGCTTAGCGGTGAGCAGTTTGGAGATATCACTTTTAGTGCAGCTTCACGACACTTTTTTTTGCAGTACAGTTGTTGGTAGTAGTTTTATTATCCTTCTTCACTTGTAGTATTTTGTTGAGAAACATGCCATGTATAATGTATGTGTGGACATCTATTTTATTCTTATATGCATATTTTTGTGGACATGGAATTGATCAATGTAATTTAATGGAATTGGTATATGCAATGAATGGAATATGAAATGTGAGCAGGTTGAATGAGAAGCAAAATTTTAAATTCCTATAAATGTTGCTATTTTTCTCCTATTGTTTGAATGGCAAGTATTCGAATGTGGAATGTGTGCGCGTGGATTTGGATTGTCGAGTACCCGGATCCTAGGGGTGTCACACCCACCTTCACCAATTTTTCTAGCCTTCGATTCTCAACCAACCTCCATTCTACTCTGTCAATCTTCAAGATTATTTACTTTAATCCACACCATTGAATCAAATCGCCCTAATAGACTCTCATTTATTCAATATAAATGGCCCGGATA